>JAULUF010000038.1:11415000-11870000 GCA_031834385.1 Semotilus atromaculatus | reverse complement strand
CAAAACAGGTGTTGTCTCAAGCCCACCTGATGCAACTAATCAAGGGCTTCATTAATTGCACCAGGTGTGCTTGAGCTAGAACACATGACAAATCTTAACTAGGTTTGAGTGTCACATTTGACTAAAAGTAATAAATATGGCTAAGTCAAAAGAATGGTCCAAAAAGTTACGAGAACATATCATCGCCATTCACAAACATGTAACAGGATTCAATAAGACAGCGAAGGCACTAAATGTTCCTAGAGACACCATTTGGAAGCATGGTTCCAATTTCAAAGTTAATGGAACAGTGGTAACACTACCTGGATGGGGCAGAATAAGGAAGTTATCAACGGCTGCAACCAGATTTCTGAGAAGGCAAGTTCAGAAAACCCCTCTAGTGACTGCAAAGACCTGCAGCAAGACTTGGTGACAACAGGCACTGAGGTTTCAGCTTGCACAGTAAGGCGTGTAATAAACGCATGCGGTTTCAATGCCAGAACTCCACTACAGTCCCAAAAGGACAAGAAAAGTCGGCTCCAATTTGCTCAAAATCATATAAATAAGCCATAGAAGGTTAGGGATTCTGTTCTGTGGAGTGATGAAACAAAACTGGAACTTTTTTTTTGACCCAATGGATCAGCGGTATGTCTGGAGGAAGAAGAATAAAGCATATGCTAAAAAGAACACTGTCTACAGTTAAGCATGTGGTGCCTCGGTGATGCTCTGGGGCTGCTTTGCATCCTCTGGCACAGGAAACCTGTGTGTGGAAGTCAATATGGATATACTGAAGTATCAGGAAATCCTAGAAAATGTCATTCCGTCAGTGAGGAAACTGAACCTTGGCCGCCATTGGACCGGTCTTCCAACAGGACAATGATCCCAAGTATACCTCAAATTCCACCAAGGCTTGGTTGCAGAAGAAGTCCTAGAAGATACTACAGTGGCCATCACAGTCACCTAACTTGAACTCCATAGGAAATCTCTGGTGGGATTTGAAAAAGGCGGTTGCAGTACGCAAATCCCAGAATATTACTGAACTGGAGGCCATTGCTCATGAGGAATGGGCTGAGATTCCTCAGCAACGCTGCCAGGTTATACATCTCGTTTACGGCAGGTCATGACAGCAAAAGGGTGTTCTAGTACGAAAGATGCCTGCCATGAAGGGGTTGAATCAATTTGAGACTGCAGAATTCATTAAGTTGCATTTTCAGTTGAATTTGGGGAACCACTTGAAACATTTGTTGTGCTATTTAAATTACTTTTGTCCTTTTGTTTTATTTGTTCATTGCAAACAGCTGAAAGTCTGTACATAATTTTTTATTGTGCGTGTGTGTGTATATATGTATATATATATATATATATATATATATATATATATATATATATATATATATATATATATATATATATATATATATATATATATATATATATATATATACACTCACCGGCCACTTTATTAGGTACACCTGTCCAACTGCTCGTTAACACTTAATTTCTAAGCAGCCAATCACATGGCGGCAACTCAGTGCATTTAGGCATGTAGACATGGTCAAGACAATCTCCTGCAGTTCAAACCGAGCATCAGTATGGGGAAGAAAGGTGATTTGAGTGACTTTGAACGTGGCATGATTGTTGGTGCCAGAAGGGCTGGTCTGAGTATTTCAGAAACTGCTAATCTACTGGGATTTTCACGCACAACCATCTCTAGGGTTTACAGAGAATGGTCCGAAAAAGAAAAAACATCCAGTGAGCGGCAGTTCTGTGGGCGGAAATGCCTTGTTGATGCCAGAGGTCAGAGGAGAATGGCCAGACTGGTTCGAGCTGATAGAAGGGCAACAGTGACTCAAATAACCACCCGTTACAACCAAGGTGGGCAGAAGAGCATCTCTGAACGCACAGTACGTCGAACTTTGAGGCAGATGGGCTACAGCAGCAGAAGACCACACCGGGTGCCACTCCTTTCAGCTAAGAACAGGAAACTGAGGCTACAATTTGCACAAGCTCATCGAAATTGGACAATAGAAGATTGGAAAAACGTTGCCTGGTCTGATGAGTCTCGATTTCTGCTGCGACATTCGGATGGTAGGGTCAGAATTTGGCGTCTACAACATGAAAGCATGGATCCATCCTGCCTTGTATCAACGGTTCAGGCTGGTGGTGGTGGTGTCATGGTGTGGGGAATATTTTCTTGGCACTCTTTGGGCCCCTTGGTACCAATTGAGCATCGTTGCAACGCCACAGCCTACCTGAGTATTGTTGCTGACCATGTCCATCCCTTTATGACCACAATGTACCCAACTTCTGATGGCTACTTTCAGCAGGATAATGCGCCATGTCATAAAGCTGGAATCATCTCAGACTGGTTTCTTGAACATGACAATGAGTTCGCTGTACTCAAATGGCCTCCACAGTCACCAGATCTCAATCCAATAGAGCATCTTTGGGATGTGGTGGAACGGGAGATTCGCATCATGGATGTGCAGCCGACAAATCTGCGGCAACTGTGTGATGCCATCATGTCAATATGGACCAAACTCCCTGAGGAATGCTTCCAGCACCTTGTTGAATCTATGCCACGAAGAATTGAGGCAGTTCTGAAGGCAAAAGGGGGTCCAACCCGTTACTAGCATGGGGTACCTAATAAAGTGGCCGGTGAGTGTATATATATATATATATATATATATATATATATATAAAATATCTAAATAACAAAAAGTCCAATGTGTTATATATATATATATATATATATATATATATATATATATACATCCTAAGTATTTTAGCTGTATCTGTTGAAACAATCAGATATTTAGATTTTCTCATTTATGTCAGTATTATTTTTAACTGTATTTTAGCTGTAAACTTTGAGAAAAAGCACATCTGATATTGCCTTAGGTTGTCTTTTAAAATTCCTTTTTTGGGAATTTATACATAATACACTGTTGTCTCTAAAACAAACCCTTGTTTTTAAAGGTTTCATCTTAGACCATCCCTCCTTGTCATAATGGATAATGCCTACCATTATCTTGGATCACATTATGCCAATTGTCTAGACAATGAAAGCCAATGGTGCTTAGTCTGTTATCTGAAGATTGAACCATAAAACAGTAATTTTAATTATACAGTAATTAACAAACTTACAATGTCTAAACCCCCATTCTGGAATCTTTATCCCTTTGCCAAAAGAAGAACACATGAAACGGCAGAAAGTCCCTCTCAGTGTGTAATGTTTGTGTGAGTTCAAGATGTTCTTCCTTGGGAAATCCCACCTCTGTTCTTTAAAGTTTGCCACCATCTTGTGGTATCAAAACAGTAATGACATGTGTTTGACAGACATGATATATTACTTGTAAATATAAGTCAATCACACACATAATTGTTGCAATATTCCTTGCTGCTGAAAGTGCTCTTTCATAGCTTGATTTTACACAACAGTCATTTCAGCTCTCAATACACATTTTTATGTTTAGGCATGCTTTTGCAAAGGTATGAAGTTTATCTGTGAAATTATAGGCAATGAAGTTGGTAATTACTCTTGGATTGCATTAGGGCAACCCTTTCATTTTAGGAATGTGGAGGTGCTTGCATTTGCAACTTTTTAGCATGAAGAGTTCCTGGGAAAAAACAGCACTCATGCAAACCGCGGCATACTTTTTCTTGACTTTATTTGAAAATGGTTAATACCAACAGTAAAAATAAATGACTATAAATGATCTATAAATAATAATAATAATAAAAAAAAAATTCTGCACACAATTCGGTAACACTTTGCAATAATTTTTCGTTTGTTAACATTAGTTAACTCCATTAGTTAACATGAACTAACAATGAACAATACTTTTACATTTTACAATTCTAATACGATAAACTAGTTAATTCGCTGTTAAATAACATTAATAAGGGTTAATAAATAGGCTACTGTAAGGATATATTGCTGATTTATAGTTCATGTTAGTTAATGCATTAACTAATGTTAACAAATGAGACTATATTGTAAAGTGTTAACAACATGGTAAAGTATAAAAACTAAATATCAATGTATGCCTATAATATATTTTTTAATTTTAAGTTAAGAATGATCTAGACTGAGGTACCTTAAAAATATTATTATTAACATTTATTTAACGTTTTATATTAATATTATATCAAGTTCCCTACATACCCTCCTTTAAATATTTTCCTTAATAGAACATTCCCATTTGAATATGTTCCTGGGATTTCCACTTGCAGATATCAGAGCATTGAGTCATAAGATTGTCTTAAACTGCTGCTAGGGCTCAGTGACATCAGGCATAAGGAAGCCATTGAAAGGGTCGGTTGCACCATCATCACCGATATCCTGAGGAAAGTCTTCCTCGCTGTCACATTCTTGGCTGTCAGCCCCGGGAAGGCACTCAGTTGAGCGACTTTCGCTCTCCACTGCACTGCTTTTGGACTCGGTGCTTTCGCTGCTGCTGCTGCTGCTGCTGTTGCTTGTACTATACTCAGCACCTTCAACACTATGACTGTGTTCAGAGCTTTCACTTGTGTCGGCACCGTTATTCTCTTCCTTTGTGCTCAAAAAAACCGTTTCATGGCTTTCACTTGATTCACTGCTTTCGCTTTTTTTTGATGCATCACTAGTGGATTTGATGTCTGGCTGGCTGGTCGCTTGCACTTTGCCGCTGTTGTCCGTATGGACCCACTTGAGGGTGTAGATCCAGCCCTGTATGAATGCATCATGATGGTCATTATTCTAGTGTAACCATACATTTTGTATGATGCATACAATTCGATGTTCCTTACCCTACGAACATTCTCTTTACTGCTTTGAGTGTTATCCGATGTCAGTGCAGTCTCGCTTTTTCCAATCTAGATAAGCGTAGATAAAACATAGGACCGTATAAACAAAGAATCCATTTCTATGCAATGTATAGGCTTTGGAGCTTTTTCTTTGTTAGATTAGAGCAACATAGCCTAACTTACCAGACTTTCCACAGAATGGCTTTCGCTCTCTTTAGAGATCTTGAAACAAAAATTATGAAAAAAACATTGAAATTTTCAGTCATATTCATCTGTTTACTGGTTTTGTAAATTTGTGAAAAGATATGACCAGTAATTGTTATTTATACCGTTTCATCCGAGTCAGATTCAAACGATTCTGAGCTCTGTCAAGAAAAAAGAGAAATTGAAGTGAGAACAGAAATATATTTAGTATAGCCATTAAATTTGTTGACATAGGCCTGCACTTACATTGCTGTCGGAGGAATTTTCCTTGTACTTCTGTAAAATAAACAATAATTTTTTTATATCAATTAATATTGTTTGACGTCATAAAGGCAAAGACTATTAAATGTCTAAATACAAAATATTCGTAAGTTTTTTCTTCCTGTTTTTTCAGAGCAGAACTTTTGCATTACATACATGCATTAGTAGCCTAGTTGGATATTCTTGGTATGAGCAAATACAAACATTCTCCTATATGATATCAGGTGAGAGAACTATGTTTTGTTAAACTGGGACAACGTACCACTTTTTGATGTTTTTTTGCTGCCTTAAATTTTTAAGTACAATCAACTTGGATGTTTAAGTCATTTAAACTTAAATTACATTAAACTTAATATAAAAAGTAAAAAAATGCTTAGCTAATTTAAAGCAATGTAAAATCATATAAGTCATAACTTATTGATCATATATGTTTTTACAGTGTAGCTGTCTCTCCGTCTAGATGCACATTTAAGTTTATGATGTGGAATTTGACTGGAAGCGTACCTCTTCGGAAGGTTCTGACGTATTACTCTGGTCGGAGGATTCAGATATTGAAGAGCTTTCCGACTGGAATATAAAAGATTATAAGAACAGATTTACTTAAAGCACTCTTAAAGTTAACACAAAGTTTCATGAAATTAAACTCAGCATCACTTACAGAGTTGGATGCATGTTGAATCATCTCCATAGCCATTTTATGCAAGATCTGTGTGATGTAATTCAAAGAAGGAAAAATCTTTACTCCTTGAAATGTATGGAAAGATAATTGAAATGCTTTTTTAGGTTATTCACTGCATACTCACTGGATTAGCATAGGCTGCTCCCAGCAGACATAGAATCAGTATGGCAGGTTTCATTCTGAAATACAAAAATCTGAAGATTTAAAATCTATATTTCTATTCAGTATTTATTATTATGTTTTAAGAGTTCTTGAAACATTTTCGCGTAAAAATAATAAAAAGGGTTTGAGGACCTTACCTTGCTCTTCTATTAGTCCAAATGCAAATTCCAAGAAAGCAGAGGAGATCGACTAAATGAACGAGTGTTTACAGCTAAAGCTATAGACTAATGGAATGTCTGGAGAAAGCGCTATTTAACAGGCTGAGTCTTCATTAAGGTAACAGCATCACTTCCTGCACGCCAACACTCAGATTACTGTGGGGGCACATAAACTCAAGCTGGAACACAAGAAAATGAGAGTGCCACAGTAAGAATGTTTACATAATGCAATGACACACTACAGCGTGCGCTCACCCAAACTTCCTCTCCTGTATTTTCTATTTTAGGATGCTAAACTATAGGGTGTGTGGCCTCTAAATACTAAGTAAGAGTACAGTCTGGTCCCACACTGGGACAGGAAGTCCATAACGAGAGCATTCCAACCTCCTATTTGTTTTTTCATAGACAAGCAGTACTGTGTATACCTTATACTGTCTTATATAGTTCAATTCTGTTAATTAAGAACCATATGGATTATTGAAAACAAGAAATGGCATCATTCTTTTATAATAGTTTGGGCTTATACATAATCCTATATGCTATATTCCCATACTTTTTTATTTCCTTTGCTAAATTAATTACATCACCACTTCCTGGAGCTCCATATTTGGAGTGCTGCTGTGTGTTTTTTTTTTTTTTTTTTTTTGTGTTGGAAGAGAGTGGAATATTTTCATTTAACAAACATTATTCACAATTGTACTCATTTAATCATTGCAGTGTACCCAAAAAACCCACATAAAGCTGTGCGCCGAGATGTTTGCTGATAACGGAGCAGAGGAAATAATAAAACAATGGTTCTCTAATGAATTCCATTGAGATGCAGCTCTGTGCAAAAGTGGAATTTGCATGCAGTTATAATTAGATTTCCTGAGAAAGGTGAATGTGGAAAGGGTAGATGGGATAAGTGAGAGAAAGGGTATAATATTTAAGAGATCTGGCTTAAAGAAATTTATTATTAGATTTCCAGAATAGTTAAGGTTGATTGTGTTATTGTTAAAACTGCTTTATTTTGTAAAATTTTTTATTGTATTAAATTAGCTTAATTATCACAAAATTAAGATATATGTATATTTAAAATATATAATTATAACATAAACCGGGATGATACATTTCAGTTTTCTTCAATAGGCAAGGCAAGGCAAGGCAAGGCAAGGCAAGGCAAGTTTATTTATATAGCACATTTCATACACAGTGGTAATTCAAAGTGCTTTACATAGAAGAAATTTAAAATAATCAAAAGAAATATGAATAATTAAAACAGTTTAGAATAAAGAAATTAAAATAATCAACAGAAATAAGAATAATTAAAACAGTTTAGAATAAAAAATTAAATAAAATACAGTTCAAACAGTCGGACACATACAGTGGCACAGTGCTCATTCAGTAAATGCAAAGCTAAACAGATGTGTTTTCAGTCTGGATTTGAATGTGACTACAGTAGGAGCACATCTGATCTGTTCTGGAAGCTGGTTCCAGCTGCGGCTGGCATAGTAGCTAAAAGCGGACTCTCCTTGTTTAGAGTGAACCCTTGGTATTTCTAGCTGACGTGATCCTAATGATCTGAGTGATCTGTTGGGTTTATATTCAGTGAGCATATCTGCAATATATTGAGGTCCTAGGCCATTGAATGATTTATATACCAGTAATAATACTTTAAAATCAATCCTAAATGTAACTGGGAGCCAGTGTAAAGACCTGAGGACTGGTGTGATGTGTTCATATTTTCTTGTTCTGCTCAGAATCCTGGCAGCAGCGTTCTGTATGAGCTGCAACTGTCTTATGGTCTTTTTGGGAAGGCCAGTGAGGAGTCCATTACAGTAATCCACCCTGCTGGTGATGAAAGCATGCACTAGTTTCTCTAAGTCTTGACTGGAAACAAAGCATCTAATTCTTGCAATATTTTTCAGATGGTAATATGCTGATTTAGTTATTGCTTTGACATGACTACTGAAACTAAGGTCTGATTCTAGAGACACACCAAGATTCCTGACTTGATTTTTAGTTGTTAGACCCCTAGAGTGAAGGTATGCATTCACCTTGAGAACTTCATCTTTGTTTCCAAACGCAATGACTTCAGTTTTGTCTTTGTTTAACTGGAGGAAATTTTGGCACATCCAATTGTTTACTTCATCAATGCATTGGCACAGGGAGTCAATGGGGCTGTAGTCGTTAGGCGATAGGGCTAAGTAGAGCTGTGTGTCGTCTGCATAGCTGTGGTAAGAGATTTGGTTCTTTCTCATTATTTGGCTCATTGGGAGCATGTACAGGTTGAATAGGAGTGGCGCAAGAATGGAGCCTTGAGGGACTCCGCATGTCATGGACGTCCACTCAGACTTATGGTCTCCTATACTCACATAGTAACCTCTCCCTTCTAGGTATGACCTGAACCATTTTAGGGCTATCCCAGAAAGCCCCACCCAGTTTTCCAGCCTGTCAAGAAGTATGTTGTGATCGACAGTGTCAAATGCAGCACTGAGGTCGAGTAGTACCAGCACTGATAATTTGCCTTTATCAGTATTTAAGCGAATATCGTTTATTATCTTTATGAGCGCTGTCTCTGTGCTGTGATGCGATCGGAAACCAGATTGAAAATTGTCAAAGTATCCATTCGAGCTTAAGAATTTGTTCAGCTGATTGAAGACAACTTTTTCAATGACCTTGCCTATGAAAGGAAGATTTGAGATCGGTCTATAGTTGCTTAATATAGTCTTATCCAGATTACTCTTTTTTAGGAGGGGTTTGACAACTGCAGTTTTCAGGGAGTTTGGAAAAGTCCCAGAGAGAAGTGAGGCATTAACCACTTCTAGAAGATCTGCTTTTAAGCTGTTTAACACACTTTTGAAGAAAGATGTGGGAAGTACGTCAAGGGCGCAGGTTGATGTTTTAAGGTGCTGTACGGTTTCTTCAAAAATTTTGCAATCAATTTCTTTAAAATCAGACATAGTAACTACTTTCTCAGGTTGTGGTCTGATCTGTCTGACCCCAGTGCAACTCAAGGATGTGCTGATCACCTTTCTGATATTATTAATTTTCTCAGAGAAGAAGCAAGCAAACTCCCTGCACTTGCTGTCTGAGAGCATTTCACTGGGAATCTGGCTTGGGGGGTTTGTCAGTCTCTCTACAGTAGCAAAAAGAGTGCGTGTGTTGTTTAAGTTGCTGTTTATAATATTTGAGAAGAAAGTCTGTCTAGCTTTGCCTAGTTCCAAATTGAAAGCATGAATGCTGTCTTTGTAGATGTTATAATGGACTACAAGTTTTGTCTTCCGCCACATGCGCTCTGTTTTTCTGCATTTTCTTTTCATATTTTGCACTGCTGTTGAGTTTCTCCAAGGTGCTTTTTGTCTACCACTCTTCCTGACTTTCACAGGAGCAATATCATCAATTACACCTTTAACTTTTGAGTTAAAAGAATCAAGGAGAAAATCAACAGAGTCAGCAGATATGCTTGGTGTTAAAGATATAGCCTTCATAAATAGCACACTAGTGTTCTCATTTAAGCATCTCTTCTTGACAGACACAGACCTAGCTTCAATTGCAGGAGAGATCAATATATCAAAGAAAATACAGAAATGATCAGACAGTGCTACATCCTTAATAACAATTGATGAAATGTTTAGACCCTTGCTGATAAGTAAATCTAGAGTGTGTCCACGATTGTGTGTCGGTCCATGTACATGCTGAAACAGATCAAAAGTTTTTAAAACAGTTTTGATTTCTTTTGCCATATTGGTTTCTGCATTATCTATGTGAATGTTAAAATCTCCAGCAATAGCAAAACAGTCAAACTCTGAGGAAATTGTTGATAGCAGTTCTGTAAAGTCCTCAGCAAAGGCTGAAGAGTATTTTGGAGGCCTGTAAACAATGATTAGTAAAATGCGTGGAGCACCTTTTAACACAATACCCAGATATTCGAAAGACGGGTAATTACCAAATGATATTTGCTTACATTGATAGACATCTTTAAAGAGAGCAGCTACACCCCCTCCTTTCCTACCCGCTCTGCAGACACTCATGAAAGTAAAGTTAGGAGGGGATGTTTCATTGAGGATTGTTGCACTGCAGCTGTCTTCTAGCCAAGTTTCATTTAGAAACATAAAATCCAGGTTGTATGTGGTTATTAAGTCGTTGACTAGAAGTGATTTGTTTTTAAGTGAGCGGATGTTTAAAAGTGCTAACTTAACAGTCTTACTTTCTGTCCCCACAGCAGTCTTAGTTTGGCGTGTAATAGGCACCAGATTAGATGGGTTTGCTGTACGGCTTTTGAAGGCCTTAGACTTTCTATCATGTAATCGAACAGCAATGGAGAAAGATACAGGCACACTGGGTTCCCGCTTGTTCTGTAAACATTTGAGAAAGTTACTGTTATCATAGCGGGGACCCGACACATATCACTGAGAGCTGGTATCAGTTGTTTTGGGTTCACCTCGAGCCGATGGAGGAGGGTGTGGGCCCTGGCGCTGTGGCAGAGGCCGAAGAGCTCTCACAGGAGGAGGAGGGCGAGCTGGGCCCGCAGGCTTTGGTGGTTTTGGGGCCTGACGTTTTTTGGTTGATATCTGCGGGCTTGCAGATAGTTTGGTTCCAGCAAACACTAGTTTTTCCATTTTCTCTGAGAAGCACAGAAGATGTTGTGGAGATGCTGGAGAGAGGGAAAGCGTGTCTGGGGAGAGGGGCTGTTTCTCTGGTGTTATCAGAGGCTGTAATGTGCTGTCCTGGTTTTCCAGAAAGTTGTCCTTGGGTGCTGAATCTTGGAGCGGTTCTAGTATGTCACAATCTGTCTGTGGTGAGCTCTGTGGGCAGGGCTCAGCTAAGATTGTGTCCGTGAGCAGAAGTTGTTGTGGCTGAGTGGTGTTATCATTGTCCTTGTGTGACGTGTCAACCGCATGTCCATCCAGGTGCTGAAGTGAAGACCTGTGGTCATTCATACTGTGTCCAGGTGTGTGTGTGCCATTCAGGTTGAGTGGATTGGCACACACTGCTGAAGGATGAGTGAGGGAGAAGTGGATATTGTCCTTTAGCACTCTTGAACCAAGTTTGTTTGGGTGGTGGCCATCCTGTTGAAACAGTGGCCTCTGACTCCAGAAAAGATTAAAGTTGTCAATGAAGTTTACTCCTTTTATATTGCAGGTTTTTTGGAGCCATGTATTTAGCCCAAGCAACCGTGAAAACCTGTTTGTTCCTCTTGCTGGGAGTGGTCCGCTGATGAATGTTTGAACTTTCAGTCTTTTAAGTGTTTCAAAAAGTTCATTGAAATCCTTCTTAAGGAGTTCTGACTGCTCTTTATGAATATCATTTTTCCCCACATGAATGATGAGTCGATTTGCAGTTTTATGTTTCATCAGAATGTTCTCAAGTTCCCTGTTTACATCAGAAGTTGTTGCTTGTGGAAGGCAGCATGTTGTTGTATCCCTGCTGCTAATGTTTCTGATTATAGAGTCTCCCACTATCAGAGTCCTGGGCTCGGCTGCGCTCTGAGCTGAGAGCCGCTGTCTGCTCGACCTTGAGCGCCCGTTAGCATCAGTGTTAGCTACTGGCTGATTCAGTCTGTGTTCGATCACATTCATCACATTTGGGAATTCCTCATTTACATTCATTAATACTTCAAATCTGTTCTCAAGATGTATAGGCGGTGGTAGGAGATCAGTGTTTGCAATCCTTGTCATAGCCGTATCTGGGGTAGAGGATGCTATTGCGGCAATATGTGATACTCGTGACAATCTGATGTCTCGAGTGCCTTTGGGTCTCGCTCCCTGTTTGTGCCACCGATGTGTAAGTCGATCGGTTTGTTTCTCTACACTCAGTATGGCCTGTCGAGGAGTACTAGATTCAGGGGACTCACCGGCTGTATGCTGAGGTCCATGATGAAGCTCTGTTGTGTGTTCCGTCTGGCTTGGTGGTCCCACAAATAACTTTGTTTCAAGAACTACAATCCTTTGTAAAAGTCTGTGGCAGTTAGTGCAGCAAGTAGATTCCAGAAGAGGCATTTTCTCTTATCCTATTGAATGTAGTCTGTTGTGTTTTCTCTTCCCCGGAATGTAAGCTTTCAGTGGGAGGCTGGTCGGATAAAATAATTCAGCTTTTTTGTTGTAATCCAAGCATTTGAGCACTGTGCCGATTTGCTGAAGTTAAAATTAGGTGATAAAAGGAGATAAAATATAAAAATATAAAAGTGATAGAGCAAAAAATATGAAAGCGATAGAGCAAAGCGCGGAGCAGTGAGCAGGAGCGTCCGAACAGTAGCAGAGCAGGAAGTAGTAACAATAGAAAGTTCTTTTAAACTGTGTGTGTGTGCGTGCGTGTGTGTGTGTGTGTGTGATAGGCAGGGGCGTCACTAGGCCCTTTTTAGGGGGGCTTCAGCAAAAAAAATTGATTAATATGCCACACAAATTTGCGTTCGCTTCAGTCTTGTTATAATCATATTCAGCACTTCATCTTAAATCAGCAGCGAAGCCGCGCAGAGAGCACGTCAAAAACAGAGGACAGTGTGTGTGATTGTTCATCTGAGCCTCATTGGTCTGTCACTGCTCGTCAATGTCAGAATATTTGTGAAGACCAATCAAATCAAAGTAGGCAGGCTTTACGTTCACAGACGCTGCTGAGCGCGAATTTTAGCAGTGCGACTCGATGCTTCAGTGTCAAGTGCGAGATGTAAGTAGCTAAACTTAACGTTATATATTTGACCGTTTTTTTGAGGTCATAAATGTTAAACGAATGACAAAAAATAATCAGGAAAACTAATATAGATTTGTCCAATTTTCGCCATTTTGAATTGTAGAATTACAAATTGTAGCCTTTAGTAAATAAAAAAAAAGCTCAGCTTTAGGAGGGGAAGAGAAAGGGTAAGATAAAAACAAAGAGAAAAAGAGTGTGATGCTGATGGGGAGAGAAAAATAATCAGCTGCCCACTGACATGGTTTTAAAGCTGTTGTTATTTTTTGCCTTCAAAGGATCTTAAAATGCATATACACTCACCGGCCACTTTATTAGGTACACCTGTCCAACTGCTCCTTAACACTTAATTTCTAAGCAGCCAATCACATGGCGGCAACTCAGTGCATTTAGGCATGTAGACATGGTCAAGACAATCTCCTGCAGTTCAAACCGAGCATCAGTATGGGGAAGAAAGGTGATTTGAGTGACTTTGAACGTGGCATGATTGTTGGTGCCAGAAGGGCTGGTCTGAGTATTTCAGAAACTGCTAATCTACTGGGATTTTCACGCACAACCATCTCTAGGGTTTACAGAGAATGGTCCGAAAAAGAAAAAACATCCAGTGAGCGGCAGTTCTGTGGGCGGAAATGTCTTGTTGATGCCAGAGGTCAGAGGAGAATGGCCAGACTGGTTCGAGCTGATAGAAGGGCAACAGTGACTCAAATAACCACCCGTTACAACCAAGGTGGGCAGAAGAGCATCTCTGAACGCACAGTACGTCGAACTTTGAGGCAGATGGGCTACAACAGCAGAAGACCACACCGGGTGCCACTCCTTTCAGCTAAGAACAGGAAACTGAGGCTACAATTTGCACAAGCTCATCGAAATTGGACAATAGAAGATTGGAAAAACGTTGCCTGGTCTGATGAGTCTCGATTTCTGCTGCGACATTCGGATGGTAGGGTCAGAATTTGGCGTCTACAACATGAAAGCATGGATCCATCCTGCCTTGTATCAACGGTTCAGGCTGGTGGTGGTGGTGTCATGGTGTGGGTAATATTTTCTTGGCACTCTTTGGGCCCCTTGGTACCAATTGAGCATCGTTGCAACGCCACAGCCTACCTGAGTATTGTTGCTGACCATGTCCATCCCTTTATGACCACAATGTACCCAACTTCTGATGGCTACTTTCAGCAGGATAATGCGCCATGTCATAAAGCTGGAATCATCTCAGACTGGTTTCTTGAACATGACAATGAGTTCGCTGTACTCAAATGGCCTCCACAGTCACCAGATCTCAATCCAATAGAGCATCTTTGGGATGTGGTGGAACGGGAGATTCACATCATGGATGTGCAGCCGACAAATCTGCGGCAACTGTGTGATGCCATCATGTCAATATGGACCAAACTCCCTGAGGAATGCTTCCAGCACCTTGTTGAATCTATGCCACGAAGAATTGAGGCAGTTCTGAAGGCAAAAGGGGGTCCAACCCGTTACTAGCATGGGGTACCTAATAAAGTGGCCGGTGAGTGTATGTAGTTCAGAGAAATCTAAATCTAAAATCCCCCCTAACTGACTTAACTCAAATTCAGGACCACAGTGATTATAAAACCCTGCCATTGCATGGTAATGAAAGTGAGCATTAGACCCTAAACTAAAGTGTTATTTAAAATTTTTTTTTTTTTTTTTAAATCATACCCTCATTGGGGGCTTAGCCCCCCTAAAATAAAAAATCCTAGAAACGCCCCTGGTGATGGGGGGGATAGAATATACAGTATGCACAGTATAAAAATAATTACCTCTATGGAGAGTCTCCACAAAGATAGCGAACCAGACGTGTGTGTGTGTGTGTGTTCAGGTAAACCCTACATTAAGGGAAAACTGTCCCCACACAGATGGCAATATCCGAAAAACTTTGTTTGATTCCCATTAGGAAAACAGATTATAAATCACACTACGTGATGTTTTTTGAAAATGTAACAAAAAAAAAAATTGTGATGTGTTGGTTTAGGGATAATATAGCCTACAGTTTGTACAGTAGTCTATAAAAATATATCTAAGTCCCCATAAAACATGAAAACCCAACGTGTGTGTGTAATGTTTATTTTATTTAAATAAACCTAAATAAACTGATGCTCTTTCATCAAAATTGTTGCACAGTTATAAAACACACTGCTCCCACAACCAGTTGGCAAAGATTCAAGGTCTGCAAAAGCACTGGGCGCCATCTACAGGTGCTATTAATATCTGCTTGTAGCTTTGAATGTCAATATTCCCTGTCCCACGGCTGCTCAAATGTGTTTGACAACCTGTCAGGTACAAGCAGGGCTTCTTCATTGTTTTCCCTAGATTTATTAAATATTTGGAAAAGCACAACTAGACTGTTAAAATAAAATGTAATCCAAAAGGTTATAAAATGGAAAGTTGGTTCAAAGTATTACTGTGTATTTTCGTGTCACTCTCCATCTCTTTGTTCTTCATCACCCCACCCCACCCCCTCAGAAGCGTCAGTTGGTTTTCTCTCTTTGTGGCCCATTACAGATGAAGGGAATCTGATGTACAGTGCTGAGGGGGAGGCATAAGGGAGTCAGAGGTACTTTGACTGACTGCCTCTCTGTGACTTTCTGCAACGTGAAATTTAAAGATTTCTACCGGCAACCTCACAGCTCAGGTAAGTGTCAAATTAACAATTTCCTGTTACTGTAATAACATTACTGAATTAACTTAAGGATCACTTCCGAAATAATAAGGTATAGTGTAAAGAAAAACCTATGCATGATGCAAATCATGTCATCATTAAGAATATACACAGTGCCATTTTTTAATTGCTATAGAGAGAGAGTACAACTTGAATTTATTTATTTTTGTACGTTTTCTAAGTATTTTATATGATAAATATTTGGGAATTAAAATAGCACAGAAAAATAAAGTCATTGTTTAGAATTTAAAGTTTTCTTTGCATTTCTTTCTTAAGCCTGAATATTACAGACAAAATAGTATAAGAAAAAAACAGAAATTGTATTAAATAACGAAGTTATTTATCATCTTCAGGAGAGCAGTATCTTCAGTTCATACCATTGCATCCAAGCCATTGTCCACATCAAAATGGCTATAATGGGCATATTGTCTCTGTGCAGGAGGCAAAAAGCTTGTGTACTTAGTCAACTCTTTTTCCAGTCTAGTAGCTTCTGATGTTTGCTTTGCCCCCTCCGGACTTTGAATGTGACTTTTGAGCGGGGCTCATCTCTTGGGCTCTGTTGCCACGACAACTGAAGTGGCTGATTTATGCCGGGGTGTCATGGCAGG
The DNA here is from genome assembly GCA_031834385.1 of Semotilus atromaculatus. Taxonomy (NCBI): domain Eukaryota; kingdom Metazoa; phylum Chordata; class Actinopteri; order Cypriniformes; family Leuciscidae; genus Semotilus; species Semotilus atromaculatus. The sequence goes on along the minus strand of JAULUF010000038.1, from coordinate 11,853,812 downwards.
GGTACGTCCAGCATACAGATGGAGAACTCTGAACCCTGTGTGAGAACGGCCCAGAGGGCAGTAAAGCAGAATTCTTAGATAAAAAGAATAGGGAATGGGAAGATCACGTAACTTCAAGTTTTTCAGGAAGTTTAAAGATAGGACACAGGACTGTGGTGACATCTATACAAATGTTTTTTTTTTTTTTTTTTTAGAAATGAAGAAAGACCTGTTTCTATTCTGCTTTTTGGTCTCTGCACTGGCTGCTTATGTAAGTAAAATATCCAAACATTCAGCACAAACATTCATTTCTATAACCCTTCTGTTAATCAGAATCTACATCATCATGTCCAAAAGTCAAAGAACCAAATGGACAAACACCAACCCAAAAGACGTTTCCAAGAACGTAGTTCAAAAAGCAAGTACTGGCATTTTGAGAAAGGGAGCTTTTAGAAAGCCAATCAAATTAGGGCTGTTAAATGATTAATCACAATTAATCGCATCCAAAATAAAAGTTTGTGTTTACATAATAAATGTGTTTGTACGGTGTAAAATTATTTTGTATATATAAGTACACACACGTGCATTTATATATTTAAGAATTTTTTTTTATTTATATATAAAATATTTATTTATATATAATATAAATTATATATAAATCTATATTTAGTATATACATGCAAATATTTCTTAAATATATACAAGCATGTGTATGTATTTATATATATATATATAAAATAATTATACACAGTACACACACATTTATTATGTAAACACAAACTTTTATTTTGGATGCGATTAATCGCGATTAATCGTTTAATAAAAAGTGTATAGATAAATCAGCATGAAAAATCTGTTATGATCAGGGTCAACCAAGTGGGTTTGACAGCTAATCACAAACATAGCTATATTTTTCTATTGCCTTACTCTTGGGATTGGAAAGGGAGTGGACTAACTCTTAAATGGAGTTCTGCTGGGCAGTAAATCAATCCCACAGTCCCATGGCTGGTGAAAGGATAATTGTGTAGCTTTAAAATGACAAAATGCCTCGCTTAAATCATAAGACTGAGGCATGTTTTGCAATTCAGCTAGGAGAATGTAATGTAAGTGGACTCTCAACATTAGTTGCTTATCAGGGTATGAAAGACAATACTTCTCTGAAATAATATCTGCATTCCTCCAGGAAATTAGAACATGAAGAGAGCGGTTTGGAAAAGATAATCTCAAACAATTGAGTTGGAAGGAGATTCGATGAAAAGCAATACGTATGTTGTAATTGTATGAGTCGTGCAGCTGAAACAAGATTGTTGTCTGGGTAAATACAGTTGGTTCTGTAAAGATACCGAAGAACATCATGTGCAGTGATGTGTGCATGTGTGGCACATATATACAAACTATTCTAAAAAAAAAAAATTGGACCTGGAAGTGGTAAAATGTAAGTTATGTTTGACAGCTTAGCCTTAACTTTCATAAACCAAAACAAAAGGCTAAATTATTTTTTTGTTGCTTTTTTTAGGTACAAAGTAAGCCTCGTGGAAAAAACCAGCATGTCAAAAACAACCCAACCCTACAAGAGCAGGTGATTCTTAAAAAGTTTTAATTAAACATTTAATTCTCGAATCTGAGGACTTTTTACTGTTTGTGTAATTTTATATTTGTTTGCATGTTTACGTTTTTTTTTTTTTAGTGACCTTTTTAATAATTTGTAAATTTGTAAAAAAAAAATGCTTTTAGGAACAAAACAACTGACTGTCTTTATGAACGAGTCATTGAATTATTCACTCAACCGATTTGTTAAAACTAATTCAATCAGGAATCATTTTACTTTTTGTATATTTTGTAAATAGAATTTGCTGTCTTAAATAATTTCAATCTGTTATATGTACTAAAAATGTTTTTTTTGTTGTTGTTGTTTTTTTAAGTCAGTGAAGCTTCTTGACCGTAAGGATGGAGTTCTGCCCACATTTCTGCCTTTTGAGTCCAGCTCTCAGGATGAGGACATGAGTGAAGAGAAGGAAAGCCATGTGGAGATGAAGCAAGCGGGGGCAGAAGAGCTTGAAGGTTCAGAGGGAGGTGAGAAGAATACACCTTTGCTCCTGAGTGAGGAGGCACTGACTCGACTCCTGCAGGTCTCTGAGGAGGCAACTATGGAGGAGGATGAAGGTGATGACAGTCCAGAAAAAGACAAAGAAGTTAAGGAGATTGAGGAGGAGGAGGGAAAGGAAAATGGAGAATCTATAATGGAGAATGAAGATGTAACTGAGAGTGAAGGTGAGGATGCAAAGGAGACTAACAGCAGTACTGAGTCAGAAATACCAATGGATTTGGACTATGCAGCTGACCGTGATGCGTCACAGCCACTATCCATCAAGCTAGAGACGAAAGCTTCAACCATCAACACTATGGAAAAAGATGCGGCGGAAACAATCGAAGATGTGATCCCCACAGCTACAATGGACTATGATTCCCAGCAATCCATCAACGACTCGGAGGACATTGCAGAGGAACAGGAAGTGCCAGCAGAGCGAACACAAGATGAGCTCAAAGAGCCTTTTCAAGACTCTGAGAATGACAATGAAAAAAAGAAGAGTGATCAACAGGATGAGAAGGACAGCATTGAACCTGAGACTACTATTCTTTCTAGTGGCAAGAAGGCAAAGAAGGAGAAGAAGCAGAAGAATGAAAGTAATACACATGGAAAGGCAAAAGCCAAGAAGCAGCGAAACAACCATCAGCTGGAGAAGATGCAGAGTGACCAAGCCAGTGCAATGGAAGCCGATGAGGAACGTGCACAGAGGCAAGACCCAGAAAAAGTGCTGGAGCCTATTGAAAACACAGAGCCTAAATCCAAAAAGAAGAATGGGAAATGGGTACCAAATGCATCACACATACATTGATATTATAAAATATAGAAAGTGTGATTTAGATAAGCACATGATGTGCTTTTTGTAGATTTGAAATTCATTTCAAATGAATTATTATTTTATCAGCTAAAGTAGTTTTAAAAATAAATTCAACAATCACTGCAGTCCAAAAAACAAAATGGCATGGTTACGATCACGTTTTTTGTTGTCACATTTGCTTTTATTAACACTAGCAACCGCTTCCAGTTTTTCCAGTACTTGTATTTGTTTTCCTATTGTTTTTATTCATTATTGACATCATAATTATCTTTGCGTGTGGAAATAGTTTTACCTTTTACTGCACTTTGTCATTCTACTAGTTTACAATAGCGGCAGTTGAATCGGAAGTCTCACACATTCACCGGAAAATAGCTTCTGTGAAAAGTGTAAGCAGGTGCACTAGTTTAATGTGTTTGATAGATTGCAATTGCAAATAAAAATTGGTTGTGCCTCTTTACAGACTCGTTTGGTGGGAATGAATCCTGTACAGATTAGGGCCACTATGGAGCTTTACCCTGACATTCGGCCCAGCAGACAGGGGGAGCCAGCTGGTGAGTGTTGTTTCTGTCTCCATAGTGCCAAATTCTTATTAGGAATCTGCTGAGCAGAGTTTTTCTTTAACAGACTGTTAAACCGACCTGGCTTAAGAAGTCAATGAGAGCCTTAGCCCCTGGTTTATGCTCTATCCAAACCAACAGATGCAAAGGAATGTTGGCACTTTTTTACAGGGTGGTTATATATAACCTTCATTAGATGTCTCTTTAAAGCCTTTTTAAAGCAGCAGTGGATGCCTGAATTGAGGATACACAGTATTTTATAGAATATTTGCACATTCTTTCATTGTTTTATCCAGACCCCTGTGAGAACGTTCGCTGTAAAAGAGGAAAGACATGCAAAATGAACGATGAGAACAAGACCGTGTGTGTGTGTCAGGAGCCATCAGAATGTCCTCCCAGTGTAAATGATTTTGACCATGTAAGTATGTGTTATCGGGCAGATTAGTTTGTTAATTTTAATTAAACTGATTACAATAAAATGGCTTTATTTCCAAATATTTATTTCATTACTGATCAAACCTTTAAGTAACATATATTGGTTAAATAAAAAAGCATAATAACATTTGCTAATAATAAGCTATTGGCATCGGGACATCTTCACTTTAGGTTTGCGGAACTGACAACAAGACATATGACACATCCTGTCAGCTCTTTGCCACCAAGTGTAGCCTTGACGGGACCAAAATAGGCCACAGACTTCACCTGGACTACTCTGGGTCCTGCAAATGTAAGAAAGACTTCTGACATGCTTAATTTAATTGTTAGCACATGATATGTAAAATGTGGTTTGCAGTGATGCTAATGTGATTAATAATTTTAGCAACCCATGTTTCTGATTAGAAAAAAGCCCCTAGTAATATTGTGTGTCCGAAGAGATGTACTTATTTGTGTTTTAGATTTAGTTTCCAAAGAGATCTCAACAATGTCTCAGAAACTACATTTTGATTTTGCAAGATACCAAAGTCTGCTATAAAAATCTAGAATAATTTTCTGAGCTATCCATAATTAGTATTACTATTTAATATTTCCATTTAATTTAATATCATGAGTTCTATACACTTATGTATATCTACAGTTTTTTTAAATGTACATTTTAACCCTTAAATGCGTAAATGTTTCTCCAATCATTATTACATATTCGGCTCTTTAGTGGCCCGAATCTATATCTAACATGGATGGATCTCTACATGTTGCGATAATATAAAACTCTCTTGATATTAGAGTAATAATTACAGAAGAATAAAATAAAGCATATTTTGTTACCTTTTGGAGCTTGGAAGGGGTCAGTTTGAGCAGATGTTTTATATCATCATCACTGTCATCGTCAGAGCTAATTTCCCAGTACATTCAGCATCTGCAATCTCAAACATATTCTCAAAACTATAATTTTCAACATCTTCAATATCAATGTTTTGATCGACTACACCAGATCCACCATCAAGTGACAGTGACTCTAATATTTGATTGTGTTCAGTACTTGCTCTGCAGTAAATCGCTGAGCCATTTCAAGTTTTGCTGATGATACTTCCTATTCTTTTGTTTTCTGCCTGCGGTAACTATGAGTGAAACATCACTTCATCATTGTGTATCACTTATTCAGTCATCAAAGATTAAATTATTGTTGTGCAGAAAAAATATACTTGCACTGTTGCACACCTCGGTTCGTTAGCTATACAATGTTTGCAAAAAGTGAATGGGAAAACAGACATTCTTATATATTTTTATTTTTTCTTGTTATATTGTGTATAATAAATTGATTGAGGAATACTAAAAAGATTGATGTCTAACTTTAAAAAATGAATGATGAGGAGGCTAGTGAATGACATCCCAGGTCACTAAAGTCCTGAGGTATGCATTTAAGGGTTAATTCAGTTGGATACAATGCAACTTTCGGCCCTGCAACCAAATGTAACCGACCACCTCTTCACTTAATACATATCTTCTGTTGTCTAATTTTTGTCTATTTTTATTTCTCCTGGCAGTTATTGCTCCATGTCTAGAGTCAGAGCTGGTGCAGTTCCCTCTGCGTATGCGGGATTGGCTGAAGAACGTGCTTCTGCAGTTATACGAGCATGACTCCACGTCTCCTGGTTTTCTCACAGCTAAACAAAGAATCAGGGTATGTCTATCAGGATACTGGACAGACAGTTATTTATTTAGATATCGCATGTCTCCTAAAAAGACAAATAGTAGATTTAAGACGAGAAACTGGAGGCAAATTTCACTCAGTTCTCCAACTTTTGGCAGTAAAGATGTACCACTTTGTAAAATAGCTCTTCTAAACCATCAAATGTGAATGGATTACAGATGATGAATGCTCTGCTCAACAGGTTCAGAAGATCTATGAGAGCGAGAGGCGTCTTCATGCAGGCGATCACCCCGTCGAGATTCTACAGCAGGACTTTGAGAAGAACTACAACATGTACATCTATCCAGTGCATTGGCAGTTTGCACAAATGGACCAACATCCTTCAGACAGGTGGGGTGGCTGAGGTTATGTACAAATATCGTTTTGCAATATTGTTTTGTTATTATAAAGGGGAAAACCCAATTATCTCTGTAAATGAAGTTGACAAATTCACTTGACATTTATATTGGCTGTTAAATGCCAGTCTTGCAGAGCCAGATGCTGTGCTAAAAAACTGATAAAAATATCTGCACCCTGACTCCTGAAATTGCTTAAAGCTACCCAATCTGATCTGTGCAATTTTGGGAAATGCTTGCCATTTTGGAGTGCATTTGTGAATGGTTCATGAGCAGTTCGTGGGCAAGACGTCTGAGGCTGAGACTATTCTAATTCGAACTTACTCATACAGGAGGTTCAGTAATATTTTTAGCTGGTGTGAGGATGTGGTTGAGGGACATTTACAGAAAAAGAAACACTCAGCGCCAGTATCCCCCAGAAGGTCAGTGGTCAGCCTTTGAGACAGAGGCCTTAAAGCTGCAGTGTGTGCTTTTGAGGAAAATCTGCCTGTGAATCAATTACTTATAGATGTATTACACTGGGACACAGGGCTTGAAATTAACTCTTTTTTTCTCACCTGCCACTGTGGCTAGTGGTTTTCCAGAGTTACTAGCCACTCAGCATTTTCAATTTTGACATCGATACCATAGTGAAAATCTGCCATAGAGATATTTAAAGAAATATCTCATAATTAGTCAGCAGGTATATTAGGCTGCTGTCACTTTAATGCACATCTGATGCACAGACCCATTATACTGTTTTATATAGCCAATAGTGTCTTTATGTGCACACACTTTGGGTGTGAACACAACATCTGCAGGAATGAGTAAAATTAAGCTCAATACGTGCAATCGCATGCCAAAATTCAAGCCCTGTAAGAAACACCAACGATATTCATCCGGAGCAAATTAAACCAGTAAAGGGATACGAGTTTGCATGTCACTCGCTGTCAGAGAGATTAGAGAGCAAGAACGCGCAGCTGGTATATTGTGTATATATTCTGCAGAAGAGGTTTCAGATATTTTGTATCGAAAAACTTTTTTTGGACTTAGTTTATTATTTCAGAAGCCTTTTTAAAAGACTACAATTGAAAAATGTATATTACATAATCAATCGCCAAAGTGGCTAGTAGGAGTGACTGCGTTATGCACCACTGCTGAAATCCACACGCATTTGGCGGGTGTTAGTTAAGCCCTGCTTGGATATAAGAAAATTACACACTGCAGTTTTAAGAATGTTGTGTTGGTTTGTGATTTCAAAGAAAAGGTTCTAACCTAAAAGTTTTTGTCAGGCACCCATCATGGGATCTTTTTACAGATGTAGTTTTAATTAATTCATTTTGTGAATACATTTATTAAACAGGTCGTAAACATATTTTGTCACTATATATATATTTTTTTAAATAACCTATCAAACACACAAGTATTTATGAAATCATTTAAGACATGTCTCCTTATATAGCACCTTTTTGGCATATAGCATAAAGTCAAGAACCCATAGGGTTCTATATAGAACCCCATTGAACAGTGTGGACATGAAGTATGTTAATTACAGGATTTTTCTTCTTTCTTCTGTTAATTCATTTTTGTCCTCATGACAAATGGACAATACCTGAATCATGATATTTAGTAGTTTTTTTTTTCAGTGGATATTTATAATGGCTACTGTTGCAGGATTCTTTCTCACTCTGAGCTGGCTCCTCTGCGCATTCCCCTGGTTCCCATGGAGCATTGCACCTCTGTCTTTTTCCAAAAGTGTGATGCCGACAAGGACAAACTAGTCTCCTTCAAAGAGTGGTGCAGCTGCTTTGGCATTAAAGAAGGTAGGAGGATTTTAAAGGTCTTGCCTTAAACAGCTCAAAGAGTTTTAAATGTATTATTCGTTCTCTTTAAATACATTATTTATGCACACTTTTTAAATAAATCAAAACTTTATAAACAACCCAGGTTGGTTTTTCAACTTTCTCTATATTTTCATTCCTACAGAGGATATGGATTCTAATATGCTGTTCTGAGCATCTCTGAGCTGCAAAAGGAGCAAGTGAAGGTTGTGTTTTCTTTGAAGAAAGATATAGATAATTCTGGAGGTCTGTCTGTTCCGTGAAATGGTACTGTTTTTTTTATGTGTAAGGATCATGATGGACAAGCATAACTAAAACTTTTTATGCATTATATTGTGTAGCATATTGGTTATTATGAATAATATAGTTAATGATTTAGTGTGTAGTTTTAGTTTGAGTGTTTTTGCATTCCAGTGAGGGAAACGTTTACATTAAAGAATAAAAAAACAAAATAAAAGTGATTTTATAATAATGTTTCCAAATTATTTCAGAAAATGAAGAAAAAAATGCAACTCTAATATTAAATGAATGTAATATTAAATGAATGAATCAAAAATGTTTTTTTTTTTAAATCCATCAAGCACTTTTTTTTATTCTCATTTAAAATAAATCTTAAACATGACTTCCTTAAAAATTGATAACTGGTAATATCTTTAAAATTATTAAAGTTCCGGTTCAATTTGCATAGCAAGTTTTATGTCCTCTGTCACAAGCCTTGGAAGCTTTGTTATGCACACTTACAACGGTTACTGTGTTTGGAAAAGAAATGTGTGGGTTATGACCACTGTAATTAAAACAAATAAAAAACTGTCTTGAACAAACCCTTAGGAAGTCATTAAATTACTTGGGTAAGAACTGTGTGATTAAGTGTGCAGCACAATTCAATGACTTCTGTGTGAGCAGTTGATGCATTGATGTTTTCTCTACCTCAATGCAATGAACAGTACTTCATCATTTGAGGACAATGAATACAGTTTTTGTAGCACTCCGTAAAATCAGAAATATGTACTAAAATGATTAGGAAATACGTGTCACCTGAGACACTTGTAAGCTCCATGCGACCCTTAAGTTGTTGGTGGATGGATGGACAAATGTTCTGTTTTTCTTCCTTTTTTCTCCTTTCTGTAAGATGAATGAATAGGCCTACTTGACCCAAAAAAAAAAAAAAAAAAAAAAAACTTAAAAGGAATCACTTTTGAAGTATTTGCTTCCCTCCTTACCGCAGTCTTTCTTGAGTATTGGTGTCAGCATCTCCCAAAAACAGAATTTCCACTGGAAGTTAGTTTTTTTTATTCCGAGGCAGATTAAAAGAGTTTTTGCACACTCTCAGGTTTCACAGTGTCAGGTTTGATAAGATAAGATCACCTGTGCTAAGATTTCAGAGGAAGATATAGTCTAAATAAAGAATTGCAGGAAGGATTCTGTAGAAAAGTAAAAGATCGAGGTCAGTGGTGGAACAACAAAGATAATGCAAAAGACAAGCCAACGATAGGCCTACTGTTGACTGAAATACTAAATCACTGAAACATCTGCATGTGTTTTACTGATAGGCCTTCACGCTAAAAGTGAAAGAGGGAAGCTTTAAGGCACGACTCAAAAAGAACAGTGCATTTGACTAATTAATCTTCAAATTGAAGACATAAAGTGATCAATATATTTTATTTAGTCTTCAAATTGATTAAATCAGTTCATCAATCTTTAAAAGCTTCTCTTCAATTAGAAAAACTGATTGTCTAATCCTAGAACAGTCATCTGGCATGTAGATGTAGCTACTTTTAAGGAGTTTCTGAGGAATGTAGCCTATCTTGTTCTGATGTAGGTTTGTTTTTATAAGTAAGGGAAACAAATAATTTGTTAAAACTTAATTAAACATTCTTAATGAGAGCAATGTTTTGTGATATCATTTTCTTCTATGCTTCTTCAGATTAAACGATTGTCTGTATAATGTCAAATTGGTCCTCATTAATAGGCCACATAAATAAAGGCCTGGGCACAAATGTTTTTAGAATGTTTCTAGAACATTGTGAAACGTTTCAAGACATTTAGCCCCGTTTAGATGATTAATAAAACAGTTAAAAACACATTCACTTTGAACACGCGTGCTTTTGACATTCAAGTAGGCTACAAAACAGCCTCTCAACAATGCAGTAATGCAAATATTTCATATTCATAGTGGTACATTGAGTAGCCTATTCGAGTTTTGGCACAGAATGGAATGTCATTTGCGGGCAGTGTATTCAAGAGATTTGACGTTTATGGCTTACTCATTACTTGGATGTATTTGTTAGGCTACTGTAAACGGATGCTTCTACAGCTCGACTATATGAATAATTAGAAATACTGATTTAAACACTAAAATGAAATGGAAACACCTGCCCACAAGAATGATCATTGCAAGTACTTTTCCAATAGAGGGCAGCATAACATCAGCGCAATGTTGGCTCGTGACTGCATTAAAGCGCTTTGAGGCCAGTTAAGATATACAAGTTGGCATTTATTAAACACAACTCTTATATTTCAACATTCTGTAAGAATTTAAAGTGTTCTTTTTTTGGTGTGTGCTTTTATGAAATATTTCTGAATATGGATTTGCAAGTCTGTTTTGAAGCTCTCTGATGTTTCCTCAGGTCTTGCTCTGGTTCTTGAAAACATGTTAGGCGACTGAATGCTAAAATTACTCTCTTAGGAGACGATGTTCAAACATGATCTTCGCCGACTTCTGAAAACCAATGTTAGCTCTGGCATATTTGTTTGGCCGTGGCCCCAGAGCTTTGTATGAATTAGATGAAACAGCTAATGGTGTACAGCAGGTGAAACTTCAAGGGCTCTCTGGCACTTTAATGGAGTACGAAGAAGAGGGTGCATGTGAGATGTGCTGTTAGGGAATGCAGTTAGAAATTGTGTGTGTGTTTGTGTGACTGGAGTAGCATCTGACTTAAACATCCCCCTTTGATCCCCCATCCGTCTCTTTGTGAGAGTTTCCTCCTGGTATCATCCTGTCCATTTAGCGATCACTGCTGTAAATTACAGTGGAAAGAGGTCATGTGAAACCATGCAATGCATTTGGAAAATTGTGTGTCATTATGCTGCATTATCATAGTTGGCTATTTTGTGTACGATCATGAAGGTATGCATGGGTTTGTGTGTGTGTGTTTGTGTCTGAGCTAAAATCTGGCACATTTCTTTTCTTTTTCTTTTTCATTTTAACTTTGATTAATGAATTATTTATAACCTATAGATGAAAAGCCTCAATATTAGAAGCCCAGTCTCCTCAGGTCATACCTAGTTGTTTTGGCAGAGATTGTCAGTTTATTGATTTCACATTAAGCTCACAACCTTCCTGCCCTTTCTAGCTCTGAATATTCAGATGAATTTTACTCGGCAAAGAAGACCTCATTAAATATTCATGCCATTTTATCAGCGCATTCAACAAGCGTATTTTCTTGTTCGCTAAGACACCATTCTACAAAACTCAGTAGATACCATTCTACAAAACTCAGTTCTGACTACCCTTTTGAAACATTGTTTAATTTGACCAAGGAAAAGGATAATGAGTGTTCCTGCACATCCAAGCCAGGCTGCTGCAGTTGGTCCATGTAACTGGCTTACACGCAGCTTGTAAATTGATTTTTTTGAGTCGCACAAGGTTCAAGGTTGGGATGACATGTCCTTCTAATGGAATTAAAATTCAATTCAATCAAATGCAGTTGTACTAAAAGCTGTTCATCCAATTTACCCTCACCCCTATAGCTTGTTTTTGGACACCTCTGTTTTAAATTAGGTTGTAGTTTTATTCTTAATTGTATTTTTAAAAACATTGTGTAGGTTAGCATGGCTGATATATATATATATATATATATATATATATACTGAGTCTATAAATAGGCTAAATGTTGTGAAATTTAACGTCTGTTACTATAGTGTTAATAGAAGTAGTATTTGACTGTTATATCTGAGTAATATCTGAACCTATTCAGTTTTTTCCCATTCCGTAAGGAAGAACAAAAAATAACACTGCACACAAGATTATACAAGCAAGAGTTTGCTGTTGGTCGCTAGCAGCACACCAGCTCCAGACAAACAATGACACTCAAAACTGACTTGTTACAATAGCTAACATTACAACAACAGCATATATTGGTTCTGTGAAACTTAGCAAAACCAGTGTTACTACCGTATGGAGCTGAAACTACTCAACCTCGGAGTCCATTTTCAGGCATTTCCTTCTCCAGAGCTGGAAAGCTTTTCTAATAGTCTATTAACGCGAGTTCTAAAGCTTGTGGCTGATCCATAACCCTTCTTTTTCCAATGATAATCATTTTCTGTTTTGTAATGTCTCAAAGCCATCTCTCTTTCTATAGTCTTTCTTCAAATATCTCTCTTGCTCACTCTCTCTCCTCCCACATATCGAGTGGACACGCCCCCTAACTGAAATAAAACTAAAACATATAATTATTTATGGATATTTTAAAACTAAAAAAATATATATATATTATAATATAAAAGCTTTTTTACTAATTTACTAGCTAAAATACTAATAAAAACAAGATTAGTGTGATAACACTGGTCACATCCAAGTTTGGTAAACAAACTTCTGCCTGCATTTTCATCAGTTTCATAAGTTTTGATTGTTGAACTTGACAAACCATAATGAGGTAAAAAATGAGGAACAACTACACTGCTCATATCAAACCGTCATCTACCTCAGAATTCACTCTATGTGAAAGTATAGTGATAAGGGCATCTCTGGTAACATACTGGATGTTTACTAATGAGTTTCTGCAGCGAGTTTCTGGCTCTCTTCACCCAAACATTGTTTACATGGTTCCCCTAAAGAAACAAGAACATAATGAAAACCTTTATTGTAGTTTATTCCAGGTCACAAATAGGTGTAATGAAATGTTTGGTAACATTTTGAAAATTTCTGGCACTCATCTTTAGGCCACAGGGTGAGTATCAGTGTAATGGAGTTATCACTGTTGTCTTTCAGAATGCTCATGCTCACACAAACTACTTCCCTGCTGCATATATTGCAATTAGAGATAATTGTTTGTCTCAGTCATTGCAGCTAAACTTATGGCTTTTGATTCAGGCAGATAAACAGATGTTAATTGGATTTCATTTAGTAGGAGGATAACTTATAGCCTAAATGATTTCTGTGGATCGTAGAAAGCTTGTTCATAATCCTAATGAGGCGATTCATTAAAAAAAAAAAAAAAAAAAAAAAAAAATTCAATTACTCTGTGGGATGTTAACACAGTATTGGGTATAGTTTGCATCACAATTCATTGCCATGCAAACACTTTTACCTTGGTGTTTGTTTTCTCTGTTTTGTCACAGTAATGAGATTGTGTGTGTCCTGTGATACTCCACAGACACAGTTTCAGTTAGACTTACTATGAGGCCCTTTGTGATAGTCAAGCAACTGAAACATCAAAAATCAATTAATGTAATCAGGATAAATGTTGATTTGAAAAAAATAATCAATAAATGCAGAGATTAATAAATACAATTAACACAATTAAATAGAAAAATGTTAATATAAATATTGAATTAGAAATAACACTGATATAATGTAAAAATAATGTTACATTTCAAGGTCAATAACTGGGGATCCGCGCTGTCTGACAATAAAAGACCAGTTCAGTGAACGTCATCCATCAATCTCAACCTCAAGTTCATTATCCTGCATGCTGGCATTTTTTTTTTTTTTTTTTTTAGTTACAAAGCAATTTGGCATAATTAATAGTCATTTTACAGTTATTTTAAAATGACTAAATAAAAAAATATAGTCTATAAAACAGTTTTATAAATTCTGATGTTTATAATCACAATTCACTATGTGAACTGTTAATGGAACCCTATTTCTCCTCCAGAGAGAACGTCACACCACTTTTCAATCATCTGTGTCTGAGATTGTGTGACATAACTCTAATTGATAGCTGTTGCAAGAAGTCCAAATGCAGATCGGCTGGGATGGGCTTGGAAACCACTGGTTTGCTCTAAATTTTCAGAGGAGAGCCACATCAGAGTCTCTATTAACACAGTCTCCTCTCCATGCTTCTTGCCAGCTTGGTGAGATCGATGAATGATCCATGTCACAGTGGCAAAATCAATACTAAATGCATAGACAGAAGCATAGTCGTTAAGGTTGCGTCTGGGAAAGAATAACTTATTTCCTCACAGGCTTTTAGAGAGTGTTTTGGTGTTTAGTTTATTTAATGCATGGTTAACAGGCCTACAACAAATGTGGAAAACAGTTTCTCTAGATTATAATGTGATTTGTAGCCAGTGTTGTGGATAATGAGGACACAATGTGTTTCTGAGGTACATCCTCTCTTTTCTTTAGGTCTTTTGTTCTGAAAGGTCTTGCAACCAACCTATAGACTGTATCCCACTGACCAGCCATTGTCTTGCTTAAATCTGATACATACTTTTTTTTTTTTTTTCAGCAAATGCAAAATGACATATCGCAAAATGGTGATTGCCATCCATGGAGATGTGAGTGATCATTTTTATGGTGTTGGGTTTAGTCAACAGAGCAGTCTGTGCTGAAACTGCACTTGAACATGCTTTTTACAGAAGCCCCTGAAGGGACAAAGACACAATCACAGGGTAAAGTTACTTCAAAAACAGCATCTAAATTCAGTTTAATATAGTTTGTTCATGAGGTACTCCTGTTCTTATTTTAGCAGGCTTCAAATTGATTTGCGCATTGACATTTCACTCTTATTCTCTCATGCACGTCAGAGGCAGTCGTTTAATACAGTAAGTCACCCCTCTTCCATTATAGGTGACTGTGACAGACCTTTAACAGGAGAGTCGGCTGGTGTGACACTGGTTGTGTGCGGTGGAGGAAAACCTGGGTGGACTTTGCAGATAATAGAAAACAGGATCTATTATTTGGCAAACAAGATTGGGCTGATTTGTAATAGTATTATATAAGGGAACCTATCATGTCTGTCCTGTCACGTTATTGTTCCCATGAAGTTGTGTTTTATTTTAGATACTGAATTTAAAATTGCTAAATATGTGCGAATACATGTTGCAGTTAAAGGGATAGTTCACCCAAAAATGAAAATTTTGTCATAATTTACTCACCCTCAAGTTGTTTCAAACCTGTATGAGTTTCTTTCTTCTGCTGAACACAAAAGAAGATATTTTGAAGAATGTTGGTGAACAGACAGTTGCTGGACCCCATTGACTTCCATAGTATCTTTTTTTCCTACTATGGAAGTCAATGGGGTCCAGCAACTGTCTGTTCACCAACATTCTTCAAAATATCTTCGTTTGTGTTCAGCAGAAGAAAGACACTCATACAGGTTTGAAACAACTTGAGGGTGAGTAAATTATGACAGAATTTTCATTTTTGGGTGAACTATCCCTTTAAGACATTTTTGCTTTACATCTTAACTATTTCAATAGTCAATATGACTTCACCGCTGTCTGCTCCTTCCTACACACACTATATTGTGCCTATCATTTCTTCTTTTTTGTTTTTTTGTGTTCACTTCCCCTTCCCATTTTAAACAGTCTGGACTGGCTGTTATAGTCCTTAGGATGCGTTTTGAGTTTTTTTGTGTAGTTTTTGTTATATGACTCAATGCTGCATGAAAGCAGTGCTAAAATATGCAGCTTATTGTATCAGAGGTGATACTGCTTTGGTTTTGGTCTTAAATGGTTAAAAAAATATGTTTAACATTTGGTCATTTGCATTATTTTTTAATGAAAAAGTATGAGATTTATGAGATCATATCCTCACCATGTCCAGTTTACTCATTGTGTTCTAATTTTTACAGAGCTATTGTGTATATGAAGAGTTCAGATGCAAAAGCCTCTAAATGCCATTTGAAATTTTCTTCTAGAATGATGATTTTTATCAAGCTTGTATATTTAAGTTCAGTAATTGCACTTAAATGGCAATGAAGATGACCTATTAATTGTCATTTAAGTGAAATTACTGAACTTAAATATACAAGCTTGATAAAAATCATCATTCTAGAAGAAAATTTCAAATGGCATTTAGAGGCTTTTGCATCTGAACTCTTCATATATATATTTTTTTAATTCAAATGATATATAATTTATTTGTTTACACTTCACAACTATACGTTTATGCTGTGTTTTGGGGAATGTGTGGTACTTTTTCTTTTTTCTTTCTTTCTTTTTTTTACTTTTTTAAAACGTATTTACATCATAATTACTCAACACCATTACCTTGCAAATTAAATAATACTTTTTAATGGAAAAATGACTTGATCTAACAATGATCTAAACTAAATATAAGTTGTTTCTATATTGATCTAGGTGTTAGGAACAGAATCCTGCCATGTGTTGGTTAGAGATTTTTTTTTAGGACTGTAATGTATGCATGTGACAGTAATGTTGCAGCTATAGAAACAAATAAAAATTAATGTCCATCTCTAGCAGAGACCCTTAGACATCCATTGATTTTTCTGGAAGCGGCCAAATGTTCTGTGCATAACTTTTGTGGTATTTTTTGAGAATAGGCTATATTAAACATTATAAAATACATTAGAGTTAGTCTTTTGACAAAGTTTGTAATTTATTTTTAAGTCTTTTGAACATCTTTTTTCAGTAATGTAACATTGCAAAACTGCCACGTTGCCACTGAAAGACAAGACTTAGTCTGATTGTTTGTGTATGTGTGTGTGTTAGTGCTATCACCCCTTAAAATCTGTATTCTGCTTTTATTGTTGATTTTATTCACCAAATTGTATAAAAATGCTGTCTGTTGCATTCACACATGTGCACGCATGTGTGTGTGTGTGTGTGTGTGAGTGAGTGCATGTACATGTATGTGTGTTAGGTCTCACCCCTTCATATGAGTGTTCTCAATTTGTACCTGATTTTATTTGCGAAATTCTATAAAAACACTATTGCAGTCACACCTGTCTGTGCGTGCGTGCGTGCGTGTGTGTGTGTGTGTGTGTGTGTGTGTGTGTGAGTGAGTGAGTATATGTTCCACATTGCATTTGTGGTGACGTACCAGGCATTTCATTTCTGTCCAATTTTTTTCAATTTATTTTAGATTTAGGTCTGCGGACCCCAAAGACAATAGGGTTAAATCTATAAAATGTAATTAAAATTAATTAAAACAAAACCTCTAAAAGGACTGAAGCACCTGACAGAACAACCCTTTAAGGTTATATTACCTTTTCTTTTAAGTGTACTTCAGAATTCCGGGAAGTCTGACCTTTTTTGTCAGCTGTCTCCATATAAATAATCATCCTTCAGGTAATTAGTCTGACACACTAATGCATGATTTGAATGCAAATCCATGCACACAGCAAGTGTGTAAGAGCCCCATTTAGACTTGCATCAAGTATTTAAAAAGCTATCACGTCACAACGTGCTCTTCAGGGCAACTCTTCAATCTCATACTGAAAGATTTCATGCGATTCACATTTAAAATGCTATCTTGGTCAGAAAATATTCACTGTTTGTGGGTAATTGATCGGTGACTCATTGCATTTTCTTTAAGATCTTGAAAAAAATGTTGTATTCAAGCTATATACGAATCATTCATTTTATACTTATGAGTCTTATGTTTTCCTCATGGTCCTGATGTGCAAGTCATAATATATTACAAACTCAGTAACCCACTGTACATTTGCTCGTCCTCTCTTTCACGCTCTGCAGTGCAGTTGCACATTATAAACACACCCAGCACTGAGATTTATCTTGATATCCATAACGGTAATGGTGTGTTATGAAACTAGCCCGAATGCTGAGAGGCGCTATACCATTTCAGCAGACTTTTGGGTGCTTGTTAACTTTCACCCTTATCACTGCTTTTGCTCAGCTCAGCCTCGCTGGACCAGTCTGAGAAATCAATAACTTATTCCCCAAGCGAAATCCTATTTCTAACCCCTGAAACACCCCGAGCAGAAAACCAGCAGCTTTCTGTAGCCTTTATTACGTGGAGACTGTGGTGCATGTAGGCGTGGAAACAAATAGCCACAATTTAGCAATGGTGCTTTGATGAGACAGAGAAATCTGTCTGACATGCAGAATCTAATTGAGTCTCTAGAGTCTGATGTTCTCTCTCTATCTCTCTGATGCCACTGGATTTGGCTCCACACCACAAGCTGAATGCATCGCACAACATGAAGCAGTACCATGGGTGCGTCTGAAAGCAACGTTTTTTTAATTCGCAAGAAATTCGTTTCTATACAATAACAATGTTCACTAGGATCTCTTGCCATAATGAATGGTGACTGATGTGTGAGGAAATGCAGAAACCGTGGCCAAATTATAACTTGTTCAGACTCTAGCTTTTTTGGTTGCATTGTTTGGTTTGATAAGTGTTGCATGAAGCCAGCATATCTTGTATTACTTGGGCTCAACATACACGTAAAAAAGATGCAGAAATCCATGCTTGCTTGTCTTGAGTTTCTGTAGATGGAGCTATTGGCCTCGTCTCTGAAGCTGGAAATATATCCTCAGGAATCCAAAAGCCCACAGGGCCTGATTAATTTAAAATAGGAAGTGTAGCAAAACAGACTTTTAATCACTTCAAGACTGATATGGTGAACTGGGAGAACATATCTTAAAAACCCTCAGAAATTGATATTTATCGGGGGAAAGAATAATTTAATATTCTGTCAGCAAGAGCTCACTTATCACCATCACGCTATTCATACAGTCATTATTGTGACTGAATGGCACTTCCTTCTGAGGGATTATGAAACATTAGGTCAATTTTGTGTTGTTATTGTCACAGTCTTCGTCTGCACCTGTCTGTCTTCGTCTTCACTACACTCCCCAGAATCCTCCTTGTCTCCACACCTGAACTCACTCCCTCACTTACCAGCCTGTCCCTCGTTATCTTCATCAGTGTCACCTGTTTTCACCTTGTTATGTCTGATTCCTCCGTGTATTTAGTTCCCTTGGTTCATTCAGTCTTGGTCGGTCAATGTTTGTTGTTTGTTGTTAGCCCGTGTGGCGCCCGTGTTCCTGACTTTCTGCCTGTGTTATATATATATATTAAAAGTTATCTTTACCGATATTCCGGACTCCTCGTTCCTCTGCCTGAACCACACCGTGACAGATTGACCGACCCAGTCATGGATTTCCCTGCAGTAAAACTGCTGTGCCTTGAGCAGGGAAACAGCTCTCTTGAGGAACACCTTGAAGTTTTCCTTGATCTGGTGCCTCAGACCGATTTCCCGGACGACTGCCTCTGCACGTTTCTATGTGTAGGACTGAACAACGCCACTCGAGCGCAGTTGTCCGGGGAACCTCCTCGAGGGAGCTTCGCCGACTATGTGGAGTGGGTGCTGGTATCCTGCGGTTCATCCTTCACCATCGACGACGTCACCAGCCCCACTCCAACCCCACCATCCAGCACAGAGCCTTCACCGCTGGTCCCGTCCAGCACAGAGCCTTCACCGCTGGTCCCGTCCAGTACAGAGCCTTCACTGCTGGTCCCGTCCAGCACAAAGCCTTCACCGCTGGTCCCGTCCAGCGCAGAGCCTTCACCGCTGGTCCCGTCCAGCGCAGAGCCTTCACCGCTGGTCCCGTCCAGCGCAGAGCCCTCACCGCTGGTCCCGTCCAGCGCAGAGCCTTCACCGCTGGTCCCGTCCAGCGCAGAGCCTTCACCGCTGGTCTCGTCCAGCACAAAGCCTTCACCGCTGGTCCCGTCCAGCACACAGCCTTCACCGCTGGTCCCGTCCAGCACAAAGCCTTCACCGCTGGTCCCGTCCAGCACAGAGCCCTCACCGCTGGTCCCGTCCAGCACAGAGCCGTCCAGCACAGAGCCCTCACCGCTGGTCCCGTCCAGCACAGAGCCCTCGCCGCCAGAGACCGTCCAGCCGGAGACCGTCCAGCCGGAGGCCGTCCAGCCGGAGACCGTCCAGCCGGAGACCGTCCAGCCGGAGACCGTCCAGCCGGAGACCGTCCAGCCGGAGACCGTCCAGCCGGAGACCGTCCAGCCGGAGACCGTCCAGCCAGAGACCGTCCCTTTGCCGCTGGTTCCGTCCAGCCCAGCCGAGCCCTCTTCACCGCTGGTTCCGTCCAGCCCAGCCGAGCCCTCTTCACCGCTGGTTCCGTCCAGCCCAGCCGATCCCTCTTCACCGCTGGTTCCGTCCAGCCCAGCCGAGCCCTCTTCACCGCTGGTTCCGTCCAGCCCAGCCGAGCCCTCTTCACCGCTGGTTCCGTCCAGCCCAGCCGAGCCCTCCTCACCGCTGGTTCCGTCCAGCCCAGCCGAGCCCTCCTCACCGCTGGTTCCCTGCAGCCCTGCCGAGCCTGAGCTTCCCTGCAGCCCTGCCGAGCCTGAGCTTCCCTGCATGCCTGCCGAGCCAGTGCTTCGCGTCACGCCTGCCGAGCCAGAGCCTTCCCCGCTGGTCCCGTCCAGTCCTCCAGAGCCTTCACCGCTGGTTCCGTCCAGCATAGCCGGGCCTTCACCGCTAGCCCAGCCAGAGACTGTTCACGTCCCGTCTGCCCAGCCAGAGACTGTTCACGTCCCGTCTGCCCAGCCAGAGACTATTCACGTCCCGTCTGCCCAGCCAGAGACTGTTCACGTCCCGTCTGCCCAGCCAGAGACTGTTCACGTTCCGTCTGCCCAGCCAGAGACTGTTCACGTTCCGTCTGCCCAGCCAGAGACTGTTCACGTCCCGTCTGCCCAGCCAGAGACTGTTCACGTCACGTCTGCCCAGCCGGTCCCAGAGCCTGTCCCTCATCCAGTCACTCTCCCCAAGAATTTTTTGGGGGGGGGCCATAGGTCATCGCCATGGCCACCCGAGGGGGTCTCTCCGCCATGGCCACCCGAGGGGGTCTCTCCGCCATGGCCACCCGAGGGGGTCTCTCCGCCATGGCCACCCGAGGGGGTCTCTCCGCCATGGCCACCCGAGGGGGTCTCTCCGCCATGGCCACCCGAAGGGTCTTCACCGCCATGGCCACCCGAGGGGGTCTCTCCGCCGTGGCCGCCCGAAGGGTCCTCACCGCCGTGGCCGCCCGAAGGGTCCTCACCGCCGTGGCCGCCCAAAGGGTCCTCACCGCCGTGGCCGCCCGAAGGGTCCTCACCGCCGTGGCCGCCCGAAGGGTCCTCACCGCCGTGGCCGCCCAAAGGGTCCTCACCGCCGTGGCCGCCCGAAGGGTCCTCTCCGCCGTGGCCGCCCGAAGGGTCCTCTCCGCCGTGGCCGCCCGAAGGGTCCTCTCCGCCGTGGCCGCCCGAGGGGGTCTCTCCGCCGTGGCCGCCCGAGGGGGTCTCTCCGCCGTGGCCGCCCGAAGGGTCCTCTCCGCCGTGGCCGCCCGAGGGGGTCTCTCCGCCCCGGCCGCCTGCACGTCCTGCTCCGCCCCGGCCGCCTGCACGTCCTGCTCCGCCCTGGCCGCCTGCACGTCCTGCTCCGCCCTGGAGGCTTCCCCTCCTAGTTTGGTCACGCCCTGGCCAGCCTTCAGGGCGCCCGCCCCCCCACCCCTTTGATGTTCTACGGCGCGAGGTCGCGCCTTGTTGAGGGGGGCGTTCTGTCACAGTCTTCGTCTGCACCTGTCTGTCTTCGTCTTCACTACACTCCCCAGAATCCTCCTTGTCTCCACACCTGAACTCACTCCCTCACTTACCAGCCTGTCCCTCGTTATCTTCATCAGTGTCACCTGTTTTCACCTTGTTATGTCTGATTCCTCCGTGTATTTAGTTCCCTTGGTTCATTCAGTCTTGGTCGGTCAATGTTTGTTGTTTGTTGTTAGCCCGTGTGGCGCCCGTGTTCCTGACTTTCTGCCTGTGTTATATATATATATTAAAAGTTATCTTTACCGATATTCCGGACTCCTCGTTCCTCTGCCTGAACCACACCGTGACAGTTATATGCTGTTTTTTATGCTGTTGTAACATAACATAATACTATAAATTGTGCATTTGTAAGCATATGATAATTGATTTATCTCAAGGGACTGACATTCTTTGTGTGTGTGTTCAACAGCAAAGATCACAGAACTTTGTACAATGCAGTATATCCTTACCCTAACATTTAATTTTTTAGAGAATCTTTGAGGTGTTTTATTTTTTGCATTAAACTCTTCATTAGTCTTTTGGGAGTGAGAATTAATTGCATATGACCAGAGAATATTATTGTGCTGGACTTTTAACTTTTACTACTATTTTGACCTTCAGATTGTTTTAAGGGGTTTTCTTTTCATCATTCATAATGATGTGTGAAATGAAGATATTTCAGTTTAATTAGATATCACAGTTTATTTAAATATATCATTTTCTTTCAATAACCAATTTCAACTAAAAGTAGTAGAGGTTTGAGACTCAACTGTGCAATTTAGTCAACTGCAAATATTCTTTATCATAAGATTTTGTTTGCTTTGATATTAGATGTATACTGTAAACCATAGCTAGGGTATCCAGGGCTTCGGTGCAGGTGTTGCTGTGGGCCTTCCATGGTTGAAATTGCGTTCTTCCCCCTCAGTTGAAATCGTGGGGCCTCGAGAATCATCACAACCTTTCTCCCCTCTAGCGACAGCTCCGCTATAAACAAATACTTATTCGTACTTTGGGTAACACTTTATAATAACTGCACACTATTAATCATTAGTTAAGCATTAGTAAACAGTTAAGTCATCATTTATAATGCATTAATAGACATTAATAAGCAGTTTATAAATACAGCAATAAATGCTTTATTCTTGATTTAAAAGTATATATATATAATGTGTTTAATAATTGTATGTTCATACTTTATTCATGATCAATTTATCATTTCTAAATGATGTATTGCATTATTTATAAAACATTTATTTAAGAGGTGTCAGTGGTTCATAAGATTACTTGGAAAGTGTAAGTAAATGATTAATAAACTATTGAAATGTACATTCATACATCTTATTATTCAAACATATAGTAATAGTTACTTAGTGTGTTAATAAATGCTTTATTACCATGTATTTACACTGTAATTCAGGGTTAATTCGGGTAGTTATAAAGCATTTAGTAGTGGTCAGTTAACTATTTCTGTGAGCTCATCTAAAGTGAGGACTATTCATGCTTTGTAAAGCATTTACAAAGGAGATTTGTGTTGTTTCACTGTGTTGTGTTTTTCATTTTTCTGTTTTGAAGATAAATGAGCCTTTGAATCTAATTTATAAATGTTTTACAAGGCATGAATATAGTCCTCACTTTCGATGAACTCACAAATATAGTTAACTGACCACTACTAAATGCTTTATAACTACCTGATTTTACTCCATATACTTTCTAAGTGATCTTACGAATCACTGACAACTCTTAAATAACTGGTTTGTAAATAATGCAATACTTCATTTAGAAATTATTAATTGATCATTAACAAAGTATGAAAATACAATTATTAAACACATTATATGCTTGTAAATCAGGAAAAAAAACATTTATAACTGAATTTATAAACTGCTTGTTAATGTCTATTAATGCTTTATAAATTATGAATTAACTGTTTACTCATGCTTAACTAATGATTAATAGCATGCAGTTATTATAAAGTGTTACCGTACTTTGAGCTAACTGTTAACAGCTTTATTTTTTTCAGCAAAATTTGGTGCAGGTGTTTGGCTGGATATGGGTGAAATAAAAACATACAGTGAGGCCAGCGACAATTGCGTATGGACACTAGCCAGGATCATATGATTCAATATTTGCAGTTAATAAATGCATTTTCTGTGGTGAAAGTTAATAATCTAATACACCAATCCTGGAAGACAACATGACTCTGCAAACAAAGGACACAATTGATCGCTCGCTCGGTTTACTGTAACTGAGGAAGTCATGCAGCCTGCATGCCATTCTAGATTAGAATAATTACAATACTTAATTAAATAAAAATTGACTCACCATGGCTCACAACGGGACTTTGAGAATTAATACAGCAGACATAGCATGACATGTAGTCTGCGAGATTAAAGACCTCATAAAAAAGCTTGACTAGTGCATTTTTTTGTGCATTTTAACTAGTGAGATATTTACTATATAGGCCTACTGTATAGTATATACTACTATTACAATATTTACTGCATATAGCCTACATGAAGGGGTAACACAAGCTTTTGGGTACTCTCAAAAAACACAAAAATATAAATTGATTGCATGTGGACTTTAAGCAAAATGTTTTGCTACACAACAACACATAATACTAACTCCATGTAGGTTAGATATAATATGACTTTGAAGTTGAGTTCTGGGAAAAATAGAGATGTTTCTTTCCTTCAGAGACCGAAGGCAGGGGGAAAAGTTTTTTTTTTCTAATTGGTTGGAGTTCCTTATGGAGACAGACTGCAGCAGGGTTGAGCATAATGACGCATTGACAGCCACCGTCCGTGGTTAATTCAGATGACCTTTTCTCATGTTTTCTGCCATGTTGAGCAGGTGTAGAGTTATAAATGCTCATTGCTGAACCTGTTAAATGATTTTTTGCTGCTAATGTGTATTCTAACTGTAACCGCCAACTGTCTTCTCAGAGGCTAATAATACGTTTGGAAGGGGGCAAAAATAGGACAATCTCGGCCATTAACCAGTCCTGTTTGTCTGTGCATTTTTTGGTTATCTAATATATTTATTAGAGAAGCAGCACATACTGTTCTGGTGGTCTATGCTCCTTAAGCACCACTCCTTTACAACGGATTCACTATTAATGCAATTATATTTTGTGTGTTTGCTCAGAGCTGATAAAAGTAACCTCTCCCCAGTGCTCTGTGTCCCCAGACCTTCAGTGTGCCTTTCATGCTCTGCTGTTCTGAATGGACTGAAAGGAAATTTGGAAAAGAGAACCATAAGCTGAATTCAGCAACAGTGAGCCAGCGAACAGGAGCTAAATTTGGCCTTGTGATCTACCCACAGGACACCTACAGAAACTTTTCACTAAATAAATAGGTTATTCTGTTGGGAGTCCGACTGTAACATTGAAAGAAGGATTCTAGCATAAACCATATAAAATGTACAAATATTATTTACAATCAGAAAAAAAGGGTTACACTTTATTTTAAGATGTCCGTGTTATACTGTAATAATAAATTTAAGAACTGAGTAATAATAATTAACTACTTGTACTTCCTCTAGGTTAAGGGTTAGGATGAGGGTTTGGTTTAGGGTTAGTTACATGTAATTATGCATAATTTGTAGTTATTACTATAGGAACAACGGAGTTTGAAGTAGCTGTTCGCTTAAAAGATATTGCTCGCCTCGGTTTTCACAGGAAGAATTTTGAGTTTGTACGCTTTCAAATGATGCCTAATCTATGATGATTACTAAAATATGTGATATAAATAAAAAGACACAAAAAAATAGCGCCAATCGTCTCGCTAGCGGGACATGACAGTTAATTAAACATATTTTTCTTAAAATTACGGTCCTGTAAATCATAGCAATCATCCGACTTAGATAACCATAACTTTTGTAACCGACAAATGATGAAAGAAATAAAAACAGATTTAGAAAGTGTATCAAAACCTGTAATAGGTAAAATTTCACCATGTGATGGGTTTTCCCAGATCGCATCACATATACTGGCACAGGAGAATCAGGAGACCAGAAATGGGTCTGTATTCCTTGTTCAAGGCCAGATGCTGAGGGAACTGAGGTGTGTGCTTTTATAAGGTGGTGATTTGCATAGATGATGTGGATCATGTGTCGGTTATGGCTGAGTGAGGGCAGGTGAGGAACGTGAGGGATGATGGGAAATGTAGTGTGCTATGGCGACTGGAGTTGTTGACAGTTACATGTTTTATGTTGAACATCTTTTTTTGATAGGCTATCTGCTTTTAGTATTTAATTTTTTCTTTTGCAACTTTAATATCTCTTGGAATCGAGATTGATATATATTACCACGCACAATATATCAGCTATATTTGCCATTTTTTAAATTATCAGCAAATGAAACAGCAACTAAACCCAGAGAATTCACAATGTTTTATTACAATAGTGTTCTCATTATAATGGCATATATGACCGTCCCAATCATATTAATGTGCATTGCTGTTTGAGCTGTGCGCGCTGGAGCTAAAGTTGATCATCAGTACAATGAAGTGATTTAGCCTACTGCATCATTCATGCATTAACTCAACCAAACGCATCCTTAATGTGATTAATCATATATACACAAAATAAACATTATAGTACAACTTACAATGGCACCCAATGCTGCAAATGCTCAAGCAAACTTGACTGTGCTTGTCATAGGCTTGACTCCGTAGATGCGCATGCTTTCCGCCATGGCACACTGAAACACTGGTGAACAAGAATCCACAGCATTCTTTTACAGTAGTGTTCTCATTACAATGTTATTAAGCCTAGCCCATATGACAGTGTAGATTTGAAAAGGCTTTTCCCCATTATTGTTGAATCACGGAACCAAGAGATCTCTGAATGAGGCTACATGAGAGGTGGTCTTCATTCCAGATTTCTCTGTTTTCCATTTCCCTATCCCCTCACCCCATCATGCCAGCTGCATTCTGGCATGAGCGTGGCCCCCATTTGGGCTGAATCGAGAACTGCTCACAGGAACGAGATTCACTGTCTGGAAGACAGTGAGCTCTTGACTGTATTGATCCTGAGTCCCAGACTTTCCAGATGGCTGAGGAGCACGGATCTGTGAGCGTCTAGCTCGGCCTCCGACTGGGCTAGAATGAGCCAGTCATCGAGGTAATTCAGGATGCGTACTCCCTTCTGTCTCAGACAGCTAGAGACAGTCCATGGAAGGACCGATTATACTACGCCATCCCCTTGAACTCAAATCTCAAGAACAGTCTGTAATGGGAGGCTATCTTTCAACGTTGAAAGAAACTCCGTGCAGTGAGTGAATCCGCTTGCTTCCAGAGTGCCAAGCTATCAGCAGAAAGCTGGTCGCCAGCGCGCTGAGTCAGCTTGATCCACTGCTGGGCTTCTTCAGACGGCGAGAAGGCTTCTTCAGTCTTGAAGTGTCAGCAAAGAGAAGATGATCATAGCTAAAGGACAATTAATCTGATTCCCTATGGCAGAATGTCCACTTATTTAGAGGGATACCCCCGCCCCTTTTGGCAGGCTCTGGCAGGCTTTCTCCCCATAGGTTTGTGCAGCTCCGCTTCGCAGCTATTGGTTCACGCAGCTCCGCGTCGCAACCATAGGCTTGTGCAGTTTCACTGCGTTATTCTCATAGACTGTAAAAAAAATATGGACGTAGTGTCCGTGACATCAGCCGTAGGTTTCTGAAGAGCGTTTTTTAAGCCTAAAGTGGGCGGAGCTGGCCGTCGCCATCTTGGCAGCACTGCTCGTCACTGCCAGATAACAGAAAATGGGCAAAGAGGTGGGGCGTGGGTGGAGCTGAGGTGCGATCTAATGTGAGCTAATGCTATATGCTACTGGCAGTACCTAGTCAATATTGCTCTGAGATTGTCCGTGTGATAGTGATTCATGCGCATACATGTCAGTCAGACCGCGGCATCACAACATGTCTAGTTCGTAGAGAGCTTTATTCAGTCTATTTTAAATTCTGATTTTGTCCGCCTCTCAAATTCTCAAATGGGTTAAACCAAAAATATTACCTCAGAAGTTCAAGTAA
The DNA here is from genome assembly GCA_031834385.1 of Semotilus atromaculatus. Classification (NCBI taxonomy): domain Eukaryota; kingdom Metazoa; phylum Chordata; class Actinopteri; order Cypriniformes; family Leuciscidae; genus Semotilus; species Semotilus atromaculatus. The sequence continues at coordinate 11,826,537 of JAULUF010000038.1, read as the reverse complement.
ATGTACTAGAAATCCACGCTCATTCAAGGTTGTGCATCTATTGCATGGACGGAGAGAAAGCACTGACACCTGAAGGATTTCATCTGACGGTACTTTTTAGTTAACACTAAAAAGTTAAATAAGTTAAATAAGCATATATAGTATATCTGTTCCGTGAGAGCAATGGTACCGCATAACGAGTGTAGTCTCTATCTATAGACGTTTTTAAAGGGGTCATGACATGAGAAACCAAATTTGCCTTGATCTTTTGGTATATAAGAGATCTATGTACTATTAAAACTTCCTGCAAGTTTCATAGCTTAAGACGTCCTCCCCATTATAAACAAAGCATTTATTTAAAGGTGGGGTATGTGATTTGCAAAACAGCCGGCAGATTTTGAAAATACACAACTCAAAAGGTCCTACCTTCTTTCCCTGACTCCACCCACTCCACCCATTCGAAGAGGGGCATGGGGGAGGGGGGTATGGTACGACCGTTTGATTGATGCACGGACTGTCCAATGATTCTAGACGGTCTTGAAAATGATTGGCTGGAGTTTTTCGAGTCCTGCCCATTCCACAGATGATTAAATTTTTTAATTTTCATTTCAGTGCTTCTAACTCAGTGGCTGTAAGTGGGTTAGGAATAGGATTTCAAGTTATTTAGAAAAAAATGTCAAAAAAGAAAATCACATACCCCACCTTTAATCAAGCTCTAAATACAGCTCGTTCTAGATCCTTTGAACTTAGTGACATCACGGTACGAAGTGACGTACCAGTCGTGTGCATATGACCGCCTCCAGCGCAAGACAACTACGCCTCATTTCGCATCATCGCATGCGTTGTCGTGCAGCGAGTGGGTCTGTTTACAAGATGACTGCGATGCCACGCAGATGTGCTGTTACTGCTGTGGACAAACAACATGTTTGAATACGCTGCCGAACGATCCAGACGTCAGGGAAAGCAGTTGGATGCAGTTTATTTGCAGCATATGCAGCCCGCCAAAGCCTTATTTGAACGGTGAGTGATGTAGATGAGTGTGCAGGGCGCATGTTACTGAAAGAACGAGCAGAGAGAGAGAGAGAGAGAGAGAGAGAGCCTTCAAACTGTCTTGCTCTCTCTCTCTCTCTCTCCCTCCCTCGCACATATGAATCAAAATCAATTGAGAATTGACACGATGGTAAAAGATCGGAAGACCGAAGTTTCATGTGGTGGAACATTGTGTAGTCTACATATGATACAAAATGATTAACGTTAATAATTTATGCATAAGCAGCACTGACGTTAGCCAATCATAACAGTGGGCGTTAACACTGCACTCTTAAAGGGGAAACACCTCCAAAACAGACTGTTTGAATCAGAGGCTGAGCAATAGGGTGGGAAAAGGTCATAAATCACTACATTTTTTTAAAAAAATTGTACAAAAAACTATAGTAATACTATAATTGCACCTAAGGGAACATAATAAAACAAAAAAACATTTCATGACCCCTTTAAATCTGAATGAAAGCAACAAAATTGTCAGACATCCATAAGTGCATGTTTACTGAGGAAAACAACTAGAAAACAGCGCTGGTTGTTCTCTCGATTCTCGACAATGACGGAATCCAACGGCGTGGGCGAAGATATAATGCGTGTATTAAATTGTATGAAATAATTCCGAAAAAAGCACAAACACGGCAGAGATGGCAAGTTCAGCAGCTGGAATTAGCGGATATGACGTGACGCTAACAGACCGCAGACAAACGGCTAGTAGTAACAGCAGCCGCAATACACCTGTCACTCAAGTGGCTATGCCCTTAATTATGCAGAACTTTAAGGCTTAATATAATTTAAACGGATGAGTTGTAAAAAAATTCACCCCCCTCACAGTTGTCATGAAAGGGTAAATTAGCTATATAGACCAAAACCACCTTTTTTTTACTCACTTTTGTATCCAGCCTCAAGCGGCCAGTCAATGAATTGTAGTTTAATTCACTTCTGTGTTGGTTTCAAGAGAGAGACAGGGAGGTTGCCGCTTGGTTATTCTACTTTCAGTAATCAGAGTAAAAGGAGTTTTTCCTGTATCGAAAGGGAACTTGGTAACAAAACCTGGTAACAAAACACTTTTTGCCCTCCTGTCCTAATTTGTATCATGTGCTGTTTAATCAAAGACATGGTGATATGAGCTTTATATATAAACTTTTCAGTCCAGTCTCTTTTTATCCTGATTTGTGTGTGATCTAAATGTTGCGTTAATACTTATTTGATGTTGCTGTCAGTTAATTATCCCATTTGACAGATAAACCTGTGGTTCATTTGGACTTAATGTTGAATCATCTATGATAAGACTGGAATTTTGGAAGTCAGCATCTTTGATATTTACTTTTGTCACTGTCGCTATGGTTACATATCCATGGCTAATGTGACAAAAGGCGCTTGACTTTGGTTTTTACCTGTAAAAAGGGCAAATTGAGTCACACCAATAGTGTTCATCACACATGGACTACATTCGCATATGCTAGGAAATACTGTAGGCATTTACTAACAGATGTGGGTTACACTTTATTTTAAGGTGTCCTTGTTACAGTGTAATTATATATTTAAGTACAGAGTTATATTAAGTAACTACATGTACTTACTATAGGGATAGGGTAGGGTTGAGTGTTAGTTGCATGTAATTATCCATAATTTACTGTTGTTACTACGGTAAGTACATGTAACGTGTAACAACGACACAGTAAAAGATGTGAATAGAGCCTTGATAATGCACATTTAAAGTGAATCAGAGAGATGTGCTCATGAATCACTGGTGGTGTAAATGAATTCTTCCCGCATTTAAAACAGGGTGCAGCTCCGTCTGCCCTGTCAGATAATTCTACAATGTTATACAGCTCAGGAGAAGAAGAGGCAACTATTTGCATAGTAATAGCCAGATAATGTCATATGTCCAACGGAACCATGCCTTTGTGTACATGGGTGGTTTTCTGGAGGCTATTTGAAATGCTTGAACTGAAGGGGAGGACTTTTTTGCCTCTCACACATGATAATATGAAACAGCTACATATATTTTGCACAATGTTTAGATTAACTCATGTGATAATGTGGAATGTGATGGGCCATAGAATAGGGCAAAAGGTCATTGTTGCTGGTGGGCAACTATAAGATAAAGATTCATCATTCTGTGTAAAAAATTTGCTGACTTTTTAAAGATTTTAAATATTACACTACTGTTCAAAAGTCTGGAAGACTTTGTTTTTGGATTTGAAGCTTCTGTTTACCAATGTAGTATTTCATCAAGCAGACAATCACAATGGGAATATTTGGATGTTGTAAATTTTACATAATACACTAAACCATTAAAAACTCTGGGGTTACTCTTTTTTTTATTTTTTTATTTTTTTTGAATTATCAAGGATGCATTAAATCGATCAAAAGTGACAGACAGTAAAGAAATATAGAAAGAGATTTGAATTTTTTTAATGAATTGTTCAAACATTTTCTATTCATCAAAGAATCCTGAAAAATGTCTTTGTTCCCACCAAACTGTTAAGCAGTAACTGCTTTCAACATTGATAATACTAATAATGCATGTTTATTGAGCACCAAATCATCATATACACACAATTTCTGTAGGATCATGTAACACTGAATAATTGTGGTGGCTGAAAAATCTGCTTTGCCATCACTGGAATTATTACATTTTAAAATATTTAGTTGGATTTCAGGCAAAATGGTTAAATTTTCATGTAAATCGGAGCAACGGCCTAGGAGGAAAATTCGAAATGGCGGAAAATGTACACAGTATACACCAGCTTCGTCTGCAACAGTGCAGACAGATGCTGAGCCTCTGGGCAGAGTTTCAAAGAAAAAGCCTGACACTGGCAAATCAGAAAAGAAAGTTGGATGTACAAGAGAACATAAAGATTGGATTGGAAACAAGGTTGATTAAGAGGATAAAGGATGGATGAATGTAAGTTTCAGGTGTTCAGCTGTTGTGGGAACAGAAGGTCCTTAAAGGTTCATTGCGCAACTTTTCATGTTAAAAATACCTGTTTTTCTATCCAATACATGCTTAAAGAACTGCCTGATGGGCTGAATGAGCCCTTCTCTGCTCACTGAGATTGCCTCTATAATCCTGTACAGTAAAATAAATAAGAGGGATTCGGGCTCGAATTTGAGACTGGGCGTGACGTCATGCGCGTTCACGCTCACCAGGCTATGTCTCGCAGGTTTGTGTATAAGCCGCCATTCTCCGCATCAGCGAAGACAACTTTCACTGCTGTCACTGCTATCCTCAGTGCTTCTCTCCACAGTAACATCAAATTGGTCAGAGCTCGTATTCTATCAAAACGAGGAAACCGTAAAATATTTTGGTATTGTGATAAAATGTTTTATTCTGAACATTGCAGGAAGGGAAATACAATGGTAAAGGGGTAAACATTTTTACTTTACTCATACTGTTTAGCAGACTAACTATTTACTAAATAAAGTATTGACACATTTCACATTAATGTTTGTCAGTGTGTATTGTCCCTGTCAAAATATCTACTAAATAAATCAGCGCTACATGTAGTTTAGTGATTAGCAAAACAGTTCAAGATTGTGTGATATAACATGCTGAAAAATATGATCGATAATTAGATAAAAATTTTTAGTAAATTATAACAGAAAAAGGATTATTGGATTATAAGGTTCAATTCAATTCAATTCAAATTTATTTGTATAGCGCTTTTCACAATACACGTTGTTTCAAAGCAGCTTTACAGAAAGTGCATTAAAAATGTACATAGAAAATACAGTTAGTTCATCATGTATTAATTTAGGGCATAACATATCGCCGGCGTTGAGTCGTCTCTTCACAGGCGTCGAGTCGTCTCTCCACAGGCGTTTAGTCGTCTCATCACAGGTGTTGGATCATCCGAAGTCTCCGTGAGAGGCTGGATACAAACTGGAGCTGACGAAAGCTATTTACCTCGGGACTTGTGTCCCGAGATAACAGCAGAAAGGCAGATGAGAAATAATTAGTGTAGCTGATGTTCATAATATTAATGCATTCGATCTGATTCGGCAGTGGTATAAAAGGTAAGCATTATGTGAATGCGTGGTTAAAGAGATGCGTCTTTAATCTGGTTTTAAACTGGGACAGCGAGTCTGAGCCTCGAACAATATCAGGAAGGCTATTCCAGAGTTTAGGAGCTAAATGTGAGAACGCCCTCCCTCCTTTGGTGGATCTGGATATCCTAGGAATGACCAGAAGCCTCGAATTTAGTGATCTTAAAGAGCGCGACGGATTGTAGGGCGATAGAAGGTCCGTTAAATAGACTGGAGCTAAACCATTTAGGGCTTTATAGGTCAGTAGCAATACCTTGTAATTGATACGGAACTTAATAGGTAACCAATGTAGAGATGATAAAATTGGTGTTATATGATCATATTTTCTTGATCTAGTAAGAACTCTAGCGGCTGCATTTTGGACTAACTGTAGCTTGTTTATTGAGGATACAGGACAACCAGCTAATAAAGCATTACAGTAATCTAGTCTCGAGGTCATGAATGCATGAACTAACTTTTCTGCATCAGAAACGGATAGCATGTTACGTAGCTTAGCAATGTTTCTAAGGTGGAAAAAGGCTGTTCTTGTAACATATGAAATATGAATTTCGAAAGTCAAGTTGCGGTCAAGTATGACACCCAGGTCTTTTACTGTAGTGGATAAAGTAACAGGGCATCCTTCTAAATTAAAGTTGTATTGTAAGGGATTTTGTGGGTAGTTTTTTGGACCAATAAGTAATACCTCTGTTTTATCTGAATTTAATAGCAGGAAATTACACGTCATCCAGTATTTTATATCTTTAAGACATTCTGTCAAGTTAGATAAGTTAGTGGTTTCATCTGGCCGTGATGAAATATATAATTGAGTGTCATCAGCATAACAGTGGAAATTAATTCCATGTTTTCTTATAATATTACCAAGTGGCAGCATATATATTGAGAATAGTAGAGGGCCTAACACAGATCCTTGCGGTACTCCATAGTTTACTGACGTTATCTTTGATTTTTCCCCATTTAAGCAGACAAAGTGGTAACGGTCTGATAAGTACGATCTAAACCAGCTTAATGCCTGTCCCTGAACACCAGTGTAGTTTTGTAGTCGATCCAGGAGTATTTTATGATCTATAGTATCAAATGCAGCGCTTAGATCGAGTAGAACTAGTATTGAGATGCAGCCTTGGTCAGAAGCTAAAAGTAAATCATTTGTAATTTTAACTAGCGCAGTTTCTGTGCTATGATACGGTCTGAATCCTGACTGAAATTTTTCATAGATATCATTTTCTTGCAAGAAAGAGCACAATTGAGCGGACACAACTTTTTCTAGTATTTTAGACATAAATGGAAGATTTGAAATGGGTCTGTAATTTGCTAGGTTATTTGGATCTAATTGTGGTTTCTTAATAAGAGGTTTTATTACTGCCAGCTTGAATATTCTTGGAACGTGACCTAAAAATAAAGATGAATTAATAATATTGAGAAGAGGCTCTTCCACTACAGGTAACACTTCTTTAAGTAATTTAGTGGGTATTGGATCTAATAAACAAGTTGTTGGTTTAGATGCAATAATAAGTTTATTTAGCTCTTCCTGTCCTATAGTTGTAAAGCGGTGTAGTTGTTCTTGAGGGGCAATAATTGAGGCTGAATCATAAGACACCATAATAGATTGTATATTTACAATTGTGTTTCTGATGTTTTCTATTTTCTCAGTGAAGAAATTCATAAAGTCATTACTACTACATTGTAACGGAATATTTTGCTCAGGTGATGCCTGTTTATTTGTTAGTCTGGCCACTGTGTTAAATAAGAACCTTGGATTATTTTGGTTATTTTCTATTAGTCTGCGGAGATGCTCAGCCCTGGCTGATTTAAGAGCCTTTTTGTAACGTGACATACTGTCTTTCCACGCGATTCTAAAGACCTCTAAATTTGTTTGTTTCCATTTACGCTCTAAGTTACGAGTTTCTCTCTTGATAGCATGCGTAGCATTGTTGTACCATGGTGCTCTAGTTTTCTCTCTAACCTTTTTTAATCTAATTGGTGCAACAATTTCTAATGTACTAGAGAAAATGGTGCTCAAACTGCTAGTCATTTCCTCTAGTTCATCTGTTTGTTTGGGTTCACTGAGCAGCTGAGATAGATCAGGTAAGCTATTCGAGAATCTATCTATAGTGTTTGGAAGGATTGTTCTGCCTGGTCGATAACGTGGCGCAACATGACAAATTTCAGCAGTACGTAACATGCAAGTTACCATGTAATGATCAGTTACATCATCGCTTTGCGGTACAATATCTATATCGGTTGGATTGGTTCCATATGATATAATTAAATCTAGTGTATGATTTAGGCGATGAGTGGGACCACTGACGTTTTGCGTGACCCCGAAGGAGTTTAATAAATCTGTAAACGCAGTCCCTAACGCATCATTTGTGTTATCTACGTGTATGTTAAAATCTCCAACAATTATTGCTTTATCGACATTGACCAATAGATTTGATAGAAAGTCTGCAAACTCTTTTAGGAAATCGGCGTAAGGCCCTGGAGGTCTATATACAGTAGCCAAGGCTAGAGAAAATAGGGATTTCTTTCTTAAATCTAATAGTGTAACATTTAGCACAAGTACCTCAAACGAATTAAACCTGTGACCTGTTTTCTGAGTAACATTAAGAATATCTCTATAGATTGTTGCAACACCGCCGCCACGACCGATCAGACGGGCCTCATGCTTATAACAGTATCCTGGCGGAGTAGACTCATTTAGACCGAAATAATCATTTGGTTTAAGCCAGGTTTCAGTAAGGCACAGTACATCGAAACTATTATCTGTGACCATTTAATTTACAATAACCGCCTTAGGTGTGAGCGATCTAATGTTTAGAAGACCTAGCTTTAGAAATTGTTTATCACTGATATTGAGATTTTCTGGTTTAATTACAATTAAATTTTTCCTAGATCCTACATTATATATATTATTTGGCCTTACTAAACGAGGAATAGACACAGTTTCTATATAATGTTCTACATTGGTGCTTATATCAATTAAGTTGGGACAGCAAAGACTGTGATTTGGACTTTGACTTACTAGTCATATGGTGTGTAGCGTCTTGGAGATGTTGTCCGACAGCACAGCCGCTCCGACTCTGCTGGGGTGCAGGCCATCAGCACGGAAGAGCCTAGGTCGCTCCCAGAACAGATTCCAATTATTTACAAAGAGCAGTCTCTGTTCATTACACCATGACATTAACCATTCATTTAGAGCAAATAATCTACTGAACCTTTCTTGTCCTAGTCGGTACGTGGGAAGCGGTCCAGACACGACGATCGTTGCTTCAGGCGATGTGCTGTGTACGGTCTCGATCAGGCTCCTGTAGTCCTCCTTCAGAACCTCCGTCAATGTTAAAATTGGTATTGTTATTGGAATATATTCTACTTAGCAGATCAATAAAACAGGCTGAACCCCGCAAGCCTTCGGCGGATTAGTGACATTTGAACGTCATGGTGACATTTGATTGTTTATTACCTTGAGACATTTGAGTGAACGTTGTTGACCAACCGTGTACGCCGGTATGATTATTATTTTGAGCTATTGCGAAGTAATCAATTATATTGTTCATGAATGTGTTTTCATAACAATACAATCATAGGTGGATACAGTAAACACATAAACAAAGTTTTCTACTACCCCCGTTTTCCCCTCACACATAAGAGTAATTTACTCAAATGTCTTTCCTTCCATATATTTGCAATGACTTGCAGATTTATAACTTTATTACCTCTGAAGACATTTTGGCTGTACACCAAAGATCTGTGAGGCAGATGCTCCTTTAGTTATGAACAGCTCGTGCTCGTACATGCGTGCGTGTGCGTGTGGTCCATGAGCGTGCACAACTCTGGTTGCAGTTTCGCTTGTCGCCAGAGGGGGCGTAGTTCTGCATAAACTCAGAGACTTGCGTTTTGCACCTTTAAAGGAGAACTCCGGTCAATTTTAACATTGAGCTCATTTTCTTGTACATTTGGAGTGCTGTCAGTACAGAGAACAACGACAAAAATCGGCATTGCCTACACCGCGTTATCGTCTTTTTTTTTAAAAATGTGCACTCTGTTGACTTCAATGGGGCAAGTTTTAAACCTACTTTTAGCCTCTTAACATCCTTGATATGTCATTTCAAGTGCACAGCCATGTGAGTGGTGTTATTAAGAGTGAACACGGTCAATCTGACTGCAGTAGATGTGAAAGATATTAATAAAAATTATGTTAATTCAGCCAGCTCACATACCTGTATTTTTTTTCTGTTTTCGGTCGAAGTCCACAGTAGTCGATTGTGGAGTTTGCGTGTGCGATCATTGAAAACTAAGCAACAGTAGAGACTCTGACTGTCAGCCGATGACGGTGCTGTGTGGTGTTCTGAGAATATCAGCTCAAATGGATAGTTCATCCGAATCATGTTGAACACACGGAGGAGGTTTTTGAGTTTGATGATCGCGCGCAGGAACTCGACAGTCGACTACTGTGGACTTCGACCGAAAACAGGAAGAAAATACAGGTATGTGAGCTGGCTGACTTAACATCATTTTTATTCATATCTTTCACATCTACTGCAGTCAGATTGACCGTGTTCACTCTTAATAACACCACTCACATGGCTGTGCACTTGTAATGACAAATCAAGGATGTTAAGAGGCTAAAAGCAGGTTTAAAACTTGCCCCAGTCAACAGGGAGCAATTTTTAAAAAGACGATAACACGGTGTAGGCAACACCGATTTTTGTCGTTGTTCTCTGTATTTACATCACTCCAAATGTACATAAAAAGGAGCTCAATGTTAAAATTGACCGGAGTTCTCCTTTAAGAAGCATCCTACAAGCCAGTCACATCAATGGGAGGGGCATGGGATGAAACTTCTGAATAATATCTTAAACTGACTGCTAGAATTCATTTAAAACCTTGGTGATTCAAAGTATCCGTTTCTTTCAACGTTACGTTTCATAGTGATTCCAAATTTTTGAATGGATAGTTAATGAGCTCTGCACAGTCAGGTCTTCTTCCTTATCTTCTTCTTATTCTTTGTCATCGTCTTCGTCATCTTATTCTTCTATATATTCGTCACAGTCATCTTATTCTAAATGCAATGCCGAAATTCAAGCCTTGTAATAGCAACAATATTCATCCGGATCAAATGAAACCAGTGAGTGAGGTGAGACGGATTTGTGTGTCAACTTGCTTTCTGAAAGATAAAAAAAAAGCTGGTTTCGTGTATCTATTCTGCGCAAAATTACTATTGGAAGCGTTTCAAATATTTCAGTAACAATATGTACAGAAAAATCAACACATTGCACTTAGTTTATTATTTCATATGCTTTTTTTAAAAGACTACAATTGAAAAATGTATATATTATATATAAAATTCAACCCGCCAAAGTGGCAAGAAGTGATTGCATTACGCACCACTGCTGAAATCCACCATTTGGCAGGTTGGCAATGTTAATGTCAAGCCCTGGTCTTATTCTTCTTCATTGTTTTCTTCGTTGTTGTCGTCTTATTCTTCATCTTAATCTTCGTCTTCATCTTATTCTTCGTCTTAATTATTTTGGTCTTCTTCGTTGTTGTCTTCATCATCTTTGTCTTAGTTGTTTTTGTCGTCGTCGTCGTTATTTTATTCTTCATCATACTCTGTCTTCTTGTTCTTAATTTTCTTCTTCATTGTCTGTCATCATCATCTTCATTTTCTTGTTCTTGTCGTCTTCATTGTCGTCTTCATCATCTTCTGTCTAAATTTTCTTCATCTTGTTCTTCATTGTCATCTTCATCATCTTTGTCTTGTTATTGTTCTTCGTTTCCTTCTTTTTCTTCATTGTCTTCATCTCTTTTGTCTTCGTCGCTGTCTTCTACTTCACCTTTGTTTAAAACAATGATGGATGATCATGCAACGAATTCTGCATCACAGCGGCCCCTATTGTAGAGAAGCCCCGCTGTTGATGACATATTTATTAATTCTTCTACTGGATTTTTTTATTCCTCATCATTGTTTAAAAATTCTTTGGTAATTCTCCAAAAGTGTAGCATCAGCAGGTGCGAACCATGCTGAGACATTTATTCATATACTCCCTAAGCAGTGTTACATATCCCACGCTGAGAACTACAGGCTCTTACACAGCACATAAATAAACAGAACACATCAGGCCCATCACCTGGTGGCCATTACTATGCTTCCCTCATAAGGTGACACGGCGGTGTGTCTGTGGGACAGTGAGCAGTCTTTTTTATTGACAACAGCAGGTAGACAAACACACAAGGCTTTTATATCACCGCCACCAAACAGAGCATCAGTTATTTGCACTGTGCAATCTGTTGCAGTTTAATCAGACATGTTTTATTCCAGTAGAGTGTTTGCCTTAAAAAATGGTAATAAATATCTAGCCTGTATAATCTACATTTATTTAACATAAAGCACAGTGTTGTATCAATGATATATTGAGTTCATTTTCAGTTCATGGTTAGAGTACAAGAAAACAACATTTTCCTATGTTCATAATTACTCAGAGGGAACTCCCACACAGGCCACCAACAGCCCTTTAAAATTGTAGCAGAACATGAATTGCATTCAAAAACAATTCTTGATCTTTCCATAACGCCCACATTCACACGTCCTTCTTTTGGAGTCAAATTTGAGGCAGCTTGAATTACTAATGATTACAGAGAATGTAGATGGAATATAAGAGAAAATACATTATATTAATCACTCATGGGGAGGTCAATGAGAAACATTTTCAGAAGTGTACTAAAGCACAGTTCTTGGAGCATGTAATCAGTTTGCTATAGATGAGAGTTTTCGCAGTGCAGGCATATATTGAAAGGAATTCAGTTTAATTTCTTGACCACTTACTGTCAAACTTGATTGTATTAATACTCACCTGCAAAAAGATAATTCATATTTATTTTTATTAATAACTGCTGTTAATCAAGGATCAGCATCAGAGTAGTAAGTAGTATACGGCTGATGAACAGGTGATGGCCTGTCAAAGATATATTAAATTCTAATGTGTCCTTTAATTCAGTCTGAGGAGTTAAATACATTCCAATAAAGCTGTGAATGTGAGACGTATAGGTTAAATGTTGAAATAAATTAACCTTGATGAGAATTAAGATCTTTCTATGTCTTTTTGTTTTACTGTTTTAATCTACCTGTCTCTTTAATTCTCTTTAACTTGTCTCTTTAATTACAGTGTAGGATTACCTGATACAATGTTTCAAAGTGTTTAACTGTAAATTTACTTGTGTATATAATACATGTAGATTACCTTACATTTCAGCCAGTGGCCAAGCAATACCACATGCATATCTGATTTAATTAACACTAAACAAAGGGTCTCAATAGATTCAGTGGTTAAACTGTAAATTACGAGTGTGAATCATTGACTGTGAGAGATGTATTAATGAAGATGCAGGGTGAGGTAAGAGTTTCTTTTTACGACCCATCAAAATTTAATCACACACATTTAATCACACAATCAAATGGTTTTGTTAACATTACGTTAACAAGCCCTCTCACACACCCTAATGTGATGTTTAAAAAGCATCATCAAGGCCATTTCTTGTCAGAGGCTTTGGGCATGTGATGCATACAGAAAGTCTTAACATTATTAACGCAGTGTAAATTCAACCAGATCAATAAAAACCCCTTTAGCCTGCTGACTTACATTTACTCTCTGGCAGGAACAGTAAACTATTGCCCTACATAAGTAAGACAATTAAAAAACGTTGTCATCATCAATTGTTCCCACCTTGCGTGGCTGGTTTATTTTATGCTGCAATGGTAGGGGATCTGTATAGAATAAAAGGGGTACATTTGTTTTGAGGAGAAAAAGATGATGAAGAGCTCCTAATTTTGTTTCAGGTACCCTAGTCTAACCCTTGTATGCATATCACTCCTAGAAAAAGAGGATCAATTAAGTATATTTTAAAAAAATATACATATACATGAGTGGTATTAAGGGAAACAAATAATTTAAAAATACACTCTTTATTAGGTACACCTAATTCAACTGCTTATTAACGCCAATATCTGCTCACATGGCAGCAAATCAATGCATTTAGTCATAGACATGGTCAAAACCATCTGCTGAAGTTGAACTGAACTGAGCATCAGAATGGGGAAGAAAGGTGATTAAAGTGACTTAAACATGGGATGGTTGTTGGTGCCAGATTGGTGGTCCGAGTATTTCAGAAACTATCTACTGGGATTTTCACGCACAACCATCTCTAGAGTTTACAGATAAAGGTCTGAAAAAGAGAAAATATTCAGTGAGTGGCAGTTCTGTGGGCAAAAATGCCTTGTTGATGTCAGAGGAGAATGGCAACAGTGACTCAAATAACCGTTACAACTCGTTACAACTGAGGTCTGCAGAAAAGCATCTTTGAACGTTGAAGCAGATGGGCTACAGCAGCAAAGAATCAGTGATTCACTCTGAATCTATCTGCAGCGCAGTGCAGATATCACTGTGGATCACAGTGTTACTCCTGTCAGCTGAGAAAGAACAGGCAACTGAGGCTACAATTAGTAAAGGCTCACCAAAATGAGATATTAGAATGTTGGAAAAAGGATGCCCGTTTAGATGGTTGGGTCAGAATTTGGTGTAAACAACATGAAATCATGGATCCATTCTGCCTTGTATCAGCGGTTAAGGCTAGTGGTTATAGTGTAATGGGATGTATGGGGGATACTTTCTTGGCACTATTTGGGGCCCTTAGTACCAATTGAGCATTGTTTAAACACCACAGCCTACCTGAATATTGTTGACCAGGTCCATCCTTTTATGACCACACTGTACCCATCTTTTGATGGTTACATCCAGTAGAATACTGTGCCATTCCCATCCTGGATGTTCAGCTGACAAATCTGCAGCAACTGCGGGATGCTATCTTGTCAATATGGACCAAAATCTCTGAGGAATGTTTCCAGCACCTTGATGAATCCATGCAATGAAGAATTAAGGCAGTGCTGAAGGTAAAATGGGGTCCAACCCACCAGCAAATATACCAGCAATATATTTGAGACAGTATATTAGAGGTTAGGTTATATGTAACCATGAATTTTAAAGGGTTAGTTCACCTAAACATTATGGGTGATTTTCTCATTTCACTCTCCAGTTTTGTGTGTGTGTATGTCTGTGCTTTAGGATTTGGGGTAGATTATTCACATTCATAATATTGATTTTATACAGCACACATGGTTCAGTGTACGGAGGAGATAACCACTGGCCACAGTATATTCTCGTAAATGGGGCATTCTTCTCTGCACAAGTGAGAACGAAATACTCGATTAAATCATTGTTGTTTTTTTCTGGGAGGGATGCTTTGTGTACTGCTGTAATCTCATTATTCATCAATGGCGCGTGTTACATGTCTCCCTTCCAGGTTCGATGTCTTTTGAGGATTTTTTTTAGCTTTCAGCAGAGCAGAGCTTTTGCAAGCCTCAGCACTGTGTGTCGGTTATCAGTGGTCCATCCTTAATTGAAGACAAAACCATGTTATGTTTCTAGTATCCAGAGGGAAGAATGAGAAACAAAAGATGATGAAAAGATCCGATAAAAAGCTGGGGAGTTTATCCTCTGGCACTATTTTGTTGTGAGGAAATAAAGTTGGGGAGACAAATAGAACATATTATTGGCCTCTGTTTATAACAATTTACAGTATGTAGGCCTTGCGTCTTTTTTGTCTTTAGTCGCTCTCATGAATATGCACGGGAATGTTCAAAAGCATACGCCTATATCAGTATCAAATTAAGATGATACTCTGTACTACCGGTACTGCAGAAAAGCTATTATTGTTACATTTTTGAGATTTCATCAAAGACTTATAAAACTATTTTTATAAACAGCAAGTGTGTGTTTGTCTGTAAGAATAAAAATACATGGCATGCACAGTCATTGTCTAAAATAATATATATATATTTTTTTTTTGATTTGTAATTTTTAGTGATACTTTATCATAACTGACATTTGTCTCGTCTTGTCTGCCATCTTGGATTTGTTTTACAGTGAGTGTCACAATGTTGTGGAATTGCATTATCTCTAAAGGATGAATGTAAGCCTTTGCATTACCTCTTTTAAAGGGGCAATAAACTGCATTTTATCTTTTGTAATGTTTCCTGAAGTGCACTTATAATGTTAGTATAATTTTATGTCATAAAATGAAATAAAAGGTCATTTTCTGCCCTGATTTTAGCCCTCACATATGAACACTCTGTTTGAAGGAGCGTGTCTGCTGTGAGACTCAAAAAAAAACAACAACTGTGAAAGTCTCTCGAAATCATTTACTATGTTTTTACTATAACAACTGTCGATATGAAATAATCATGAAAAGTGTTGATGATAGCATTCTATTAAGATTTACTCCGGTCGCATGAAGGTTGCAGCGATGAGCATTGTAGCCGATGACAGACATGAATGCAGTGCTCTCGTCAATGCAACTTAATTTCTGCCCTCATGAATGCTTTCATCATAATTAACATTTCAGACGCAATATGAAAAAGAGATTAATTTTGCAGTGTAGACAGCTTCATTAATTATAATGGGAGTTTTGGCGAGAGTTCAGAACTGTGCTTTGTGATTGACAGCTCCAGCGATTATAAAAGGGAGGGTTTTTGGATAGCTGGAGCTGTCAATCACACAGCACCAGTTTATCAGTGACTGGTGCTGTGTGATTGACAGCTCCAGTGATTATAAAAGGGAGGGTTTTTGGATAGCTTTCTGTATGTAATTTAATCACAAATTAAATAACAGATTATTTGAATGCTACTACGAGAAACAATGTGAAGTTGATCGTTTAGTCACTGCTTGTTACTGATGCATAAACAGCAATAAACGATTCTGAGACAAAGAACGTCTAATCCACATCTTGAAGTAAAAGTCTGTTTGCAAAGCCTGCGCCAAAATTGCGAATGATTTTCCAAAGAATCCACCTTGAAAAGTACCAAACAAACAAATAATGCTCAACTGAGACATTCACAAAGTTTAAAAAAAATAAGCATTTGTCAAGCATTAGGATCCTTTGGAAGGTAATATTATTCAGCCTTTTCTCACGTAAATGCGTCTCTATGACACGCATGGTGCATTGTCGTGTAATTGACACGCGAAAATGAGTTTTTACGTGCATATGAGACGCAGTTTTTTGCGTGCATTTGATACGCAGTTCATTTGCGTGTAATACACACGCACCCCACACCACTAATCCTACCCAAGCGTATAATACACACGCACCCCACATACACCTAAACCTACCCTAACCAACCAATGCGTATCCTATGCACGTAAAAACTCAATTTAGCATATAAATTACACGACAATGCACATGCGTGCAATAAAGACGCATTTAGTGAGATCGGGTTGTATTATTTGTAGTCCACTGTTCCTGTATCGCTCTTCTCTTCTTCTAATCTTACTAATGTGCCAGTGGGTGGTGCCAAAGATTCAATGATGTAGAAGTAGGTATTAATTTGAATCTGCAGAAGCAGTCTTTCGTCACACTATGACTTCATAATGTGACACAATTTCAAACAAGTCATTTTCTGAGCAAGGATTCATTGTCTTTCCCTGCCATTGAGGTAAATTTTAGTAATTTATGAGACAACGGTTCCCTGCCATTGATGGAAATTCACGGCATTCTGTGTTTTTCACTATTATACAATGGGGCGCTATTAGGCGTCTTCCGAAAGAGTACATCATCTACGGATCAAAACACAGGTGGAAAAGAAGCAGAAACAAGCGTTAGCTTAAGTAAGCAGATGCATATTTAAAATAACAACATTAATTAGTTCTGAATTATCTCTCTCACACACACACACACACACACACACACACACACACACACACACACACACACACACACACACCTCGTTTAAATTATTCAATTTCTGAAACATTCCTGATGGTCACAGCGTGTCTGTAACTTGATTACTTCCAGAGCTTTTAAACTTGATTTTTTTATGACTCTATTCATTTGGGCAGGACTCATTTACCCAGGATCATCCTCATGAAATTAGAAACTCCAGATGTCTATGTTCTCCTGAGTTCTTTCCCTCCAGTACATCATCTACGGATCAAAACACAGGTGGAAAAGAAGCAGAAACAAGCGTTAGCTTAAGTAAGCAGATGCATATTTAAAATAACAACATTAATTCGTTCTGAATCCGATCTGTATGTAGTTTTTTTTTTTTTTTTTTTTTGTCAGCTTTTTGCTCACAATGTTGCTTCTTTTTATAAAACTTACCCACATTCAAGTGTTAATAAAAATAATGCTTTTTTTTTTTTTGTTTTTGTTTTTTGAGTAAAGCAGAGGCAGTGTTTTTACATTTTAAAGCAGAGGCTCTGTTCTTTCTTTTGATATATTGCATGTTCAGATATTTATACAACAAAATATTCTTGGAGTCATGAAAACTTTGTGAAAATGATCAAAAATGCTGGTGGTGGGTGGCTGGCAACCCCCCCACACCCCATTTTAGTACAATGACCATGCTCTTACATGTCAAAAGATCAAGGAAAATTAGATTTTTTTAAAATTCATGACCCTTTTAAAATCCTGCTTTCATAGGTGTCTCAAATAGGGTTTGAAGCAGAGCACATGTATAAGACAAAGAATGCTGTGAGGTACACTAGTGCTCCAAAAGTCACATGCTGCTGAGTTTGATATTTACATTAACCTCCAGTGGCCTGTAGGGACTGGGACTCCAGATCTAATACTGTTCAGCATGAGCAACATTCACCTCCTCTGGAGAGAGATTAAACATCTGCTGAAATTACAGGAGAGCAGAGAGGTAGCCACTGTGATTATCTCTCTCTCTCACACACACACACACACACACACACACACACACACACACACACACACACACACACACACACACACACACACCTAGTTTACATTATTCAATTTCTGAAACATTCCTGATGGTCACAGCGTGTCTGTAACTTGATTACTTCCAGGGCTTTTAAACTTGATTTTTTTATGACTCTATTCATTTGGGCAGGACTCATTTACCCAGGATCATCCTCATGAAATTAGAAACTCCAGATGTCTATGTTCTCCTGAGTTCTTTCTCTTCTCTAATGGATTTCTATAGTACCTTGTACAGCTAAATCCTTTTGGCCAACTTGCCTCTCTGAAATGTTTTCTGCAGAGCTGCTTTATAGCTGATTCGACTTTGTTTCATAATCGACAAATTGTGCAAAATCGACACTGTTATTGAACTGACTCACTCAAGCTGAATTCAACTGAATAATGATACCACTATTGTCTTCTGTAAAGCTGCTTTCCAGCAGAATTTGAATGTCATATTTGTATCAGTGATCTGTATTTTCCTGTTTATTACTGTGGAGCTGCTTTGAAATTGTATCTGTATATAAATAAAAGTGACTTGACTTAAGTTGAAATCATCCAACATTTTTCAACGCATTGTCCCATGTGGGGTCATCGTACCCTGGTCCTACCAGACTCTTGTACATTTAATTTGTACAGAGAGTCTGGCCACTCCCCATTGACAAGCGTTATCTTCCTTGAAGGCGGGAACTCTGTCGAAGTTTAAAACTATTGGATCTGCCCAGAGCCACTCTGGATTAGAGGATGACACGGGAGTGGATTTTCACTCCTGTCCCGTCCCACTCCCATAGAAAGAAATCTTGTCCCGTCCCACTCCCAGACCAAAGTTTAAAAAGTAATCCCATCCCATCCCGCTCCTGGTATATTGACTCCCACTCCCATCCCGCTCCTGTTTAAACTGACTCCCGCTCCTGTATCGCTCCCATATATTTTTTTCTTCAATTAGTGTTTAGTTAATACATAGAATTTGATTTAATCTGCTCTCCATCTTGTTTTAGACCAGCTGCTGAGCCCCTGTTTCTAGATTTTCTCCAGAAAATGGAAGACAGCAAATAAAAGAAAAACAGTAGGCTACATAGTTCACACCATGTCTACAATAGTTTAATAAACCCAAACAGCACATAAAGTGAGACTAAGACTAAGCATGTCTTACAAGCAGCGTACATCGTGCTATCACCGACACCGTCACATTCTACTCTCATAAACTTAATTATACTACAGGGCTGTTGAATGCTTGATTCTGATTGGTTGAGAACGTTCTAAGGTGTGCAATTATTTTCAGGGAAACGCACGACTAAAGTAGTTCCAGCAGGTCTTGACCGCATTACAGTTCTATATCACTTCGCGTAGTCAACTGTAATAACGGAAAATAGGATACAATTCATAACAAGAAAAACATGTAGCCACATGCGCTTGATCTGCCATTTTCGATGTCTAACTCACAATCATTGGAAACATGCAGTTTAATTTTAATAAATAAAGTATAGTCCTATCTATAATCAATAGAAAATTAAACTGAATAGGCCTAAATTGATAGTCCTGCTGCACGGGTTTTCGTAATTATTGCAGATAATAGGCTATAACAAATAAATAATTATTGATAGGCCTATAGTTGTTAAAAGGACGTTGTGTTTCATTTATTAGGCTAGTCTACTGTCAATATTAGAAGAAAAAAAACATGAACGAACTAATTAAAACGATTTGAATTAATAAATAATAATATTGACGCACATATGCTTCTCTCTCGCTCTCTCTCTCTCTAATAACTGCATTAATAACTGCATAAAGCCGGGGACACACTTATACTGTAAGGCCGGTTATGGATGTAATTTATTATGATTGATCATGCCCAAACGCGCGTTCAGTCTGTGTTCACAGTCTGGGTTTAACATCTGCTGCAGTCGATGGACACAGTCCGAGAGTGTTTCAGCCAGTCGTGTAGTGTGTCCAGCTTTAGTCTGCTTCTCTGCTATCAGAGGCTCAAACCTCCGTTACTAACTCGAAAATGACGTTTTGGAATTAGCAACGGAGGCATGGGATTAGATGCGCAGGAAATTAGTCCCACATACAAGAGCGTTTTAATGACAAAAACTTTACAAACGTCTTGAAATACATTATTTGAACAATGTTTCGAGGTGTGGTAACTGTAGTATAAGCGGAATAATTGACTTCAGGCCGTTGAATTATTAGAAAAATAATGCACACCGAGGTGTAACTCCGCTTCGCGTCGTGACCGCATTATTTTTCTAATAATTCAACGGCCTGTCGTCAATTATTCCTTACTTAATATTTCAGACTTTCCGACCAGTTCTGTGAACATAAAAGACATGTCATTACTTCTGACTTTGCGCTGTAAATCATTTTTTGCCACATCGACTTCTCCGCGGCTGTTAGCTCCCTCCATCACTGCTCTTTGAATTCCGGCGGTAAGCCGTGACAAAAAGCACTGATGGCTTGTTATGGGACGGCTGGGTCGTGTAGTTATTTTTTAATTGCGTTACATTGTAGGCGTATTAAAAGGAAACTACAAAATGGTGCATTTACTTTTTTCTTTTTTTGTCGTCTTTGCTATTGGTTGATTCCCGCTCCCGTCTGCTCCCGTTAACCATTTATCCTGTACCGTCCAAATCCCGTGATTAATAGCAAATATGATTCTTATCCTGCAGGAATCCCACGGGAATCCCGTGACCCGTGGGATTCCCGAAAAAATTTCAGCCTCTACTCTGGATCTGCCAACCAATCGCTAACGTTTGGTCGTGACTAAACTAGCGCATAAGCTCAACATAATCGTTCTCAGCCACTCCCTCTGTTTGCTGATAGAATAAAAAATTGGCCGGAGAAAACCCGCGAATATACCGCAAACACAGACGATGAACTGAAGGAAAATGAAAATTGAGCGGAAGTACGGGAGGAGTCAGGCTAGGGTCATCGGCCTCTATAATCATTTTGTAAAAATAATCATAAAAAATCATCACAGAATAAATTAAAATGTTAAATATTTTACAATAGAAATGTTTATATTATATTGTGAGATAAATGTTATGATAAAATGATAAATGTCATCCATATCCAATAGGAGAATGTTTCAGTGTCTATTTTTTTTATCTTAAAACCTTTTTAAATCTTTTTCCAGGTTTAAGATTTTAAATTCCTTTATAATGATTTTTTTTTATTTATTATTATTATTACAAGTATTCTAAATTTAAATATTTGGTCCCACTTTATATTAAGTGGCGTTAAGTACTATGTACTTACATATAAAAATAAGTACAATGTACTTATTGTGTTCAGGTTGTATTGTAAAACACTTTTGCTGCTATTGAGATGTGATACTGGTAAGGTTAGGGACAGGTGTGGTGGTATGGGTCGATTTAAGGGTCGGTTAAGGTGTAAGGGAAGGGTCAACTGTGTAATTACAAATGTAATTACATCAATTAATTACAGTTGTAATTACATGCAGGTATTTTCAAAAGTACAATGTAAAAACATGTATGTACATAATAAGTCCATTGTATCAAAGTAGTAAATTCAATGTAAGTACATAGTACTTAAAGCCACTTAATATAAAGTGGGACCAAATATTTTAAATACAGTTAATATATTGTAACTACAGGACCTTGGAGGAAAACCATTCCATGAGCTTGAAATTCTTCTACTTTCTGTAAAGCACAGGCTGGCTTTCTGACAGGCTTAGCACATAGACAGCTGCATGTGTATGTAGAAATAACAATTACAGTACAGGCACTAGACCGTTCGGTATTTATGGAAAGGGCCACCGGAGGAAAATAGGGGAGGGTCATGTCTTTTTATTCTTTGTTGAGGGGAGGGTCATCCAAAAAATTTTCGTCTAGGGGGAGGGTCACCCAACTTTTGTATTCATGAAAACAATAAAATTTCAAAGTGACTTGTTTGGTGCATATTGTTTTCCATGTAGATCTCTCGGTCTCGGCCCCCCATTGCTATCAGATGGTCTGACCCAACACAAATCCAGTTTGGCGCTGTTTGACAGTGCGCGTGCGCTTCAGTTCGCGCTCAGAAAAAGTGCATCATGTCAGAACAGAACGCCAATGAAATGTTTACCCGGCAAAGCTTTAAAGCACGAGCAAATACTGAAGTTTTGTGATTGCGAATAAGGTCAGTGTCCTGTGAGAGTGACTCTACCTCTGCATTATGTGATGTAAAAATACGTTGAGTTTTACAGTATTGGGACTAAGGCGCCAGAACTGCAGCTGATAGAATGTGCGCTGTAGCACGATAGGCTACTACCATTATATTATTTTAGTTTCCATTCTTATTGTGTTTCCACAACAATGTTAGTGAGTAAATCTACTGAAATTGCCACCATAACAGTGGAGTGTGATGTGTAAGACGTGGGTTACATTTAAAAATTACTATTAGGCTATTATTTGAAGTTAACATAATAAAATACGTAGACCTACACCCAAAAAAAACTAGTTGAGGATAAATTCTTTAAAATTGGGCAATTCCAGCGTTACGGACGTGACATTTGCAGTCAAAACTTGAAATATAAATTCGCAGAAAATGCATTTAATACTGAAACGTCTCCGCTTAATAAAGGAGTCTAGACATTAGAAAATTATCAGTCTACACATGCGTTTTATATTTAAAATGAGCGAAATACACATGTGACATGACACAAACAATCTTTAACTTTTAGGTGGAAAAATATTTTTAGTAGCCTAGCTAATTCTATGAATTACACTGCGCAAAACAAAAGTAATACTAAACGGATGAAGAAGGGTCGGCCTCCACAAAACATAAAATATTATTTTTATTTTATTTTGCGTGTTCGCATTTATGAGGAAAAAAACAATGTTGTGACAGTTCTCCTACGGACATGTCATGACCGCTCTGAAAGCGACTTTAAAACTTTCACAGAGACCTCAAACAGAAATAACAAAGCCTTTCTTTAAAGTGAATTTCGTTTTTTATTAATTGTATCTTAATTTTAATCAATGTTTCATCAACCAATTGCCCGGATTTAATAAATAAGAAGTAATTAAATATAGTAGAAAATAGATCACGGAGGCGCCGGCGCGTGAACTGGACTCTCGATCGTTTCATAAATGAACCGAAACTCAGCGTCAGGCTATAGCCTAATACTTGCCTCACAGACCTGAGAAATATATAGAAACCTTTATGTCTACTTTTAAACAGAACATTTCAAAACGAAATAAAATAGACTGCTCTCTCCGTATGAAATCTGCATTTCTCTTTGGCGCGTTCACGAAGATCGCGAGTCAGCATCGTCAACTTCATCTTTGCAGCCGACAGACTGACACAGAAAACCCTTGTTTATTAATAAACAATTAAAATGTCTCCTTGCTATATTTGGCATATTCATAATCATTTTACCGGTTCTTTATGACAGCTTGTAGGTGCATTATTGGCAGCGCCACCCTTATACTACATGAGCGTGTCACCACAGCATCAGCACCGAAACCCTAAAACCCCTAAAAAAACAAAAAACAATGGCTAATCAATAAATTATCGGGGAGGGTCATGCCTTTTTTCACAATCATTTTGGAGGGTCATAGAAAAAATTATTACTGGGGAAGGGAGGGTCAAGTCTTTTTTGACTGCAGATCTCAAAACCCCTCCGGTGGCCCCTTAAAAAAATAACGAACAGTCCCTAAGTGGCCTTGACCAAATTGCAGTTTATTTCAATCTGCTCTTTTAGAAATTCTAATCAGCCACTAAAACGTGAACATGAGTTGCACGGCTTTTCCTAATGCATTTAAACACACTGTGCTCAGCTTCTTTTCATTAGCCTTCTCTCCGTTTAGAAGATTTTTCAGTTTCTCGAGAGCTCCTTGCTGTTCCAACTAGTTTGGCTTCAAGCTCTACACTACAGCATCTGGGATCTGAGTGCTGACTAGCTCTCTTGTCATTATAGTAGACTGCATTCTGCCCCTTGGTTCCCTTTGGTTTTAATTGCTGAAAGTGTTCCTTGGTCAAAAAAAAAAAAAAAAAAAGGATGCATTCTGAAATGGTCTTTGTTTCAGATTCGGATGTAGCTAAAATTTTAAGCTTAAAATCTTTATAGCCTACTGTAGAAAAAATAATTAGGAACTTTCAACGTCTATGCAAGCATGCTAATCTATGGAATGATAATCGCAAACCTACAGTATTGGTGTGGATATAAAAATAACTATATTAGCATCCAAACCAATGCACAATAAGCAATATAAGCGTGTGCTGCAATTAGGTTGTCTGCCTCTTTAAATGCTTGAGCTTTTTTAAGTCAGGTTTGATTGGCTGTCAATGCTTTATCATTCATCAACTGGAAAAAAATTGGTAATTTGTCTGCATCGTTATAGTATGCTTTAAAATCTACAAAACTATATAGCTAAGATTTAGTTTAATCACCAGAAAAACTGACATGATTTCTATCTTCCTCTGAGCCAGGTTAAAACATTTTTTGTGTTAAATATCAGATTTTCAAATGTTTGACATTATTTTATGTAATGTATTTTATGGACAGTGACAGAAGAAAATATAAACCTTGAACCAGAGTTCTTTATTTCTTTATTTTTTTACATCCAAACAGAGACAGAAAATTACAGATTTTGTAAAAAAAAAAAAAGTTTGTTGACATTAAAGAGTATTTCAACATATTTGTCCACTCCTTTGCAGATTGTAAGTATAACATGTTTTAAATACTTATTTTTGTTAATAATGTATTTCTTTTGTTATTTTGCATTAAAGCTGATACTGTCAGAGATCAATCAAGCTCGTTTCAGTCCACCACTCAAAGATCACTCTCTCCAGAATATTAATCACACACACCTGTTCATCATCAGTTACCTCATCAACCAGCTCATAAAAACGCTCTCTATGATTTCAGTCTTTGTCAAGCCTCCAACAGGAACTGACCCTTATCCATTGTCTCCGATCCTTTGAAATACCCATTATCTCTGAACCTTGAAAGTATATTCACCTCGGCTTTACTAACCTCTGACTTCTTGATTTATGACTTGCAGGAACGTTGTCAGTATTCACGTGTCACCTGTCATCCAGCGATCTCAAGGGTTCCACCAAATCCACGTGCCACCCGTTGAACCAACGCCAAAGAACTGTAAGAGAAAGATCAGTATTAATATCCCAGAGTGGATGGTTATTCAACTATCTGGAAAGTTTGAGCTCATCTATTGTGGAGTCCACATCCTGTGTCTCTTCACGTCTTTACGACTATGATACTAACCATTATTTGTTGCATCATTAAATAAAGCTGTTAAATTCACTTACCTCGATCTCTGTGTACCGTGTATCCTGACAGATACATGTATAATCCTCATTATTTTCTAGGTGAAAACTGTACATGATGGAAAGTCAGCATCATCAAATTAGGTCATATTAGGCTTTTTGCAGATCAGCAGAAATTGATGCAGGGCTTTATAATTTCTAATCAGGCACTGAGTAGAGTAAAAAGTTGTCTCAGTCAATGAAATATCTTTATGGTCTAAACATCTTAGCAGTAAATGCCATGTAACTAATCACTCCGGAGCTGCAGAAAAATTATGAGTCTTGGCTTTCTCTAGTGGTGGTCCATAAATATTTGCTCAAAGTGTTTAGGGTTGTAAACAATGTTACCTCCTTCCCTGCCAGCGTTTAAAAAAAAAAAAAAGTTATTAGCCATCGCCAGCGCTATTGATAATTTCAAGTGAAAGGGTTTCCTTAAAAAGCAACATTTTGAGCAAAAAGCTGAGAAAACTACATGTTTTTGACTACATCTGGATGGGATTCAGAACGATGATCAAAACACATGGAGTTGACCGAGTCCATCAACACCCCCAAATCTTGCACAGTCCTGTAGCTCTTCCTGGGCCGATTCAGTAACATTAGACAGTTTTGATTTATATGCGGTTTAATGTTGATGTTAGATTACATATGCATCTACTTACTTATGCTATCGCTTGTTTCTGCTGTGTGTTTTGATCAGGAGATTCTGTACTCTTTCAGAAGATGTGTAATAGCGCCCCCTCCATATAACAGTGAAAACATGGAAAGCCAGAAAATTCCGTCAATGGCGGGGAAGCGTTTTCTCAGAAATGGCAGATATTTCAGTCAATGGTGGTGGAAAGAGTTAAGGCAGAGACTATTTATATAGAGACATGCCACTTCCTCAATCCTTAATACAACTAGAGAAAACCCGTAACACCAAAGATGGCGGTTGTATGCACATGTCAACCGCCCTCTCGCTGGAAAGCCAATCGTCTGCTTTTTAACTGTCAAGCCGGGAAACAGTTAAGCCTATCGTCTGGTTCCATTGACGCATGTGCACAGTTGATGTCTGCGACAGCGGAAAATACGTTACTGTTTGAAAAGGCGGCAGATTTGATATGCAGTGTGAGTTGTGTAAATCAGACATCCCAAGTCTCCCAGAAGTTCCGTGAGTCTCCCGCAGATTGATAGCGGCTCCCTGATCCCGCAAATTAGTTCAAATCTCCCGGAATCTAGAGCAAGCGAGCAAGAGCACGCACATACTGTGCTTCAAACTGTGTAGCGCGCATGACAGAGAGGGAGAGAACCCTTGCGCATGCGTAGTAAAAGTATAACCTGTGGGGAAAAAGGCGTTTTTAAACCTTATTTTGGGGCAAAGTCATCAAACTTTTTCAGTGATTTTTATCATATTTTACTGCTGTTTCTATACATGCAGTTTTTATGTCCCGGTGACCAGTGAAAGTGCAGTTCTGACTCTCTCCCCATTCATTTAGATAGGAGCCTGGTCTTGTTAGTCCGAAATAGCTGCCCGGAGGCGTTGCCAAGATGGCGGCCGAGTGGCACAACTTGCCTAAAAAGACTTTGGTTAAGGTCAGTCTTCTGCTTGGATGACAGATAATGATGATAATTTTTTTAAATAAACTACCTCACAGGTAGCCTGACAAGCCAGATCCACATCAAGATGTTGGGTCTGGGAACACACCATTGGCAGGGCTTAATCCGAGGGCATAAACGGATATACGGTTGTCTTTAAAATTCCCTCTGAACGCAATAGGATAGCGCTGCAACCAACCAGAGCAACGAAGAAGGTGACGTACTCAGAGCGACGGACTTCAGTGCCGTTCTTTGTTCTTTTCTCAAAGAAAAGCTTAACTCCAACTTCCAGAGTCGCGGCCAAAGCCGATTTGAAAGACCGCTGGTTTCCAGCAACAGCAGCCATCTTCTTTGTTTTCAAGTAGTAGGGAATTCACGAAGAAACGTTGCAACTCTGCCGTCATTATGTTAAGCCCGCCCACCGACTCTATACATGAGGCCTGACTAGAGTTTGGTTTTTCCAGCACGCAAGCCAACGGAGAGTTGCTAGATGACACTGGTTGCAAAATAAAATTTGCTGCCGCTAGGGTGCGTCTAGATTTCTAGACTTCCTCACAGGCACTTGAAGTAAGAATCTGTTTATTAACCTTATGAATTTACTTCTCTCGACTGAGCTGGGCCATATCAGCGCTTCAGGATATGACCTTACAGACATCTAGACAGGTGCATTTGTCAGAGGGATTGTGATCCTCACCTAGAATGACATCCCTGTTGGCGAGTGTGCAACAAAGAACAAGTAATAGGCCAGTAGATCTTGTCAAGGCTCTTATGAGTAGGTTGTTTTTCGGGTGAATTGGCTTTTTAACAGCGAAGGAATAGTTGTACTTTTGTATGTATTGTATGTGTATGTAATATGAGAGCTGCACAAACATGAAAATTAAAAGTCAATTTGTAACCCAAACAGATGCACAGACAAAATCAGCAGCTCTCCATCACTGCTTCTCTAGAGGTGTACAACCTTCTAACAATGTCACGGTTTTGTTTTTGGGTTTGTTCACGTCATGTTTCCTTGTCTGTCATGTGATCCCTTGTAAGTCATGTGATCATGCCATGTGTTCCCTTGTCTGATGTGTCATATTAGGCTTGTTTGAGATGAGCAAAATCTGTGCAGAACCAATCACCGGTGATCAGCGCGAGATACATGCCGGTTAGAAATGTGTCCGAGAGCGGTCCACCTTGCTCTGATGTCATGCTGACGTATGTCAAAAAACTCTCGCGAGCGCAAGGCGCACGTGTCGGATTCTGCAGTCGCGCGCAGTTGCTCTCCACCGACTGCGCTGATCAAAAGCATGATGGGAAACGACTTGCTGACGACATAGCTTAATGCCCATTGGTTCAAACAACAATGATGTATTGTTCTCTTTTAAAATGTTTGATTTTAAAACTCTGGTATCATGTTTTATGGGTATACGTGCGATATGTGTGAATAAACTCTCTGACAGTGCGATATGGGTTATGGGATGTCATTTTTTTTTTTTTAAATACAAAAATATATAGGCTATATAAAAACACATGTCTGTATTAAAGAAAACAATATTGATAAACACATATTTGCAATGGAATTAAATAACAAGTACTTTGGGTGTCTTTTCATTATATTTATTTTCATATAAAAGCAACAGAACTTAAATTACATCCAGTTTATTAGCAACACCGTGCACGAGCGTGAATCCCGTGAAGCCTGCGATATCCGCCTTTGATCTCGCAGGTGTCTGATCCACTGCAAGAAGAGAGATCTGTCCGGCTTGCCTGCGCTTTTTTCACTCCTCCCCTCACTGCAGCCGCCTACTCTCGCAAACATTTCAGGCAAGGCAAGGCGCTTCTCAAACAAGCCTAATGTCATTGTTTCATTGTTTCATTGTTCACAGATGTCCCTTGTCTAGTCATTAGTCTTGTGTGTATTTAAGCCCTCATGTTTGCCATTTGTCTTAGTCTAGTATTGTTAGCTGCAACCACTGCTTGTAAGTTCATGTTTTTCGTGCCTTGCCATGCTTTTGTTTGTTTTTGTTATAAATAAACTGCACTTGGATTCTCTCAACTTGCCTCCAATGGACCCTTATTACAGAATACAAGACCTTCAACAATGAACCCAGTGGTGGCCCTCCCAAACATGCGCCAGGGGAATCGTCCCCTCGAAAAATATGTGGAGGAATTTTGTGGACTCAGTCACCTGGTAGATTTTAATGATGTAGCTTTAAAAGACATTTTTAGGATTGGACTCGACCAACCGTTACGTTATGAGCTGCCTGGGGGGAAAATGTATTTTCCCCTAGAGGAATATATTGGTTATGGCCTTTTGGTAAGTGGCTCAACTTTTGGTGTGGGTATTGTGGATGAGGAACACCGCAAACCCACAGCATCCTCTCAGCCTAGGTCTGTTCACGTCATGCCTGCCAAGCCTGAGCCACTTCACGTCATCCCTGCCAAGGCTGAGTCTCTTCATGTCATGTCTACCGAGCCTGAGCTGCTCGTCATGGCTTCCGAGCCAGAGAATCTTCACGTCATGCCTGACCAGCCTGCACTTCACGTTATGCCCGCAGAGCCAGAGACTGTTCACGTCATGCCTGCTGTGTGTGTGTCTTTGGACAAGATGGCCGCCGCCATGCCAGAGTCACGATTTTGAATTTGGGTTTGTTCACGTCATGTTTCCTTGTCTGTCATGTGATCCCTTGTTGTCTGTGTCATGTTGTCATTGGTTCATTGTTTCATTGTTCACAGGTGTCTAGTCATTAGTCTTATTTATTTAAGCCCCCATGTTTGCCATTTGTCTTTGTCTAGTATTGTTAGCTGTAACCACTGCACACGTTTTTCATGCCTTGCCATGCTTTTGTTTCATGTTTGCCATTTGTTATAAATAAACTACACTTGGGTTCTCTCAACTTGCCTCCAGTGGACCCTTATTACAAGCAAATGAAACCTTGTAACATGGTCATTAAAAATTCTTTTTTTCTTTTTCTTTTTTATATATTTTTTTCTTCTTCAAATGCCATTTTTAAGGGATAAAAATGAAAAGATATTGGACCTCATTGACTTTCATTATATTACAGTCTTTAAAATGTCGTCTTTTGTGATCCACAGAAAAAAAAAAGAATTTTCATTTTCACTCCTTTTTAAATTGCATTGAAAACAACCATGTATTTCAGTCTGGTGCATTATCATTATAACACAAGTGAATCTTTTTAAATGGTCAAGCAATTTTTATTAATTTTGTGGAGACAAATTAATGTGGCCAAGTGTAAATATGCCCAAATAATGCATGGAAAAGCTAAAACTATTTCACTATCTGCCAGTAATCATGGATGAGAGTTAGAAGCTGGCAGATGATTTTGGCTGTCTTCCACATTAATTGCAACAGTTAAGTGTAATTATAATGGGCTTTATAAGTTTGTGTGATATCATTAATCACAGAAAAGAAGACTAGCAGCAGCCTGAAGAGAGAGGAGCTTGTCTTTGGATGACCCTTCTGTTTTGAGAGCATTTACTTTCTAAAAGTCCTTAGGGACCCATACACGGTTGACTGAAAATTACTGTATATGCAGCAGATTGTTAATGTCTTATTTTCTTATAATCCCATAAGCCAACCACAATCACTGTCAGCTGCATTGATAATCAACCTTACCGTGGGTATGTTTCATCCGTGACAAATGTGACCTCGCGCAGTAGATTTAAATGCTGTAAATCTACACATGCTCTGAAGAATGGAGCCATAAATACAAGAGCCATCGGTCTCCCAGTCCCAGACACTTAGGTTGAGGAGTCGGTCAAAGCTGCCTTATGAGACAGCAGTAAATCTGTCAGACCCACTCCTTGTGTCTCTGAGGCATAAAAACACGAAATAGAACAATCAAGGCGGAACAATGTCCAACCTGTAATATAACCAATTGCACCCCAATTGCCTGAGATTGAAAGCCTGCAGTTCTGTCATTCAGGAATATAATCTTTCAGTCTGCACTCGATTGCTTTTCATACCCCCATTTTGATAGAATATAGCTGAGAAATCATTTTGTCCTAAATTGGGTGGCAGGCAAACACAACCACATGATAATCGGCATCTCTATCAGAACCATGTAATCCATTCAAAATAATGAGGATGCTGAGAAAATGAGCCACTATAGAGAGTTTAAAATAAATATCATATTTATTCTAATATAAGCAGTGCAAGTCCATGAATGTTTTTTTGATGAAAATTATTAACATTCACCTCCCAAACTGCTTTCAGCACCTGCCTTTTACCTTCAGGGACCAAAGCCTGTGTATCTGTGCTAATTCAGGTTCAGCCTGTTATATCTACAGGTGGCTTCCTCCCCTAGGAGCCAGAGACTTTGTCTGCTGTGATGCTGGGCGGTTTTAGCCTTTGGAACTCAATAGGTTTTCTAATGAGAGCACCATCTGTTCAAAACAGCCCTCATCTGTTCTCAAGCTAATGTATATCTTATTGGAAGCTCGTGCTTCTAAAAATACCTGGCAAAATGGCTTAGTCCTTCTACCTAACTTGGCACAGACTCCCTCATATTGTAATTAGACCAGGCCTGCATATCCATCAAGCAGCTGATGAGAGCATATTTGATATGACAGAGAACAGTAAGCCCATCTAAAGGCAATTTAACAGGGAGGGAAAAGAAATATTGGAAAATTTTTGAAGGAATGAAAAACATGATTTATCATCCTTCCAAGCTGAAAACGTGTAGAATATCGGCATGATTGCACAATGGAGTCCCACTGATTGAGAAAGTAAAAGCAATTACAGTTTGATTTGATGACAAATTAACTGCTGTGTAAAATGCACACTATTTTATGAGCTATATGTGTGCATGCATGGTAGAGTTTGTCAAGTCAAGTCAAGTCATCTTCATTTATATAGCGCTTTTAACAATGTAGATTGTTTCAAAGCAGCTTTACAGAGATAAACATATAATTTAAGGTAACAGAGATTGTTTTGGCTTTATAGCTGTTCTTGAATAATTTTATTTCCAGCTAAAGTTAGTTTTGATTGATTCACTTCCGGCGAAATGATCATTTGGTAGCTATTAAATTAGGGACCGCTAAGACGACGCCGTTTCCCACAACGCTTTATCTGTAGAGTGGGAAAGGGATCCTCCATAGGGAGAGGCTAGTTGGCACTTCAGCACTGCATTGTCATCGGGTCCAGGCGAAGCTCCTTCGTCAGATCTGGATACGGCCTGGAAACGGCAGGCTGCGGGAAAACCTCGGGATAAACAAAGACACTAAAATTAGCGTAGATGCCATTCTTCTTATGATGTAACAAGTACATCAGGATTTGAGGGAAGTGTTCCCAGTTCCGGCTGACCTAAGCTATGCAGCCTAACATTGAATTATAGAAGTCTATAATAAATGATGTGTATGCTAGGTCAAAGAGATGTGTTTTTAGTCTAGCTTTGAACTGTGGAATGTGTCTGCTTCCCGGACAATGGTAGGAAGACTGTTCCAAAGTTTTGGTGGTAGATAGGAAAAGGATCTACCGCCAGCAGTCGATTTTGATATTCTAGGTATTATTAACTGGCCGGAATTTTGAGATTGCAATAGACATGAAGGACTATAATGCGTTAAGAGCTCGCTCAAGTACTGCAGAACTAAACCATTGAGTGCTTTGTTATTAATCAACAATATTTTAAAATGTATACGATGTTTAAGAGGCAGCCAATGCAGTGTTGACAGAACCGGGCTAATATGGTCATATTTCCTGGTTCTGGTAAGAACTCGAGCTGCTGCATTTTGAACTAGCTGTAGTTTGTTTATTAAGCGTGCAGGGCAACCACCCAGTAGAGCATTACAATAATCTAGCCTTGATGTCATGAACGCATGATCTAATTATTGTTCTGCATTTGTCAATGAGAGCATATGGCGTAATTTAGATATATTTTTAAGATGGAAAAATGTGGTTTTACAGATACTAGACACGTGACTTTCAAATGAAAGATTGGTATCAAAGAGCACACCCAGGTTCCTAACCAACGACAAAGACTTAACAGAGCAGCCATCAAGTGTTAGACAGTATTCTAGGTTATTACGTATGGAAGTTTTTTGTCCAATAATTAGAATCTCTGTTTTTTCAGAGGTCTAACATATTTATAACACGGAGTCCGCTTTGCAGCCTTGGCTAAATTTAATTTACATGAGACTAGATAATGATCTGAGATGTCATCGCTCTGCTGCAGAATTTCAATGCCATTGACATCTATTCCATGTGATAGTATTAGATCTAGAGTATGATTACGACAATGAGTGGGTCCTAACACGTGTTGTCTGACTCCAATTGAGTTTACAATGTCTTTAAATGCCAATCCCAATGCATATTTTTCATTATCTACATGTATATTAAAATCACCAACAATTAGTACTTTATCTGCAGCCAATACTAATTCTGATAGAAAGTCTGCAAATTATTTGATAAAATCTTTATGGTGCCCTGGTGGCCTGTATACAGTAGCTAGCAGAATTATCTAACGTGATTCATCGTTTACACTATATATTTTAACATTGAGCACCACCACTTCAAAAGAGGTATATTTAAAACTATATTTCTTAGTGGTTTTGAAAATATTACTATAAATTACAGCAACACCTCCCCATTTGCCTTTCAGACGAGGATGTTTATAACTGTAATCTTGTGGGGTTGACTCATTTAAAGTAATGTAATCGTTTGGTTTTAGCCAGGTTTCTGTCAAACACAGCACATCTAGATTATAATCTGAAATCATACCATTAACTATGAGTGATTTTGAAGTAAGGGATTGAATATTCATTTGCTCATCTGTATTAAATCGTTTTTTTTATTTGTTGAACATCAATTACATTTTTAACCTGACGTTTTTTTGGATTTCCAAATTCGGAGAACAGACACAGTCTCTATATGATAATATCTAGGTGAAAGAGTCTGTATGTGATGGGATTTATCTGACCTTGGTGATGCGAGGCCGCTATCAGACGGTCGGTTTAGCCAGTCCGTCTGCTTCCTGACCTGGTGCCCAATTTGTCATGTTTTATCTCTAAGACTATGAGCCAAATTACTAGAGAGAAGAGCAGTACCAGCCCAGGAGGGATGAATACCATCTCTTTTTAACAGGTCAGGCTTGCCCCAAAAACTTTTCCAATTGTCTATGAATTCTACATTATTATGCGGACACTACTTAGACAACCAGCAATTGAGAGAACACAATCTACTATCTCATTACTCGTGCGAACAGGAAGGGGGCCAGAGCAAATTACAGTGCCTGACATCGTACTTGCAAGGTCACATACCTCTTTAGTATTAATTTTGGTGATCTCCGACTCCGAGTCGAACATCATTAGTGCCGACATTACTAATAATCTTAGAGAATTTATGATTAGCATTAGCCAGCACTTTTAAATTTGCTTTGATATCAGGCGTTCTGGCTCCCGGCAAACATGTGACTATGTTGGCTGGTGTCTCTATTTTCACGTTCCGTGTGATCGAATCACCAATTACCAGGGCACAATCAACAGAATTCTCAGTGGGTGTTTCACTGAGTGGGGCAAATCGATTTGTTATGGTAATTGGAACGGAAGAGTGTTTTTTTTTGTGATCCGCGACTAGAGTGATCGCTCAGTGTAACCCATTTGCCCTGCTGCATGGGCTCTACTTCTGCCGGAACCAAATCATGTAAAGAGTTCACTATGCTAGGCGCATCCAAAATAGTATCTAAGGCTCTAGCACCCTTATTATCCTCAATTAAACTTTGGATGCGTATCTCGAGTTCTGAAATCTTCTCCGTCAGCCTGACTGTCTCCTTGCATTTATCACATATAAACCACGTGACACAGGTGACAATAACAAGACATTACTCACTGTGTTTGTTGACTGATTCTTACTCACCTGGGCTTTTTATAAACTCAAAGGCACATGCGCGTGAGAGAAAATAAACAGGGCCCGGTTTCCCGATAACGCTCACTCTTAGCGCGCTAAGAAGACTCAAAAAGATATATCTTACCGAAGTTGTTTATGTTCCTAAGTGTGTTCCCCGAAGTGTCTCTTAGGAAGCTTCTTAACACGCTCCTCTTACGTTCGACGTTACAAAGGCGCTGTCCCAAGTGAAGGTGCTGAATTAGTTGGCATCGATTGCTCAGGAATTGATTTTGCACTTCACACGAAGGTGCATTACGGCGTTAAGAAAGACAACACGTTCTGTGCAAATGAAACATTCCTCAAATTATTCCAGTAATATTTATTTTAACATAGTTTAAGTTATCAGTAAAATATAGACTATTAATTAAATTATCAAATTGTGATATGTCAAAATGTTTGAGATGACCGATCAAAGCAGGATTTATGTTCACAGAAGCGCGAGCCGCCCGCGAATCCCAACGCGATGCTTCACGAGATAAGATGCAAGTGGCAAAACTAAACAGCTGTTTTACGATAGAAGTTTTAAACAACCGACATAAATAATCAGTTTGCAAAGACTGTATCAATCAAAGCTCAGCTTCGGGAAGGGGATATTTACAGGTAAAGATAAAGAGACTGAGAGAAGAGGAACGAGAGAAGGAGATGGAGATGAGAGAGGAGAGCAGGTAAAGCAATAGCCTATTGTTATCCAGCCCGTTCTCATCCCAAGGCGTAATATAATTACGCTTTTGCCAAAGCGTCTATATCGAACGCGCATGGCACCCTTTAGCGTCAATATGAGACGCCGATATATATGGGTCAGAAGGCGCCTCCTAGCGGTCTAACCCTAACCCTACACCATACCTAAACCTACCCATCTCTCTGCGTGTTATATTGACGCTAAAGGGTTCCATGGGCGTTGGATTTAGACGCTTTGTCAAAGTGTCAGAATATGACGCCTTGGGATGAGGATGCGTTGATACTGTGCCCACAATGAGAATAACTTTATTGCAATGGATTCCTATTTAACACAGATATACATAGCCTAAGTTATTTGACAATGACAGTGGAAAAATAAAATGCCCCTGAGCAAGATCACTTTTGGGACCTCTGTATTTATAAAACCCTGTGTACGGCTTTTGCACTGAATAGAAAATTATATTTTTGAAAATTATAATGAATTGCAATGCTGTACAGAAGAGTGCACTATTGCAGAATTATATACTGAGGTTTTAATTACATTATTTTAATATAGACAGTCGGGAACTAAAGTGGGCCGGTCTAAAGGTCCTTTCACACTGGACGCGATTTTGACGCGCGAATAATTCGCGCGATGGTTTTATTTTTTGATCAGCTGTTTGAGGCATGAAACTCCAGGGCTGAAAATGAGTCCCACTCCGGCCCTGAAACCTCTCACTCAAAGTGCAAACCTACACACCAAATCTACAAAACCATAAGCTATTTCTCAGCCTTTGGGCCCTATCTTGCACTCAGCGCACGATCTGAAACGCAAGTGTCAAAGCGCAAAGCGCAAGTAACTTTGTGGGCGGATCCCGGCGCTGTTGCTATTTTCCCTGCGGGATAAATGCCTCTTGCGCCTGGCGCAAATCTAAAAGGGGTTGGTCTGAAGTAGCTTCATTATTCATAGGTGTGGTTTGGGCGTAACGTGAAATAAACCAATCAGAGCGTCATATCACATTCCCTTTAAGAGCATGATGAACGAGGTGCGCTTGTTCCATGGCGCAATACTATTATAACGCGCATTTACCAGGCGCGCTTCAGAATCGGTTCACAGCCGAGGAGATCGATGTTCTCGTCAGGGCCGTAGAAGAAAGAGAAGTGGCATTGGAGATGGGACAAACCCACCCAAATTAGCTTCGGTTATACATGCATATAATAATTTGGGTAAATATGTAGGCCTAAGCTTTATGCCTATTTTTCCGATCGTCATGGACACAACATATTAATACTGTGAAGCTGCTTTGATACAATCTCTATTGTGAAAAGCACTATATAAATATACTTGACTTGACTGGAGTGGACAACAATGATTTCCCTCGTGTTTTAATATTTTTCCTTATAATAATGTATCATTTGCAAAAAGGAAAATGCATCTGTGTAGATGAGAGAATCATAGCCTATACAGTGTATGCGCGTTGTTCACACTCTGTATTATGACCAAGCACGCGCGCTTAAAATAGCATCTGAATGTACGCGCAACGCGCCAGTGACTTTAGACTAGGTTTTTTCTGGTCAGTGGCGCAATTGTTTTCTGGAACTGCAAAATAGCATGAGGGAAAGTTTGCGCCGGAACACGCCTCCTCTTTGCGCTGAACCGCCCCGGGGAGCGCAAGTGTATTTCTTAGTTAACCGACGTGTGTCTGTGGAGGGAAAAGTCCGCTTTGCGCGGGTGCAAAATAAGAATGATACATGCGTCGGTGTACAAAGTCAGTTGCGCTGAGTGCAAGATAGGGCCCTTTGACTCAGTTTTCAATTGCATAAAACACTTTTTCAAAACACTACATACAATTCTCTACCTAAAACACAAAAATCGGTAACACTTTATTTCGATAGTCCACTTTAGACATTCTACTAACTATAAGTAACTTTTCAACTACATGTCAACTAACTGTCATTAGAGTATTAGTAGACTGTCATCTTAATATCTGCTGACACTTTATTTTGTTGGTCCCCCAACAGACATTCAACTGACTATAAGTAACTTGGCGACTACAAGTCAACTTATTCTCCTAACCCGAACCCTAACACCTAACCATAACCTACCAGTCTACTGACAGTCTACTATAATATACTAATACTCTAATGAGAGTTAGTTGACATGTAGTTGAAACGTTACTTATAATTAGTAGAACGTCTAAAGTGACTATCGAAATAAAGTGTAACCCAAAAATCTAGCAGGAATTTACTTGCTTTCCTTTTCCAAACACAACCAATCAAAATGCTACACTTATTCACCAGGTCACACACACACACTCCTCATATGTGCAAACACTAATTGCTTTACTGATCACTAAGCAATCACTGCTTTTCTGTAGTATAAGCCTATAATAGGTCAGAGGTCAGATTACCTGTTTTGAACAATGGATGCCAACAATGGACAGAGACCCCCCCCCACACTCAGTTGTGTTCTTTACTGTATTCTAAAGAATATACTTTTGGTTTACATATGTTTATGGTTTTGTTGTATGCTACTGTATACAACAGTAATGTTTGGCCTAATAAATATTTTCTGTTTCTACATTGCATTGGTGATTACAGTGAACTTGTTACCCTTCTCAGAAGATTACTTTCACTGTAGAACATTGTATTGAAATATAGATATAAGTGTAAGAATGACCAAAGAGCTTTAGATTTAGAAAAACAATGTTTACAAGGTATATCCAAAAATGCACTATTATGAAATAAATGTTTGCCATTTGATGCAAATGCTTCATTCTGACATGTGTTTATGACATTTTTGAAGGAGATGTGAGGCATTTTGCATTTTGTGTGTGAAGTTTTGGGAATTGTGTGTAGAGTTTTGAAAAAAATGTGACATAGTTGGTCAGTTACTAGACACCACCATGCTTACCCATTTATAGATCTTAGCCATTTAGAGCCAAATTGTTTGCCAGATTTTAATTAGCCTATCAAAAGTGATTGCCAATCTAAACGCTTTAATGACATTACGAAATAGCCTCGGCTAATTACCACCATATTAGTTCTGATACCAAATAAAGTCAACTTCATAAATAGGCCTGTATCCATTGCGAACCTATTTTATTATTAGTCTTAAAATGTCCATAAAATATAAAATCATTGTTGAGACACAACATTGTCAACATACCATAGTTTGACTTGTACTGTGCTGCGCTGATGTCTAAAGACTGCTGCACAGTGGCGGCGACTAGCGTCTTGTGCTCAAACAACGCTAAGAGAGAGCTTACGAATGGTCCAGACCAACCTTACGAAAGTGTGACTTACAGAAGATATACTTAGCGTACGAACGTGTTGGGAATTGTGCCATAAGGTTAAGAGAGAGGTTAAGGAATAGGTTAAGAAATACTTAGCGATAAGAACGTTTTGGGGAACCGGGCCCAAATAAATAACTGAGCGCACGGGTGGCGCGTTAACAAGCTAGCGAGTTACTAGCGTGTTGTGCTAACATTAACGGAACCTAGCAATGTAAGGTTAATCTAAGATGTTGGGTAAGCTGTATTTAGTAGTATAAACAACTAGAAATTATAGTAAATGATGGTTCAAAACAGAAATAAATACGAAGCTAATACGAGGCTTAGACGGAGCTTAAAGCCTCGAAGCAAACAAACTCACAGCAGGCAGCGAGGCAGACAGGAGCAATACATCACAGTTTGTCTAATTTAACACAGCTGTAGTATGTCATTTTTTACTAGTTAGTTTATTCAAAAATATGTAAAATAAAATGCAATTCATACATACAATAACTTCTACACTTCTTCTATGCTGGCCATGTTTTTAGTTTTTGCATTAAAATTTGTTTTGATATTAAGCACACGAAGTCAAAAATATTAGGGTGATTTAAATGTCCTGAAATCATAATGAAGAGAGGGGGAAAAGCCTAATTAAAAGAAAATTTCTTGAAGAAAACCTTTGACTATTTTGGTATAATCTCTTATTTGTTGTTCTAATAAAAAAATTAAGCAAAACTTCTCCACTGCGTATTAATATTCAAGAAAACCTTGTCATATGTCGATCGAGGACAGAATTGATCAAATAATTTATAACAAGACAAGGGGTTTAGTTCATAAATGGCATGCGGTGCAACTCTCCGTAAGAAACCATAAGAAAATATGAATTAATATTTCATGATTTAAAAAAACAACAACTTTTATTCAAGGTGTGAGGAAAATGACCTTTTACACATGATGATTACACCACATGTAATTGACCTGTGAATTAAAAAGAGCCTCTCCACTCTTTGTACAATTACACAGCATCCTTTTCATCACTACTATAGCATAAAAATGCTAAAACTGGAAAGCTGTGAAAATCCTTCCAATTTTATGCCTTAATTTACTGTTTCTTCCCTGTACATTCTTATTTTAACCAACAAAAATAATTGCAGAGTTTCAGACATATTTTAATAAGTCAGCATTACTGGATTATTTATAGACTCACAAAAACTAACCCTGAGAGAATGAAATAAGCTTTATTTATTTATTTATTTATTTATTTATTTATGTAATTTTCATTACCTCTATCTGGAGGATTTGCCCATTGAGAAGGTGCCATACCAGGGGTATTGTTTACCCCAAATAGTCGATGTAATTGGCTCTCTGAAGTCAGAAAATTGCTTTAATAATGCCCTGCAGCTCGCCAGCAAAGAAGATATTAAAAGTAAACATCCTCATCAAAGAAAAGAGGCCGCCACCTGAGGTGCCTCGATACATTAGACTCCGTTAAAGAGCTACGGTCCGCGTCACTGCCACTGTTGGCTTTGCCCATGCTGCGAGTTAATAACTGTTTCAGGGCTGTACGCCTTGTAATAAATGTTCAGTCTATGCCCTCAATTAACATGATTATGAACCACTCTTGGAAAGTGTTTATTGAATGCCATTCTTAGTGTTTGGCTAGGATGATGATACATGCACATTCCTAGTTGTGTTTTAAACCACCTCAGAGTCCTCTTTTATCCCTTATTTAAGTGTAGACAGTAGGTTAACTGAAATCAATGTGGCCAGATGTTATTTAGCAGAGAGAGCCCCCAAACCAGTTTGCCATGGAAACTCATTGTGATTGAATGGGTGAACAATGAAACCTCCCTGAACGCTCCTTTAGTTTTCAGCTGTACTTCGAAATAGCATCATGTTATGGTCTCCTATACTGGCTTATTACAGTCGACAGATATCGAAGCAGAGGTTAGGCCAGGTCCTGCCAGAGAAAAGGTCACTTGTCCAAAATATTCCCTTTTCTCTACCCAGTCTCCTGTCAGCACATAGATATCATTACCTGTTATGACTGGTTGAGTCTCTAAGCAGCCTCGCTTGGTTCTCAGCATGCAGTATTAATCGTGCCCATGGGGCTGTATGGTCTTCAGCACAACCTTAAAAGACCTTGTTTTCTTGCAGACTCCTGTCCCTGAGTATGCGAGAGCATGGTGTTGAGTTTATCAGTGGCCACATGTTTCTGTTATATGGTATTTGGGTCCACAATTAGCCTTTGTTAATGAGATGGAAATGAATTCAGAGAGGCAGTTTGGGTCAGGTGGAATGTATCATGATTATGATAAGCTGACAAGCCCCTTAATTGAGGTTTGGGTCAGTTGGGCTATTTATTGAAAGTTAAACTGTGTTTAGGGGTATAATACGCTTATGGAGTACTACAAGCACAGACTTACCAGATTAGAGCATGGAAATCTCTATACATATTTTTGAATTGGTAAATTATTCGTTTATATCTGCTACTTCTGTCATGTATTGATAAGTGAACAAAACACATGGACATGGACTTTCACTCCATAAAATTGTCAACCCTATTTAGTTTTTGATGCGTAATTCTTTAGAATGGTTTACATAACAGGGTATAGAGGACATTTCAGACTGGCTTAATTAGTTACTGTACGTACAATGCCGTGAGCTAAATGCCAAGCCTCAAGCTAATTGCAAAATATGTTATGTTGGCGTTCAACTAGAAAAATATGAAGTTATAAGAGGACAAGAAGTAGATGTCAGTTCATTTCTTTTCCAGTATTCTCATGACTCCATGGCCATCCTGCCCTCGGTCACAGTGATTTTGCCAAGGCATATTTTGTTGAACCTGGAACAACATTCCTGTCTGAAAATTTAGTGTCATCCCTATCCCTAATCTTAAACCTAATCCTAATCATATTCATATACCCATAATTTATCCTTAAATTTAGGGGGAAATTATAGGTATATAACACTGATGTAGAAGCACCTAACCATTGTTGTAAGCCTAAACTTGACATAAACCGTAAAATTATCCCTCAAATCTGATTGGTTGATTGGAATGTTGTTCCAGGGTCAACAATGATATTGATCCAGGAACATGTTGTACTTGGTAAAATCACATTCACCCCTGCCCTCTGCCTAATTATGATTATATATGATTATGATTATATCCTCAAAATATGATTTAGAGAGATGGATAAATTAGAATGATGCCTGTCTGTCACTCAGTCAAGTCCAGCTTTAGATGTTGCCACTCTCAAGACAGTTTTGAACGGAAGGTCCACTGCAGGAGATGAAAGCTGCGGATAAACCCATGCAGTATTTGCTGCTTGAATCGATGCTGCTGCCGCCTGCATGTGCATAGATAAGAGAGGATAGCATGCGGATCCTCGAGAGCTTGCTGGAAAAGAACTCCCAGGTTCATCTCCAATCGAAATTACATCTCCTAACTGAGTTTTACAGCACAGCAAATCAATGCTCTTAAACTTCAAAGTAGACCTGCCGACGTCTCCCAGCACATAATCAGATATAGACAGGTGAGTTATTCAGCGTGATGGGCCTAGATTTGAAACTGAATGCAAACCCCTCATGCGTCTCACTTATAGTCCAGGTGCTGAAATAATAGTAAATCCATGAAATTATATATAAGTCATACTCCAAAACCCAGTGTGAAATATTTTGCTTTTATTACTATGGATTTAAGTGAAGTCTTAAATTGTGACAAGGTCAAAGAGTATTTTTTCTCGCTTCACTGATAATGCTGACATTTTATTATATGATAATGAACAGAGAATAAATATTCAGGTGACTGAAAAAATGATGACATAAAGCCAGACCCACAGATTGAGAGGACGCACATGTAGGTGGATATAGAAGCTTATACATATTCAAAGTTACATTCTGCTGCAGTGTTTTGCATTCTCATGCTTGATCTTGTCTAATAATTTCAAGGGTAAAGAGTATTAATTAACATATGCAGGCCCCGCTTTATTTACAGCCGTAGAGGTTTTGAATGTCCTTGAAACCCTATTTATCTTTAAAGACAAAGTTTTTGCATTAGTTTAACATTTTGCATCGAGGTCATGTGAAGTGCACTCATCTGCAGTGAATTTCGACATCACTAAAGTGTTATGATTTATGGACAAATTTACTGCATACTGTACACAGTCCCTTTCGCTAATCTCCACTGGTTTGAAATATTATTTTTCTGTCATGAGAGGAGGAAAAAAAATCTTATGATTTTTATATTAACCTGTTATCAATGTGTCAAACATTGCTGATTTAACTTCCTCCCTCTGTTATGACAAGGGCTTAGATTCACAATCCTGCATTTGGGATCTCGATGACAGACACATTAAATTGAGTAATGACAGTGTCAGCTGCCTTGATTATGAGGTACTAAAAGAGATGGGATGTCGACATTTCCAAGCTGGGTGTGGCGTTCTGGAGGAGGGAACTGCATTTCTTCATGCGTCAATATTGAGTGATGCAGGCTCAATAAAGACAAGCGATATTTGGGCCATTAACATAAATACACACTCGAGTTTTACATGGGTTGCTTGAGTGCAGAAAGTGTTGTTAAACCATTCAAGGTAATGTAATGGAGATTGTTGCTGTTTGCAACAAAACAGTTGTGCGAAACTGGTGTGGGATGGCTATTGACAAGGCCTTTTGAAAGAATCATTTGTTTTTTTATTTTACTTGCTTTTAAGATTATTTTCAGCTGGGTACTGGTACTGTAACTGAACTGCTTAATGCTTTTGACACTGGGGTTGACACTGGGGTTAACCCTGGGTTACGTTTCAGACTTGTAATTTAAAAGCCGGGTTAGTGCTGCTTTTTACCCGGGATTATGAAACTCTGCTTCAGAGCAGCGTTAACTGCTTTTGGAGTGTTAACTCTGCATTGCGGTTCCAAACTTGTACAGTGTGGAACGATGCGGTGTTATGGCTAGATGTTTACCAACTGACAGTCAGTTGCATGACTCATATTCACTTGTTTTAGTTTAGACAATCATGGAAACTGTCCATACAATAGAAATCAGTGGTCACCAAAAGTAAAATAATATTTTGCATTCTGGTTTAGTGAGGGTGAGTAAATGATGATATAAGTTTCATTTTTGATGAACTATCTCTTTGAGTCTTCTGAAGTTATGAGAAACAGACTAAATTAAAAGTTGTTATTTTCCTGATAATCTTAATTTCTAGTCAGTTTATAACTGCTTTGGCTGGATCATTGATACGGTGAGTTGAACACGCAGACTGGATTAGTCTAGTT
Organism: Semotilus atromaculatus; assembly: GCA_031834385.1. Taxonomy (NCBI): domain Eukaryota; kingdom Metazoa; phylum Chordata; class Actinopteri; order Cypriniformes; family Leuciscidae; genus Semotilus; species Semotilus atromaculatus. The sequence continues at coordinate 11,782,725 of JAULUF010000038.1, read as the reverse complement.
TAAGAACTAATCATTCAGACTGCATAGGTGTACCACATTATGATTCTTTGAATGATTGATTTGTTTAGAAATCACACACAACAGCTTATTTTATGAACTTCAATGAATGCACCAAGGAGAGCTACAGTGTCAACAATTGTAAATTTTAAAACAAAATTTTTGGTGAATGAGGCAAAATCTGGGTTTTAATGAAAAAAAAAAGTATTTAAAAAATGCCTATTATTTACAACAGCATCTGCATTTTCATGGGTTTAAATAAAATATTTTTGTACTTCCATTTTGAAGACGTAATTAAATGAATTGTAATTGCATGTGAAAAAGGGTCTTCAAAATTTCTCCACAGCAAAAAGAAAGTCACACGTTCGGGAAGGTGAATGGCAATTTTCATTTTTGGGTGAACTATCCCATTAATAATATATTTTACTTATTAGCATGTGCCGCAAAGAGAGATAATGTGTGCAGCCATGATTGCTGTCAACCTGATCATATGCAATTCCTGCGGAGATGTCGCTGCAGACATATCCTCCCCCTGGTAAAGCGATGGTCCAGGTGAGAAGCTTGGCCTTGTTCACTACTCTTCATTAGTCTGGACTTCATCCCTCTGTGGGACTCTGTGACGTGATCAGGGGAGAGCTGCATTTTATTCGTTCCTGCTCTCAGCGTGATAATGAGCCCATCACATACTCTTTGTTCAGGGGTCATAGACGTCATTTCCCTCTGCAGAGAGGCTTCTCTCTCACACTGTTCTGCCTGATTCTCAATCTTCTCGCTTCACTAAACTCTCTCTCAGTTAAGCCAATAAGAACAGAGAGATTTGAAGAGCTGTGAATATTACAAGTCTATATCTTTCCCTCTGAAGTCCTGTGTGTAGGTGTGAGTATGTGAATAATATCATTGTTTATATTCTATTAGCAGGAGCCAAATTAAATCCAGAAGTGTATTTGAAATATCTGAATGCATATCAGAAAGTGGGAGAATTATTGGCAGATAACTCTTATGTTCTCTCCAATATGCCACTCTTTTCACACATTTTCCAAAAATTACAATGCTAAAATAATTTCTAAAACAAGCTTTATAAACTATGGCACTTATTGGGCCTTTTTGGAGTTTGAAAGTTGGCTCTGTCAGTGTCTTTTGTTGTATGGCAAAGATCAGCCTTAAAGGGATATAGTTCGCTCAAAAATTTATTTATACTTAAAGGTCCAATCCGGTTTGGAATTTTTCATATTTTGAGAAATGTCTCTGTGTTTTTTCTCTGTACAAGAAGTCAGTGGTAACCAAAACAATTCTTTACTACATCTAATTTTGTGTTTAACAGAAGAAAGTCAGTCATACATGTTTAGAATGACATGAGGGTGTGTAAATTGTCATTATGTTATTTTTTAGGTGAACTACCATTTTAAAATTCTGCTAACCTTTTATTTCTTTTCAACGTTAGAATGACATGATTGTGAGTAAATAATGACGTTAAATAGTCTTGTTGGCATTCACCAGCACAAATTGTCTATGTCCTCCCTTGTGTTTTTGACAAGTGGCTTTGAGGCGAGAGGTATTCGCTTGTCAACATCAAAATAATGGCCAACCAAATCAAAGAAGTTGAGAAGAAGGAACATTTTTGCACAATTTTAACGGTTTAACTGTCAAAAAGTGAGATTTAAGATGTAAGTAACTAAACATGTAATATTTTACAACTTTATCATGGTAGAAATGGTAAATTGCTGACAGTTACCAGGGATGTAATCTCAGCCATTTTAGCATGAGATTAAGAATGAATGGTTATCTGGGTTTTTTTTTTTTTTTTTTTGCAGAAATTTTTTTCTGATAGTCTTTCTGTAAATTTACTCAGACCTACACTAGAAAATGGTAAAACATGTGGCTTTGACATGTATAGATTAGGACAGTCATTTAGCCTATTAAATTAAGAATATTATTTGCAAATAGATCAAATGCTTTATTTTACAGTAAATTATATTAACACTTAAGCTCCAAATCTGCAACCTTTGTATATTGATATGGCTGGTCTGTTCTCAAAATTTAAAGGTGTAGTTCACCTAAAAATATACGTTCTGGTTTTATCATTTAACTATTTAAATGTTGTCATTAAAAAACAAAATATTATTGTTTATATTTTTTGAACATGTGCTTCTTTTTTGTCACTGACACAGAATGCTTATGTGTAAAGCAGATCAGTCTCACGTATAGTGTTGAATGTTGAATGCTGTGAACAAACACTAGAGTGTACATGTGCAATTTTTCTGCACATTTGCACAAGTTTTTCTGTATCCTTATGCAATCAACTGGAAAAAAAGAAGTTAAGTAAGTGTCATCAGCTTTTTATCCACTACGTTGGCTCACTGATTGGCATTCAGAATTTAATTGTTTATCAACTTATTTTTCAGAGTTACCAAGAACTCTTACTTGACAGTGAGTTGCTTAAAAGGATAGTTCACCCACAATTCTAAATTCTACTTATGTTTCACACACACACACACACACACACACACACAATTTAAGAAGAATTTTCACACTTTAGCCTTTCGATTACAGTGAATTTTGCCAAGATCAAAAAGGACAAAAACACACAATAGACCTTATTTAGCCCCGCCCCTTTCAGCTCTGTGCTCATTGTGTTCTGTCTCGCGGTTTGTATTTCCACAGCATGGAAGTAAGATCTTACGGATTTATGCTTATGAAAGCTTTCATTAACTTCAGTAAGTAAATCCATTTCACCAGCTAATTAGAACCATAGAAATATACAGAGCTACCGAAAAAAACAACCCGATCTCACGACCAATTTGTACAAATTTGTATGATTTTTGCTAAATTGTACATATTTTACGAATTCCAAATTCGTATGAATTCATACGAATTACCTACCCCTGACCCCGCCCCTAAACCTACCCATCACGTGGGTTTAGACAAATCGTACGAATCCGTACGAGTGAGGTCGTATGAATTTGTACGAATTAGCCACCTTTTGATCACTCATACAAATTCATACGAATTGGTCGTGAGATAGCGTTGAAAAAACGGAAGTTCAAAAATTGCTGTGCGCTTGTTTCTCTGGTTCATAAGGTATATAAAAGCAGTCCATACAACTTGTGCATTATGTTGGAAGTCTTCTAAAATCCGATAGTAATTTTATGTGAGGAACAAAATGAAAGTTAAAGCAGTCTTAAATTGCATTTACAGAAGTTTATATATCTACGTCCAGGGACAGAACAGCATCAGACAGTTGTACTCAACAGCAATATCACAGTGGACAGACATAAGTTGTTTAGAGCACATATCCTTGATGGGGCATGTCGAGGAAAACTGTGATGTCACAAGTACAAATACTGCCATTTCTGAAGGGAGGTAAATTAAAAAATCATAAACTAAGGAGCAAGCTTTGAGGTATGAAATGGGCAATGTTTTTATTAGAATAAACTCATATATGTAAATATCAAGGACATGATTTTCCATTTCATGACCACTTTAAAATTTCGCCCTTTGCTCTAGCTGTCAAATGGAAGTTGCTGTGAAGATGCGTGAAGTTACATTGCACCAAGATAATGGCACTAAACGGCATTGGTTCCATGTGTCTTGTAACCATATGTGATGTGCAAAGTTTGAGTATACAAGAACATGGGTGAGATTAAAAAGACTTTTGTTGTATGTCTGTAATGGAATTGTGAGCCAACTACTTTCATTTATTGGAGCTTGACAGCCCCTGGCCACCATTTACTTTCATAAAAAAAAAAAATCCTTTTCATGTTTCAAGGAAAACATATGTCACCTAGTGACCAACGTTGAATAATAAATGACCAGGTCCCAGCCGCAGAAACACAACAGACAGCCAAAGTTGAAACCACCAATACACTTTATTAACAGCCTTCAAACACTAAAAAGAGAATACTGTTATATATAAGAGAACCAATTAGAAACAATATAGTTCATTCAATTCCAGTCTCTGAAATACTTTAGCCAGAGGTTAAGGTTCAGTAATTTCGTGGCTTTGCAGTAGTTCGTTCCAGCTGTCCTTTCTCTAAGCGGTCGAGTGGCCCCGTCTAGAGGGTCACAGCAATCGTCAGACACACAGGAAATAGTCACGGTGCTCTAGTCAGCAAACAGCGAGCGTTGAGGGTGATTCCGATGTAGCCAAGGCAGTCTTCACAGCATCGTTGGGCTCAGGGAAACGCCAGACACTGGAACCACAGGCTGGACATAGCAGAGGATAGAAAGCAACCACAATGACTACGACGCCACAAATGGCAAACGAACACACACTCACACTGTGTGGTATTAAGATATAATTACGGCCCTTCAGGCAACAATAGTGAGCGTTGAGGGAGTAGTAGTTGTAGTTGTAGTAGTTCTTCTTCTTCTTCTTCTTCTTCTTCTTCTTCTTCTTCTTCTTCTTCTTCTTCTTCTTCTTCTTCTTCTTCTTCTTCTTCTTCTTCTTCTTCTTCTTCTTCTTCTTCTTCTTCTTCTTCTTCGTTTTTAATGGCGGTTGGCAACCAGCTTTTATATCATTCAACCAGGCATGGCCAATTGTCAGATCATTAGTTGCCAATTGCAATCATCAGTAACAAGGCAGAGGCAATAATCTATTTCCATCTACTTAGTGACAGGAAGTATCGTCCAAATTTGGGCAAAGAGGTGGGACGTAATAACGAGTGCTAGACAAACCAATTAAGTCACATTGGCAGGGGAGGAAGCAAGTTGCCAGATTTGTCCACAAATGAATGTCTAAAGAGTCAAATAGGGCAGAAATAATAGCAACAACAAAACCCACTACAATTCAGAGTGAAAATATGTTCACATGCACAATAAACACCGTCATACGTGATACACTGGAACACGGTAAGGCCCTAATGTCTCTACTAATTAGGCAAAACAAACAAGGACCGGGTCAACCTGTGACACATACAGCAAGTATGTTTTTGTTAATGTTGACAATTTTCCATTCTTTCATTTGGTGCTGACTTTGTTGCTAGATCCTTTAAGGATGGACTTATTATTCTGATTGAAACTTTGGATGTACAAATGAAGAAACAACTTAGACAAAAATCCTGAGCTGTGCACTAGACACTAGACACCAACCAGCCGAGTGATCTACTGTAGTCATAATATAAAGTTATATTCTACTCATATTTTTGTTATACGAAGGTGACATCACCCCTGTTGTAATAGAGCATTTGATTTGAGAGTCTTGGAAAGACTGTGCTGTTATTGATAAGATCGGCCACCTGCCTCAACCAGAGAGATGAACGGCCCCAGACTTTTCATTACTGAACACCAACACATTTATAAATCTTTCATATGACCGGCGTGGTTACACCAACCAGCCTTCTCTAGATGTGCTCAGTGTGCACATCACTCTTTGATTAAGACCAGAAAGGTCCCACATGGATATAAGTTAATGTAATATTCATGTGTATTAGTCATTTGATCAGCAAGCTGATGGACTTTAAAAATACATTGTCATTGACTCATGTTCCCTCTAGTATAAATGTCAGCTAGTGTAAAGCTCATCCAAAATAAGTCACTTGAAACATTTTTTCCCCCTAACTGATGAATAATGAATTTGGAATGGTGTGTTTTCAACTAAAGGGCAAAAATAATACCGTTTCTTAAATGGTCTCTCAAAGCTATTGTAGAAAAAGAAATATGAATAATTAATTATAAATAGTTGGATCAGATAATGGGATTATCTTGATGTAGCAGAATTAATATTAAAATAATTGAACATGTCCGTCCAGCGAACACTCTGTATTAAACGTCTAAAGTTTCTATTTTCGTTGCCACAGAAAATGAACTCTTTCTTACTGAGCACAGTACTACAGAACATGAAGCTATGATCACATTGTTAAAGGCACTTTGTTTTGCAAGCAGTGACCACAGAATCAACACTCTCGTGAATGTGCACAAAAGTTTTTTCAACTAAAACGAACTAGACTAAACAAACACATACACACAGACCACGCATACATGGGTAAAAAAGTGAATGAATGAAACTGAAACAAAAACCGAATGAAGCTATGGAAACATAAGAGTCAGTTAATCTTCTGAACAACCATCAGTTTCTTAATTCAAAGCACCTTGCTAACAACGGTTCTACAGCTTACTAAACCTCCAACTAGATAGTTAAATGTACGATATTGCACAATTCCGAAGCAAGTCCTGTATATGCAGTCTCAGAAGAAAGTCTTGATGGTTCAGTAATTCGATGTTTGGGAAGTTGCAACAGGTTCTTCCACATTGAAGAATGATGAACTTCAGTGATGTTAGTATGACTTGTTTGTGGTCGAGAGAGTTCTTTCTCCTGAATGGGAAATTTCAACATGGCTGGTTGTAACTTTGAGACTCCTCCAACTGCTCGTTGGGGCAAAGTGAAGTCCCGCGGTGCTGTGGTCAGACCGGATGTCTCCAGTCTTTCTCACATGAACAGCAACTAGAAGAAAGAGGGAGGGTCACTCAGATAGTGCCCTTTTAACTTCTGTGGAGGTCACACCTCTATAATTTGGCTTGACTGGTGAAAAAGGTGCAATTTCAGGCGGGAAAAGTTCCTTTGTTTGAAACCTGACTCATTTGCATGATCAAAGTGGGCTTAGGGTGACCAGATTTCTCACGGTGGAATACGGGATAGGGTTAACAGGCACCCCCCAAACCCGTCCCCCCACATTTCACATATTTCATTATGAGAAATTGGTAACACTTTATAATAACTGCACGCTATTTCTTCTAGTTGCTTCTAAATACCGTTTGACTAGTAACCAAAAATCCAGATCACAGTCTCTACTGCACCAATTTAATTGATATTAATACTAGTGTAGAACATTGCATAGAAACTGTGTCTATTCCTCGTTTACTAAGATCAAATAATAAATCTACTGCGGGATCTAGAAAAAATCTAATTGTTATTAAAACAAAAAATCTCGCTATTAGTGAACAAAAACAATTTCTAAAGCTAGGTCTTCTAAACATTAGATCGCTCACACCTAAGGCGGTTATTGTAAATTAAATGGTCACAGATAATAATTTCGATGTTCTGTGCCTTACTGAAACCTGGCTTAAACCAAATGATTATTTCGGTCTAAATGAGTCTACTCCGCCAGGATACTGTTATAAGCATGAGCCCCGTCTGATCGGTCGCGGCGGCAGTGTTGCAACAATCTACAGAGATATCCTTAAGGTTACTCAGAAAACTCGTCATAGGTTTAATTCGTTTGAAGTACTTGTGCTAAATGTTACGCTCTTAGATGTAAGAAAAAATCCCTATTATCTCTAGCATTGGCTACCGTATATAGACCTCCAGGGCCTTACGCCGATTTCCTAAAAGGGTTTGCTGACTTTCTATCAGATCTTTTGGTCAACGTCGATAAAGCATTAATTGTTGGAGATTTAAACATACACGTAGATAATTCAAATGATGCGTTAGGGGCTGCGTTTACAGATTTATTAAACTCCTTCGGGGTCAAGCAAAACATCTCCGGACCAACTCATCGTCTTAATTATACACTCGATTTAATTATATCAAATGTAACCGATCCAACCGATATAGATATCATTCCACAAAGTGATGATGTCACTGACCATTACATGGTAACCTGCATATTACGTACTGCTGTAATATGTCATGCTGCGCCATGTTATCGACCAGGTAGAACAATTCTTCCATCCACCATAGATAATTTCTCAAATAGCTTATCTGATCTGTCTCAGCTGCTGCCTGAACCCAAACAAACAGATGAACTAGACGAACTAACTAGCACTATGAGCACCATTCTCTCTAGAACATTGGATATTGTTGCACCCATTAGATCAAAAAAGGTCAGAGAAAAAAGTATAGCACCATGGTACAATAATACTACGTATGTTTTAAAGAGAGAAACCCGTAATTTAGAGCGTAAATGAAAAAAAAACTAATTTAGAGGTCTTTAGAATCGCGTGGAAAGACAGTATGTCACGTTATAAAAAGGCCCTTAAAACGGCCAGGGCTGAGCACCTCAGCAAATTAATAGAAAACAACCGAAATAATTCAAGGTTTTTATTTAATACCGTGGCTAGACTAACAAACAAACAGACGTCGTCTGAACAAAATACCTCGTTACAGTTTGGTAGTAATGATTTCATGAACTTCTTCACTGAGAAAATTGAAAGCATCAGAATCAAAATCGTAAACGTTCAATCTTTGCTCGCGCCTTATAATTCAGCCGCAATTATCACCCTGCAAGAACAATTACAATGCTTTACAACCATAGAACAAAAAGAGTTAAATAAACTTATCACTTCATCTAAAACAACAACATGTTTATTAGATCCTATACCAACTAAACTACTGAAAGAAGTGTTACCTATAGTGAAAGAGCCTCTTCTCAATATTATTAACTCATCTTTATCTTTAGGTCATGTTCCAAGAACGTTCAAGCAGGCAGTTACAAAACCTCTTATTAAGAAACCACAATTAGATCCAAATAACCTAGCAAATTACAGACCCATTTCAAATCTTCCATTTATGTCAAAAATATTAGAAAAAGTTGTGTCCGCTCAACTCGGCTCTTTCTTGCAAGAAAACGACATCTATGAAAAGTTTCAGTCTAGATTCAGGCCACATCATAGCACTGAAACTGCGCTTGTTAGAATCACAAATGATTTACTTCAAGCTTCGGACCAAGGCTGTATCTCAGTACTAGTTTTACTTGATCTTAGTGCTGCGTTCGATACTATAGATCACACAATACTCTTAGATCGAATACAAAATTACACTGGTGTTCAAGGACAAGCATTAAGCTGGTTCAGGTCATACTTATCTGACCGCTACCATTTCGTCTACTTAAATGGAGAAAAATCGATCATAACTTCGGCAAACTATGGAGTGCCGCAGGGATCTGTGTTAGGCCCTTTATTATTCTCAATATATATGCTGCCACTTGGTAATATTCTAAGGAAACATGGAATTAGTTTCCATTGTTATGCTGATGACACTCAAATATATATTTCATCACGGCCAGATGAATACGCTAAATTATCCAAATTGACAGATTGTGTTAAAGATATAAAAGATTGGATGACGCGTAATTTTCTTTTATTAAATCCAGACAAGACAGAGGTAATACTTATCGGTTCTAAAAACCGTCCACAAAACCTTTCACAGCACGACTTTAACATAGTTTGATGCCCTGTTACTTTATCTGCTACAGTAAAAGACCTGGGTGTTATATTAGACTGCAACCTGTCTTTTGAAAAGCATATTTCATATGTTACAAAAACAGCCTTTTTCCACCTTAGAAACATTGCTAAGCTACGTAATCAGTCTCTGATGCAGAAAAGTTAGTTCATGCATTCATGACCTCGAGACTAGATTACTGTAATGCTTTACTAGCTGGTTGTCCTGCATCTTCAATAAACAAGCTACAGTTAGTCCAAAATGCAGCCGCTACAAGGTATTGCTTTTGACTTATAAAGCTCTAAATGGTTTAGCTCCAGTCTATTTAACGGATCTTCTATCGCCCTACAATCCATCGCGCTCTTTAAGATCACTAAATTCGAGGCTTCTGGTCATTCCTAGGATATCCAGATCCACCAAAGGAGGTAGAGCATTTTCACATTTAGCTCCGAAGCTCTGGAATAGCCTTCCTGATATTGTTCGTTGCTCAGACTCGCTCTCCCAGTTTAAAACTAGACTAAAGACGCATCTATTTAGCCAGGCATTCATATAAATTTTTTATCTTACAGTTACTGTAAATTCGGCCTCTAGTTCATAAACGCCAGAGGAGAACTGGCCCCCGACTGAGCCTGGGTTCTCCCAAGGTTTTTTTTCTCCATTGGGTCACCTGATGGAGTTTTAGGACACCATTAGGTCACTTGATGGAGTTTTTCGGTTCCTTGCCACTGTTGCCTTTGGCTTGCTCAGTTGGGTATATTCAAATCAATTAACCAATCATACCATTGATCAGCTCTACCAAACTTGGATTTTTTTTTTTCCCAGTAATAAACAAACATTGTTAAGTTGTTTTGATTGATACTGTGAAGCAGCTTTGATACAATCTGTATTGTGAAAAGCGCTATATAAATATATTTGACTTGACTTGACTTGGCTATTAATCATTAGTTAAGCATGAGTAAACAGTTATTTCATCATTTATAAAGCATAATAGACATTTATAAGCAGTTCATAAATACAGCTTTAAATGCTTTTTTCTTGATTTATAAGCAAATCTATAATGTTTAATAATTGTATTTTCATACTTTGTTAATGATCAATTAATAATTTCTAAATGAAGTATAGCATTATTTACAAACCTGTTATTTAAGAGTTGTCAGTGGTTCATAAGATCACTTAGAAAGTGTAAGTAAATGTAGTAAATTCAGGTAGTTATAAAGCATTTAGTAATGGTCAGTTAACTATTTCTGTGAGCTCATCTAAAGTGAGGACTAGTCATGGCTTATAAAGCATTTACAGAGGAGATGTAAAGGCTCATTTATCTTCTAAACAGAAACATGAAACAAATACAACACAGTGATACAGAACATAGAAATATTAACAGCCTTTAATCTCCTCTGTAAAAGCTTTACAAGGCATGAATAATCCTCACTTTAGATGAGCTCACAAAAATAGTTAAAGCTGCCGTCAGCAACTCTGGCTGATTGAGTGGACTTTTGACAAAATGTTGAATGTTTACAACTCTCATGCCCCTCCCCCACTATCAATGAATACCCTCCCACAGAGTTCGTGCTCATGCTTCGAACTTCAGGCGTGTGCATGTGATTGACGTGTGCATGCACGACTTGTGATGGACAGTCATATCTCACACCCCCCTGCGCTGATTGGACACAATGAACCGGGAGCAGTGGATTTTTGCAAAACAAATAACACGCTCCAGGTGGAGTAAGTAGCTCGTAAACCACTTTATTTATGCTGTTCTGTCGGAATATAGTGTCGAATTCGCTGAATATAATTTAAAAAAAGTTGCTGACCACTACTAAATGCTTTATAACTACCTGAATTAACTCTGAATTACAGTATAAATACATGTTAATAAAGCATTTATTAACACACTAACTATTACTATATGTCTGAATAATAAGATGTATGAATGTACATTTAATTAGAAAGTGTAAGTAAATGATTAATAAACTAAGTAATCTCATGAATCACTGACAACTCTTAAATAACTGATATATAAATAATGCTATACTTCATTTAGAAATGATAAATTGATCATTAATAAAGTATGAAAATACAATTATTAAACACATTATAGATATGCTTTTAAATCAAGAATAAAGCATTTATAGCTGTATTTATAAACTGCTTATTAATGTCTATTCATGCTTTTAAATGATGAATTAACCGGTTTCTAATGCTTAACTTATGATTAATAGCGTGCAGTTATTATAAAGTGTTACAGATAAATTTTATTTTGTGATAATGATATATTATATAGTTACTTAATTTTTGTAATAAAAAAAATAATTATAAACAATAGGACAAATACGATAGAGATACAAATGAAACAAACTACGTTTTTCAGGTATGTTTATTTAACATTTATACATTTATTTAATATCCTTTGTGGTTTGATTAACATTAATTAAACAGACATGTATTTTATACTGCTGTCTCATTTCACCATTCAGGCGCGAAGAGAACTGAATTCGGGATTGCGTGCTGTCTGAGAGAGTGGTTCTGTTTTTTTTTTCACAACTTATTCTATATAAGAACTTGATAAAACTCTTTTTGAAAATCCTCGTTAAATTTACACACGTGCTTCTTTGACATCTACGCGTCTGACTTCTCCTCCTCGCTGTCTAATATCCTGCCTTCACTAACTGCAAGTTAATCGATAACGAATTGTGATTGGATGGTAAATTTGTTCTCCAAAACATACCTTTTATTAGGCTATTCTTGCGTGACAGCAGACTACTACTCGCTTTTAGGAAAGAAGAAATACGGGACAAAACATGATTTCTTGCATAATAAGTCAGGACACTAAAAATAGAGCTGAAATACAGGATTGTCCCGGGAAAAAAGGGACGTCAGGTCACCCTAAGTGGGCAGGCAGTTTTGCGTACCTTTATTCGTGATATTAAGAAAGGATCATTTTGATAGGAAGCATGATAAATAAGATTACATTAACTGGTGGTTCAATCATAAAGTGTGCATAAAACAGTATACAATACATAAGACAATATACAAGATAGTAATAATACACTCAGTGTTCTGGGAATATGCTTATTCATTCATAGAAAGGTTTGTCTATGAATCCTCGATTTTTGGGTCATAAAATCTTTGTTGTATCCAGATGGGGGACTGTTCTGCATTTTGGGTTGTCACAGACATCTTGGCACCTATACTTTTGTTATTGGGCAAGGGGTCTGTTGGATTATTCATTAAATATAACAAAGAATTGTGTGTCTGATTGGTCCAGCCGCTACACTGAGAAATTCTGAATTACACTGTAGCGTATCTGGGTAAATCATGAGTCACACCTCAAAACACAGATAGTGCACTTTTCCCCTGAGCACTAATAAATGCACATTCCTCTTTAAATCCAGAGCTTTTGTCCTTTGACTCTTGTGCCACAACTCACTAGCCTAGCACCAAAGAGTCTGATTCGAATTGCTCCATTGACAACTTTTATGACACCTCGAGTGTTAACAGACAACACGAGCCAGGCCTTCCCCGGGCTTCAATCGAAACCCCACCACCACCTTTGTATGCTCCACACACAGAGATTCAGCTCTCAGAACACACACACACACATAAGAACCTAAAGCATTTCCCAGTTAAAAGACATTTACCAAGATATATTCAATATGTTTTTATGTGTGTCTGTTCGCCCATGTCACATTGGAATGACTATGATTTTATCGTAGCATCAAGTGAATTATAAATATATTATACATTTTAAATGTAACTGTCTATTCTTATAATCTTCGCATATCGTTCGTGGTACCGTTGCAATCATATTGATCTGATCTAGCTAAATATATAGATGAGTTTATGATAAAATGTATGTTTACATGTGTAACATTTCTCCTGAGGAAAAATGAGAAATTAACACCCCTCATAAACCATGTAAATTCTAGCTGTCGGATCAGACAATGCAATTCTCCCACTCACCAATCTCTCTAAGGGGATTGGACCCTCTTCCAAAAGAAGGCAGAAACGTCAGGTCTTCAAAAGGACTGAACACCAGTTTATCGCTCTCTTACTCTCTTGTCCTCCTGCTCCTTGCTTCATCATGTAACGCCTCGCCTTCGGGCGATCTCTTTTCTTTCCTTTGTTTGTTTTGTTAGAAGTTTTGTTTTCCTTTTTCGAATTCTCCTTTGTTCATCTACTCTTGCGAGAAAAATGAACTTAGCTGAAAGCAAACGGCAAACTCACCCACAGACATTCAAACAAGCCGCGTTTCGCTTTGGAAGGACCATAGCGACCACGTGACCTCCCAGGACCGAGAGACACACGCTTCTTCATATCAGCCATGCAAAGAGTTACATGTGCAAGTATCCGTGTTTGATCACGCTTTAAGGTTTAAGATTTGTTGATTCTTGTTGTCTCTTGAAGGTTAAATGTCCAAGTGTTTTTGCTATTCTGAAGATCCTTCCGGATCTTCCCACCTCTCTCACTTTCTTTCTCTCTATCTCTTTCTCTATGCATTTCTCGTTCGTCGATGTCTTATTCTGTTGTAAATACATGTATTCCATGAAACTGTAGTCACAATATATAAGTAGTTTTGCCTGTATTAAATTCATTATATTCATACATTGAAACTGTCTACCTGCTCATATATTTTAAGTCAATGAGATGTTAAAGATCTAGCTTCTAGCTTTACGATTGTGAATACTTTAAAACAGTATTCCGTTTATAGAACAGGAAAGTCTAATTTCTTGTGGCCAAGAGAAATAGTCTGCCTTTCTAAGTTATACGAATCATTTCTTATGGGTAAATAAACATTTTACGGTCAGTTCGCTGGCGAGCAGGCTATTAGATGACACATTAATCCCCTCGGGAATTATCGTGAGAATTGAACGATTCTAAACAGTTGATATATTGATATTTAATTATAATGCTTTATGATTGAATGTGAATGTACACACCTGCTCTAATTTTGCCCGCCTGTATGTACAGCTAAATGCAATCCATTGTGTTTGGTTGTCCATATAGAGATAGTGGCAACGATTCCCTTTACGGGGAATTTTTATTTCTGTAAGTGATAACTCATAATAACCCGTATGATTATTGATTATGAAATATTGATCAAGTGTTGATCATATTATTCCCCATTATTTAGCTTTGAGTTTCGTTACAGCACAAATTATGAAATTACTATTAATGGGGAATGAGTACAGTTATTTATGATTGTATCCAATAATTTCCCTGCCCCATGCCCCATTTTTTTTTTCCAATGCTTTCAGAACTTTTACAATAATCATTTCACTCCTTCTGAGGGAGAAGCACTCTGTAATGACAACTTTCATAACCTCTCTCGGTCTTGCTTCACATGCCGGTCGGTGATATTTACACAGAATAAGTGACAGTGCGATACAATCTGCTTTTTATCCAGCACTGGATTTTGACAAGTGCAATTAAAGCTCCTTTAGCTGTCGTCTGGTAGGAGAATGGTAGGAGAATGCACATTCAACTTCTCTTGCCTTGATGTGCAACATCTCTGTCTCACTTCCCTCCCTAACTCATTGTGTCTGCCCGACTTTCTCTCCTTCACTGTCTCAATCTCACTTTAGCTCAAATACATATTTCAGCTCAGAAAACTGATGTTCTATTGCCCTTTTTTCAGTCAAGCTATGTATGATGGTGTTAAGAGATGTGTGTGTGTGTGTGTGCTCGTGTTTATATTACATTGTGGGGACCAAATGTCCCCACAAGTATAGTAAAACCTGAAATCACCTACATTGTGGGGACCAGTCAGCGGTCCCCATGAGGAGAACAGCGTATAAATCACACTAAGTAATGTTTTTTGAAAATGTAAAAATGCAGAATGTCTCCTGTGATGGGTAGGTTTAGGGACAGGGGCAGTGTAAGGGGACAGAATATACAGTTTGTACACTATAAAAACCATTACGCCTATGGAGAGTCCCCACAAAGATAGCGAACCAGACATGTGTGTGTGTGTGTGTGTGTGTGTGTGTGTATATATATATATATATATATATCTAGGGCTGTTAAACGATTAATCATGATTAATCGCATCCAAAATAAAAGTTTGTGCTTACATAATAAATGTGTTTGTACTGTGTAAACTTATTTTGTATATATAAATACACACAAGTGCATTTATATATTTAAGAATTTTTTTTTATTTATATATAAAATATTTATATTTATATATAATATAAATTATATTTAAATCTATATATAGTATATACATGCAAATATTTCTTAAATATATACAAGCATGTGTATGTATTTTTATATATAAAATAATTATACACAGTACACACACATTTATTATGTGTAAACAAACTTTTATTTTGGATGCGATTAATCGAGATTAATCATTTAACAGCCCTAATATATACATACACATACTGTATATATGTATTACCACTGAACTAAAGAAATTCTTGGAAAGTACGTGTTTTGAGCACCAGCAATTCTGAAAAGACTGCCCGTATGTGGTGCCATATGCCTTGCATTTTATGCCAAAGACTGACAAGAGAAAACGAGCATGGCTTGCAGCACTTAAGTTAAAATACTCCCCATAAAAGGTATATGTGCGCTCTTATCATTTTGAAGACAACCCCCCCCCCCCCCCCCCCCCCCCCCCCAAACTTCACCCGATCAGGAACTGTGTAGGATATGAGCGCCTATCTTTTCTATTTAGCTAACTTCAGGCATATCCTACACAGTCAAGTAATCTAGACCCTCATTAAACTTTTTTGATTTAAAGAGGATTTAAAGAGTGAGACACTGACAAAAGATGGTCATTGCGACACTATAAAGTTACTGTCACAGTCACCATCTAATTGTCATCGTCACTGTCACTGTCATCATCACTGTCATTGTGTTAGTCTCCGTCTGCACTGCAGTTCCCATCATCCTCCTTTGCCCACACCTGCACCTCCTTCACCATTACCCACACCTGCCAGCAATCATCATCATCTGTGTCACCTGGTTTCTGTTAATTTGTGTTTGTATTTAGTTCCTTTCAGTTCAGCCAGTCTTTGTCCTTGGGCAGAACTCTCTGGTTCTGAGCCCCCACTGCAAAAGTCTCATGTACAGTATGCCAAAGGGTATCACATTGGACGCTGCTGCCATGAGGACCAACAGTTTCTCGAACTGTTTAACAGTGCGTGAATGCTCATGTGGGATAGGAACCAGTAATACCTCCATATAACCAAGGCACGGAGACACCGCTGCGTGATCTTGATCATACGAAGTGGGTTTCCCCTTGGGGAGTACCCTTTGGTCCTGAGTCACCACTGCAAAGATCTTATGTACAGCAGGCCAAAGGGTATCACATTGGACGCGTTGCCATGAGGCCTAACAGTCTCTTGAGCTGTTTCACAGTACGTAACTCGCCTAGCTTTAGCTCTTTTGTGGCTGTGAGGATAGCAGCTACACGAACATGCGGATTGATAGAGCTAAACCGAATGGAAGTACCCGATATTGATATTATTTGCCCCCGAAAAGAAAACCTCAGGAACTTCCTGTGCTGAGGGAGGATGGAGACATGGAAGTATGCATCTTTAGATCTGTCGTGACAAACCAGTCCTCGGATCTGATTTGAGTCACGATCTGTTTAAATGTCAGCATTTTGAACTTTAATTTCTTGACTGCACGATTCAACTGAGATCTAAAAACCAGATTCTCTGTCGGGTGAACACACCTGCTATGTAGCTTCCACAGCTAACAGAGTCTTCACTTCTTGCTCCATTACCAGAGCCTGCTCGGGATGCTCTAACGTGAGCAACACACCGTTGTAGCATGGCTGACGAGAACCAAACTGGATTCTGTAACCTTACTCTAAGTGCAGGACAAACTGAGATATATTTGGCAGATTCTGCCATTCTGGTCACCAGTCTCTCAAGACTGTCCTCTGGTGTAATTGAAACTCGCTGGAGACCGCTACGCCATGAGGCTCCAAGGGTGGTGGGGTTGGCAGAACGGCCTCCTGAGGGCACCGATGTGGGGCGGGCACCGTATACTGAGGTGTACACCGCTCCACACCTGTCTGGGCTGCCCTCAGAGGTCTGACACCAGTGGTGTCAGGACCTTGTGGGAAATGCAGGCACCTTGGCTCCCTGATGCGGCGAACCGGCAGGGAACAACTAAACTAACTGCTTTATGACCCTCCTCGGAGGATCGTTTGGGGATGCTGACACCTTGGTACACTGAAATGGCGAACTGGCAGGGAACAACTGAACTGGCAGCACTGCGACCCTCCTCAGAGAGTCGCCCCCCAGAGGGCGCCGAGGAGACACGGATTCTCGAACCCGTCTCTCCCCGGAGGGGGCCACCCTAAGAAGCCTGATAGCCTCAGCGTCAGGACTTCTTCTTATGGTGCGTTCACACCGGACGCGAATAGCACGTCAGGCGCGAATGATTTCAATGTTAAGTCAATGCAAAGACGCGTTACGCGCGTAAAAATTCCTGCGGCGCGAATGAGGCGTAGAGCGCGGCGCGGTGATACATCAAGTCTGAATGGCGCGAATTAAGCGTCTGGCGCGTTAAACTCGTCACGCGCGAATGATTTAGTTAGTGCTATTTGTGCATTCACGCGTTTGACGCGAATTTGCGTCTGCCGCTCGAGTTGAAAAATCTGAACTTCTGCGTCAATTCGCGTAGCGTTAACCAATCAGGAGCCTGCTTGCTGTCACGTGGTGAAGTATCTGGACTCTGGATGCCTCAATACATTATTTTGTAATATGACAAAATGGAATAAAATGACTATTCTTTTCTATTCTGTTCTAATGCAGCAACAAAGCAAATATTTTATCACATAAAAACTTGATTTAAGTATATGAGACATATTCATTTTGTATTGAATGCTTTTTATTTCATAGTAATTATTCTAATTTCTAATTATTCTAATTTGGTGAGGGCGAGGGTGATCCTCGCTCCGATGCGGGACAACAGATTGATAACAATTTGCGGGACAAAAGATGCCAATCCGGCGTCCGATACATTTTCATTTTCATTTACATTTTACATTTTACATTTTACATTTTAAAAATTAAATGCAGCCAAATGTCTGAATATCTGAATAGGCTGAATATAGTGTATTAATATAGACCTCATATTACAATCTCAAACAATAAAGAATACAAATTTAGTTTGCACACAATAATAAGAGAACGAGAGAAAGGGAAATTCCCGTCGGCTCAGTTCCCTCAAAAAACTAA
Organism: Semotilus atromaculatus; assembly: GCA_031834385.1. Taxonomy (NCBI): domain Eukaryota; kingdom Metazoa; phylum Chordata; class Actinopteri; order Cypriniformes; family Leuciscidae; genus Semotilus; species Semotilus atromaculatus. The sequence goes on along the minus strand of JAULUF010000038.1, from coordinate 11,764,371 downwards.
GCAAACAAAAACAGCTGTTGTAACAGCTGGTAAGGTGTGCCTTAGAGCACTCAAGGGGTGTTATAACAGCTGGTAAGACCTCCAGCGAGAGAGATCCAGCGCACAGACAGGTGCACATTCCTGTCTGTGATCGCTGTGACTGTTCCCCTGCGTACTTCAGCACCAGCAAGAGTAGTCCCTAAAAGAGCTTACACAGATAGTTTGCGTCTTGTTCAAGATGTCGCTCTATCTGTGTGTTTCTGGATGTGGTCGTTACCTGTGGTCGCGGGATGGTCACGATCGCTGCCTCGTGTGTCTGGGCCTCGAACACACACAGTTCGTGGATGAGTCATGCATCCATTGTGGGAAGATGACCATCTCGGAGCTGCGGTCGAGACTCTCGTTCCTGCAAAGGGCCGGAGTCCCCGTGCTTACGCCTCGTTCCAACCCCCCATTGCGAGTTGCTTCGGGCAGTGACACGAGAGAACGGAGGATTACTGTGAGCATGCTTCCTTCGGGGAACCAACCCCTTAGGAACCCTCACCCCTCCCATGCTCCACAACCAGCTGAGTTACCAACGGACCATCCTCGAGGTGTGTACCAGTCGTTTTGTTTAGTGCTCCCTGCGACGACCAGATGTTGATCGCTGCATCGGAGCCGCTGCCTCCTTCTGGTGTGTCAGCGGTGCCCGAGATGGACCCGGAGATGATGGCCATGCTTTCCCGGGCAGCCAACAGGGTCAGGCTCGTGTGGAACCCTCCACCGTGTCCCCAGCCCTCAAGGTTGGATGATTGGTTTTCAGGGTGGGGCCCGCTGGTTCTCAGCAACCCACCCCAGTGCCCTTCTTCCCAGAGGTGCATGAGGAGCTCACGGAGACGTGGACGGCACCTTTCACTGCCAGAAACCGTTCCGGTGGCTCCTCCTCCCTCACCACCCTTGATGGTGGGGCAGCTAAGGGATACACGCATATCCCGCCAATGGAACGGGCCGTTGCGATGCAGCTGTGCCCTAACTCCACTTGGCGTGGAGAACCGTGTCTTCCTTCACGGGCCTGTAAGTACTTGTCGGACTTAACCGGCAAGGCTTAGAAGGCCTGTGGGGAAGCTGCCTCTGCCATTCACGCTATGGCGTTGCTGCAGGCTTCGTGCGACAAAGGTTACCGCACGCTCAGTGAGTCGTGCGATGTCCACAATAGTGGTCCAGGAAAGCCATCTCTGGTGTGTCTGGCCGACATGCGGGAGACCAACAAGCTCCGGTTTCTTAACTCCCCCGTGTCCCAGACCGACCTCTTCGGCGACGAAGCAGACTGAGGCCATCAAGCACATCATGCCAAGGCGGTCAGCTGCTGCCTCCACCCCACCGCCCACGGCTCCTCAGTCTGCTCGTCGCCGGGGGTGTCCTTCTGCGTCTGCCCCTGCTCCCGCGCCACAGCAGCAGCCTCCATCTAAATGGTGCCGTGGAGCCAGTCGCAGGCAGGGCACCCCGCCCTCCAGGCCCCCACCAAGAAGGGCGGCAAAACCAGGGGTAAGCGGCCCTATGACGGGCAACCCAGAGATGGAAGGGACTGCTCTCCAGGAGACGATGACCGCATCGCTCCCTCCCCCAGAAGAGCGTCGGGTGGAAAATCCTTTGTTTCATTTTGTTTGTGTTCCGACACTGGCCTTAAAACCAGCGATACCCAAATTTTCAATAAAAGAGCAGTTTCTATCATCTCAGACAGAATCCTCACCACTCTCATCCTCCTCTTCTATCGCCAGCCGGCAGTGGTGTACGGTCCGAGAACGTCACCGAGCCGCCTCCCGCACCTCCTGCCCCATGGAACCAGGTAAGTGCTGCACAGCACACACAGACCCCGCTACGGGCTGCCTCCCAGAGAGAGCCCCCCGAGCCATGTCCCTGTGTTCCACCTCGCTGCCCCACTCCGGGTACGCCTACGGTCCCTTTGGTCCCGCTTGTACGGTCTCTGAGAGAGCCTGGTTAGCGCTCCCCAGTCCATCTCGCTGGCTCATCCGGACCATCAGGCTCGGCTATGCGATTCAGTTCGCGTCCCCCCAAGTTTCGGGCCATCCACTCCACTACAGTGAGAGCAGCCGATTCCCATGTCTTGCGTGCGGAGATCGCAGTCCTACTGGCGAAGGACGTGATAGAGCCGGTCCCTCCAGCCGATATGAGGTCAGGGCACTACAGTCCCTACTTCATTGTACCCAAGAAAGGTGGTGGGTTATGACCGATCTTGGACGCACTCAGTCGGTGCTGAACTGCTTGAACATGTTCAAAGGCAGGACGGCGGTCCCACTGAAATTTTTTCAGAGGCTCCTGGGGCATGTGGCAGCAGCAGCAGCGGTAACCCCGCTCGGCTTGCTTCATATGAGACCGCTTCAGCACTGGCTGCACGGCCGAGTCCCGAGATGGGCGTGGCATCACGGCACTCACCGGGTGGCAATCACACCGGCCTGCCGCCAGACCTTCAGCCCGTGGTCAGACCTCTCGTTCCTTTGGGCAGGAGTCCCCTTGGAACAGGTGTCCAGGCATGCTGTGGTATTCACAGATGCCTCTGGCACCGGCTGGCATGCAGTGTCAGGGGTGTGGACGGACCCCCAGCTGCATTGGCACATCAATTGCCTCGAGTTGCTAGCAGTACATCTCGCTCTGAGCTGCTTGAAAAGGCCGCTACAGGGCAGGGATGTGCTGGTCCGCACAGACAACACTGCAACCATTGCGTACATCAACCATTGCGTACGTCGCATGTCGCAACTCGCCCGCCATCTCCTCCTCTGGAGTTAGAAGCATCTGAGGTCGCTTCGAGCCATGTATGTTCCCGGCGTGCTCAACCGTGTGGCCGACGAACTATCACGAGCCGTGCTCCCGGGAGAATGGCGACTCCACCCCAGTGCATGAATTTGTACAATGTTATGTTTGAACAAGAGGCCAATGTATTAGCTTCAGCTGGACATGAGTGATACAACAAGTCTGCTTCTGTCATTGACAACCCCTTTCTACACTTTCAGGACAATTCACTTTCTATGTTACTTGCCTGCATTTACAAAGCAGTGTGTCAGTGTCTTAGAGAGAGAGAGAGAGAGAGAGAGAGAGAGAGAGAGAGAGAGAGAGAATAAGTGACAACAAGCAGGCCCGTCGGAACAGGACAGGCAAACCAAGCAATTGCTTGGGGCCCCGAGCTGGACTGGGGCCCCAAGACAACGACTGTTTAAGAATAAAATGCAACGACAAACTGTGAGCGCCCCTTTGATAGTCAATGCAGTAAAGTGCAATGACACTGTTATCGGAATCCCCCTCAAGGGGGCCTTCTCAGTAGTCGCTGACAGCAGCCAGCCAACCACGCGATCTCTGCTGCCGGCAAATACAAACCTCCTCAGCAGTCATCATGAAGCGGAATTATGCTTCAGGAAGCCAGAAGAGAAAGAAGAGAAAGGAAGAGGAGGATAAGAAAAATACCAGATAGTGGTAAAGTGATAAATTACACTGCATAAAAATAGCTCTACTTGTCTTGTACAAATGGTGTAATTTTGCAGCAGGTAAGTTAACGTTAGGCTAGCAAAGATATGTTTATGTTAGCTACCTGCCTGACGGCAAATGCTGCACATTTTTTTTTTAACGGACGGAATATGGTTAACGTTAACTTACATACTGTAATATGTTTTTTTAACGGTTTAAGGAAGACGCAGATCCGTTTATCTTATTTAATGACATGACATTACTATAGCTTTGTAATAGGTTTTGATGAAAGTGACATAGCATGCTATACTAACTTTTCCACCGTGATAATCTATTTACCAATGGGGGTTAGGAAAACCACACAATAAATTCCGTGCATCAAACATTAGCTTGGGATGTTTTTAAGCATTGGTAGTGAAAGCAGCATCCCTTCCCTTCTGATATCAAAATATCTCCATGTCTATTTTGCTTGGGGCCCCCAAATTCCTTCAAACGGCCCTGACAACAAGTGAAAGTGAGCAATGTAAGAAGTGAGGTCAGTTTCAGACCTGTTAGTGGAGGAGTTCTTATTTCGAACCATTTAATTACTGCTATTGATTAAAAAAAAGCCCTTAAAATGTATTTACTCTACATTCACAAAACCCCAGGGCTAAGCTGAATGAAAAACTGTGCTAAATAACATGAACTTATCAAATCATTACTCCTGATTCCATAGGTTTCTTATAGCTCACCAGGCCAACTTTTTTTTTTTTTTGCATGTACAATTGCTAATTTACCAATTTCTTGGTCATCCTTTAGCTTTCACACTTGCACCATTTACACATAATTACACAGAATATTTAGGTGTGCAAGACTTTTTAAAATATGTATTATTAATGGGTTCTATCCCATTCTATCTTATCCTATCCCATTTTACTTTGCATGCAGTATTTGAGGGTTATTCAGCTGTACTCTGTGTCTATGTGCTTGTACAAAATGTACATTTCTATGTGCTTGCATCCTTCATGATGCCATGATGCACCATGGTTGTAATGGGAAAGAAGAAAGACATGAAGAAAAATAGGATGAGTTAGATAAAGAGATGTCAGAAAGCATCCATCACCTGCTGCAGCTGAGAGACACGATTCCTGTGAGATGTAACAAATAGATATAAACAATAAATGATAAATGTGTGTGTGTGTGTGTGTGTGTGTGTGGTTCAGGTAAAGCCCTACATTATGGGGAAAAAATGTCCCAACAAAGATGGCACTATCCAAAATCCTTGTCCTTGTGAGGACATTTTTAGTCCCCATGTGAAAAGCGGCTTCATAATCATACTAAGTGATGTTTTTTGATAACGTTAAAATACAGAAAGTTTGCTGTGAGGGCTGTGTGTTTAAGGGGTAGGGTTAGGGTTGGGTATAAGTTTCTACAGTATAAAAAAACATTATGCCTATGGAAAGTGCAAAAGTGGAAACTGTCATACATTTTTTCATGATCCTTAGAAAGTTACAAAGAACAGCATTTATTTAAAATTAGATATTTTTTGTTAGAATGCCTTTAACTGTCATTGTTGATCAATTAAATGCTTCCTTTTTTTAATGTAGAGATATGCAAGGTTTGGTTATGGCTTTGAATATGCAGTATTTTAAGCATGACAAGTTTGAAGGCATTAACCGACATGCAGTGTTTCATGCAGATGTATTTTGGAAACTGCATAATTCAGCTACACATTAACTATACTAATTTCAAATTAAGTTACTAGGTTTCAAGTTTAGAGAGTTGAGCACCAAAATAAAAGCACTTGTATAATGCAGAATCATTCAATGTTTTTTTGTTTTTGTTTTTTTCTGGTTTCACTTTATTTTACAGTATGTGCACTTACGTGTACTTACAGTGTACTTACCTAAGAAAGTACTGGGTAATATAAGGTAACTACAAAGTTATTTTTAGAGGTAGGTTCAGGGTTAGAACCTAGGTATTACCCAGTTATTGGAATTACTATAATAAGTACAAAGTGTACATGGGGAACAGGACTGTAAAATTAAGAGCTACCGTTTTTTTCTTTCTAGTGAGCAGCTATGCTCTCAAATGGGGAAATGAAAAAGATCAATGTTGGAGAGTTTAATGAGGATATAAGATGTCTCTGGAGGCAGTTTTTCTCCCTATGAATTTTAAGAACGTTTCAGGCCCAGTCCAATGTCAGGCAGATTTGCATTTGATTTATAGTCACTGTCACTGAGATTTTGACAGATGAGTAAAACCAAAATATTCCCATCTTTTGCTCTATTCACCCGGGAACATAAACACAACCATACATTTTTAGCTTGCCCTTGCTTTTATTAATACGTTTCAGAGGATAGTAGTGTTAACATACACCATGTGTCACTTTTTGATTGATTTATGGCCCTGTCGCTCATGACTGACAGAATTCTTGTATCATGAAACCAGCGCTTCTGATTTATGATGGGGTCACTGACAGGCTCCGGTATGTCTAGGCTGCGCGACGCCGTGTGACATCCTCCTGCTGTGACATCCTGGGTTGGATGTGTGAAAGAAAGGTGTCTGCCCATGGCCTTCCTGTTTATTGACCGTCTACCTGCGCGAGATAGGTGTTATGTCCGTGTGTATTCTGTCTGCTGGGGAGCCCCGAGTTCACACTTCGCCAAAAGCTGCGTGTATAAATTCATGTAGAGCGCGAACGCAGTTACTGAAGCATACTAGTGTCTCGTGTCTCGTGTCAAGCGCGTCCGTTGTTTTTGCCTCGTTCTCAAACAATTTTCGTGAATCGTGATTGCAAGAAGATGGATGCTTGTCTTAACAGTAAGTTTGTTTAATTTTATTTAGTAATATTATTACGAGGCTTTATTTATTTATATGAATCATTGTTCTATTGCGTTACTAAGGTTTCTCTGCGCTGCAGGTGATGTTGGTCTCTTCGAGATTATTGATGAAATTAATTTCCTGAATCAAGCTAGTGGTACGTATGATTATGTTTAAATATTGCATAGAGTGTGTGTGTGTGTGTCTGTGTGGCGGATAATCATGTTTTATTTTGTTTTTGTTTTTACCAGGAGGCGTGACGGTGCATAGCACCGCAGCTGCATCGCACAACAACGCTGGTTCATCTTCACGCGAGAGGTCGGACACGCGAGCCCTCGGTAAATGTTAAATGTTGTTACATCCGTGTTTAAACGCTGTTGTGGATGTGTAAAAATGTCTTATCTTCTTTGTGTTTTTTGTTTTTACCAGGGGCGAAACGAGTGACTATCTCTGCGTTAGTGCATACAGCTCAGGGCGACAGCGCGAGCGGTAACATTACACCCCTTGGTAAACTGCTTTTGTAATTCGTCTTTATCAAACATTTATATTAGTATACGGTGTTATGGATTGTTGAATTATTTTAAAAACTTTAACATGTGCATTTCCAGAAGGAATATCAAACGTGGTGAGTGCGATTGGTGTGTCTGAATGTGCGAACGATGCAGGCAAGGATGGTTTGGATGGCATAGCGACAAGACCGAAAAATAGGCTTAAACGGAAAGCTGCTGTGTTGTTCCATGCGGACGCAAAAGCTTCTGCTGATGGTTCTTCGAGAGACGTAGGCCTACCACAGACAGCCGCCGCGAAGAAACCAAGACGATCAGCTGTTAAAAGTAAGTAATGAACAAAAGATGCTGGATTGTTTTCTGTTCACAGTAAATCAGGTAGATAAAATGGATATGTGTGTGGTATTTTTATTTATTTTTATTCAGACGTAATCGTGAGAGATTGAATGTTTTTATACAGTGCCAATACGTTATTTTAGTGCTGTTGTTAACATACACATTTTAATTGTTGGTGAAAAAAAAAAAACATAATACACAAACCTGCATATCTCTTAGAGCAGGCGTTTATTTTATAAATTTTAGCTAACACCAATGGTCAACTGTGTGTAAAAGTGTAGACATGGTGATTTTTTAGCCTATAGCGCCCTCTATAGGGGATGTTCTAGTATTACAGTGTCTGATTCATAGATGTTAGTCTGGTCTTATTTGAGTGTTTGTTCATATTTGTCACCCCAGATATAGGTTGTTATAGAGTTTGGTATTTTTAACATTAAAAACAATACGATTAATAACAGATTTTTTTTTTTTAATTTAATTTTATTTCTTAGACTTAGAAAATATAATAATATTAGTTTTGTTGTTATAATATTAACACACATCTGTACTAACTTAATGTTTTCACTCCTTTCTTCTTCTTAACAGAGGTGTTCGTAGCTGACAGTGCAGTTCCGGATATAAATGATGTTCAGAGCTGGACTGATGGCTTGATACAATCGTGGGATGATTGTGTATTTACAAACTCCCCTAAAGAAACACCGCAGTCTGTCCCATCCAGCAAACGTGTGGTGACCGTGGAAGAATCTGACCCTGAAGAGCTGCCTTCAAATCAGGAGGCTTACAGACGGGAAACACAACGCAATAAAGAAAATCAACACATAGACGGACTGATACAGGACTCTGTCAAGACCGCATTGAATGCCTTCGAGGTACGTTTTGACAAACGCCTTAATGCAATTGAGAGACGTTTAGATGCCTATGAGGCTGCACAACAACAACAGGGTATCTGGATTAAACAAGGCCTAGCAGCACAGCGGTTACATAGTGGGGCTATCCAAAAAGTAGCCGGAGAACAATGCATGATTGTGGATTTGTTAAAGCAACTTGTGCTCACGCTTAAAAAGAAACAGGGGTGAGTTGTGAACATTTTATATATTTTGTATTGTTTGTTTAATTCACACAATTTTTTTTTTTTGTTACACAGAGGATGTGATTTTAGCATGACTGTATAGTTATTGGTTAGGTAGTTTTTCTTTCTATCTTTTTTCACTGTATGGACACGGGGTTTATCATCCATAGTTTTTAAATGTGCGACCACCTGTGGTTTTAAATAAATAAAATAAAAAAAGATCTGATTTAAAAATGTCTAAACGTTGTCGGGAGCCAGATGGTTTTGATCAGGGTCCGGTAGCTAGGTTTAGACGTAACGATGGTAGTGTGGTGCCCCTTGAACAGTGCAGTAACGCAGAAACATTGCTCTATTTAATACAGACTGTGGAGGATATGAATAGGTCTGAGTCTACAACTGATACGTTGGTAGAATTATTAAACATTGTGAGATCAATGTCCGATGATGATCCTGAACCAAATAATGATTTTGAACATGTTGTAAACACCCAACAAACAGGAGAGGTGTCAGAACCTCCTCCAGAACCAAATTCTGCAATTGATCATCTTGTGTCTTTTCACCAGTCAGGAGAGGGCCCTGGTACTCGGACACACCGCACACTCAGCCCTGATGCACCCAACATGGGTCTCACAGATAGAGATATAGAATCACTTGTAACAGTGGGTGGCGATGTTAGTGGGTACACTGTACTGCCACGAGCTCGGTTCAACGGTCTGGAAATCCACAGGCTTATAAACCTTCGTGAGATTTCGTCCACAGATTTAGCAGCCTACACCGTGTTTTTACATGACACACTTTCTGAAATTGTGGAGTTTTCCAGACTGTTAGGCGGAGACGGCTGTTTAATCAGCATCACGTTGAGGGGGTCGAGTTTAACATCAGATGTTAGTACGCTTTTGACGGGTAGCAATGGTTATAGTGTAGATCTATTTATAAACGATCTTGAAAAAATAATGCAGAGCAACTCTGACGTCCAGTTTGATGAGAGATTGAATTTAAGACTGTCGATAGCGAGAAGTAAACGCGGCGGTGCTTATCGAAAGATCCGTGATCTTGCCCACAATGAAGTGATTTCCAAAAACAGACTTAATCTGTTCTGTCCCACGAACATTTCAAACAATCTTTGTTTTGCAATCTGTCTGGCACATTTCCTAAATCCACAGAAACCACACGTAGAGCTAGAGTCTGTAGCATCTTCATTGCAGAAGTCAGCTGGCTATGCTGATCAACACAAGATAGCGTTTAATGACATCAGACGGTTTGAACAGACGTTGAACGTTAAAATAGTTGTCTTCTATCGGACTGATACGGGGGTTTTGGAGAAGTATGCAAACACAGACGATCCGCATCCTAAAACAGCATTTTTGTACCTGCATGACGATCACTATTTTATGATTAAAAATCTACGTGCATTTATTGGCACCCCATACGTGTGTGAGTTCTGCTACCAAGGGTTCACCTGTAGGAGAGATCACAGATGTCGGTACATCTGCGATGTCTGTAATGACCCGGAATGTCATAAACAACCCAAAAAGCCGAAACATTGCGGTGACTGTCTGCGGTACTGTAAGTCTGACTATTGTTTTGAGATGCATAAAAAACCACCTCAGGGTATGCAATATGCGCAGTGCGACGTGACTAAATATTGTAGTAAATGTAATAGACGTTACCATGTCAGCGGTGATAAACCCAAACCCCATAAATGTTCTGCAGATCGTTGTGTGCACTGTGGTGAGAGTTTGGTTACCGATGGTGTGCATCAATGTTTTATCCAACCAGTTAAGCCGGAGATGCCAAACGATCGTTACATTTTCTACGATTTTGAGACCCGTTATGAAAATGGTAAACACGTTGCCAATTTTGTATGTGCTATCACGTTTAATGGTGAGGAATTCGTGGCTGAAGGGCCCGATTGTGTGGATCGACTCGTTAAAAAATTCAGACAACCACGCTACCTTAATTACACATGGATCGCGCACAATGCAAGCGGGTTTGATAATTTCATTATTTTGGAATTCTTTACTAAGATGGGGATTGCTCCTAAAATCACAATGCAGGGATGCAGGCTAATCTTAATGTATGACACAGCTTTCAAACAGCGTTTTATTGATTCATACTCATTCATACCCATGCGTCTGGCCAAGACACCTGTTGCGTTTAATTTGACTAATGCTGAGAAGGGCTATTTTCCGCACCACTTTAACCGCATTGAAAATGACAACTACATAGGCCCGTACCCTGACAAGAAATTTTACGGGTATGCGACAATGTCGAACCAAGACAGGGCGTCGTTTGATGATTGGTACAATACCATATCTGACAAAGTGTTCGATTTTAAAAAAGAACTGGCGCTTTATGGTAAAAACGATGTCGTTTTGCTGAGGGAAGCTTGCCTGAAGTACCGCGACGAATTCATTTTGTGTACAGGCCTTGATCCATTTAATTACACCACTTTGGCAGCAACATGTATGGCTACGTATAAAACACACTACATCCCTAAAGACACAATAGCTCTGACACGTAACAATGCGTACACCCACCAGAACAAGACTTATTCAAACATCTCAATTGAATGGCTTGAGTTTGTCCGAAAATCGCGATCCATAGATGTTCAACATGCCCTTAACAGTGGTGAGGCGTCATTTGGGAAATACTATGTGGACGGCTTCTATGATGACGGCTACATGAAAAAAGCATTCGAATTTCTCGGGTGTTTTTTTCATGGGTGCGAGCGCTGTTATAACCCCAATGATATAAACCCTTTATCAAAAGTGCCTTATGGTGTTCTGAGAAGACAATGTGATGATAAGATTGAAATTTTGGAGCGCGCGTACGGTCTTCAGGTCGAGGTGATTTGGGAATGTGATTGGGTCCGCGCTAAACAGACCGACGCAGCAGTGATGGATTTCATGTCCACTTACAAACACACTGAAAGATTGAAACCACGTGAAGCTCTATTCGGCGGCCGTACCAACGCATTAAAACTGTACCACAAAGTTGCGGAGGGCGAGCGGATTAGGTATGTTGACTTTACATCACTATATCCCTACTGCCAAGCTCGAAAATGCTACCCAATTGGGCATCCTGAAATAATACACAAGGATTTTCAAAACCTTGAAGATTATTACGGTCTCGTCAAGGCTACAGTCCTTCCGCCACGGAAGTTGCTTCACCCCGTACTGCCTTATAGGGCCGGGGGTAAGTTAATGTTTCCTCTTTGCAGGACATGTGCTGAACATCAGAACCAGACACACCCGTGTGTGCATACTAATGAGGAAAGATCAATTCATGGGTCCTGGGTTAGCATTGAACTGTTAAAAGCCGTTGAGAAGGGTTATGTAGTGACAAAAATCGATGAGGTCTGGCATTTTCCCCAACGTTCTGAAACATTGTTTTGTGATTATGTTAAAACATTTTTACAGTTCAAACAGGAAAGTTCAGGTTTTCCAAAAGACGTTGTGACCGACGCCGACAAAGAATCTTATGTTAGAGATTACTTTGAGAAAGAAGGGATTAAGCTGAATCTGGACAAGATTGAGTTTAATGCTGCACGCAGATCCATTATGAAGCTACTTCTTAATTCTTTATGGGGGCGGTTCTCAATGCGCGAACAGTTGCCGACAACCGAAATACTAACAGACCCTGAACAGTTTGCCCGATACATTTTTGGCGTTGAGTATGACCTCAAGCATTTCTCATTTGTGTCAGACGCTGTTGCAATCGTTCAGTGGGCTTACGCAGATGGGAAAGGTACCCAGACTCGTGACATTAACGTCTTTCTCGGGGCTTTTACAACAGCCCATGCACGGTTAGAGCTTTATGATCTCATGGACAGGTTGGGTGATAGAGTGCTTTATTGCGATACAGATAGTGTTGTGTTCACGTCTAAAGAGGGTGAATATGAGCCTCCACTAGGTCCATATCTTGGCGACCTTACTGATGAAGTTGGGGATGGAGACCATATTGTTGAATTTTCTTCAAGTGGTCCGAAAAGTTACGGGTATCGGACTTCTAAGGGTAAGGTCTGCATGAAGGCCAAAGGTATCACGCTGAATGCCGTAAACTCTGAGACCATTAGGTTAGACTCATTAATTGGTCTTGTCGATCAATATGTGAGGGGGCGGGGTGACAGTAATTACATTCTCGCATACACCGACAGTATAGTGAGGAACAAAAAGCAGTTCACATTGCACAACAAGTCAGTTGTGAAAAAATTTAAAGTCGTTTACAACAAGCGTATTTTGCTACCCGACCTAACTACGCTACCATATGGCTACTGACAACGTTTTTGGGCATCGGGGAGTGCTAGACCCGAATGGTTTTGATTTCAGATTACAACACCCATTTTCATGTGTTTTAAGTGGTCCTTCTAGCTCAGGAAAAACATTTTTTGTAAAAATGTTGTTGGAAAATGCTAAAAGTGTAATTTCTAAAAAAATTGAAAACATTGTGTACATTTATGATTGCTGGCAACCTTTGTATGATGAATTGTTGAAACTGTATGATATTAAATTTATTGAAGGTATCCCACAGACCCTGAATGATGATCGTTTGTTCCCCACCAACAAGACAAATTTTTTGGTATTGGATGATGTTATGAAAGATGCTAGTAGCAATTCTGAAGTTGAACGCGTGTTCACGACCTATGTGCACCATAAAAACTTGAGTGCTTTGTATATTGTACAAAACTTGTTTTTTCAAGGTAAATCCAGCAGGACCATCAGCTTGAACACGAATTATTTGGTATTGTTTAAAAACCCCAGAGACAATACCCAAATTAATGTGTTGGCGCGGCAGATGTACCCCAGAAACACGAATTTCTTTATGGACTGTTATGAAAATGCGACCAGCATTCCTTTCGGGTACCTTTTGATTGACTTTAAAGCGAAAACACCAGAGCAGTACCGTCTCAGAACAGATATTCTGTCACAACACCCAGTTGTGTACATTCAGAAAAGAAAACATTGACAGAGAGATTTGAAAATGTCTGCAAGACTTTTAAGAAACCTGCCTCTTTTAAAATTGTTATTAAAAGCCACGCCTAAACAAAGACGCGTTATTTTAGAGGCGGCCGCAGACGAGCTCATTGTGACATTGTGTGAAGTAGCTCTTAACGTGGTCCATGGTAATATTCCACTAACACCACAACAATATCAGAAACTGAAGAGAAGAAGAAGCGAGATCAAAATTGTTGCAGATAAAAAGGTTGGAGTTAGACGCAAAAGAAGGTTAATCAACCAACAAGGAGGATTTCTATTACCTTTGTTAAGTGTCGCAATTCCCTTTATAACCAGTTTGGTTACATCTAAATAAGTTTGATGATGGAGTATGCTGAGAAGATGTTTTTAGTCCCACAACACCAGTTGGATAAACTGAAATCCTCTAACACCCGTGAGTCTATACAACAGGTTGTGGAGAATGACCTGGACATGACTATAAGAAATATTTTGCACAGGTCTGATCTGGATCACCATGAAAAAGCTAAGATGTACACAGGGGTTTTGCAGCGGTTTTTAACACTCACTAGACAAGGGGATAGGGAATCCACCACATTAACATTAAGTCTACCACAGCCTGGTAATGTTGAAAAAGAAGACCCACCCGCTACAGACCATGTGAGTGCCCATGACGATTTAGGTGCTTTTGCAGATGAGATTTTAAAGAATATTCCGCAGAGGAGTGTGAAAAATGTTCGTTACATTTTAGATAAAATGTCTAAAACTAAAGATGTAACTTCGTGGACTGAGTCGGGAGAGTTTGTGTTTAAAGGGAGAACAATCCCTGGTTCACACATGCTTGACTTAGTTAAAAGCGTCACGGCTCCACAAAAGATTGCTGACGAGCGGAGACCTGGTGGATGGCGCGAATTTCTGGAGGCTTTTGCTAGTTTAAATTTGCCACACTCTGTGGTACCAAACCACTATGTCAGACATACTATTAACTCTTTCAAAACCAAATCGACCCCCACTATAACAGGATCATCTAAGAAGAGTAAAAAACAGAAAGCGTTTCCGGGCACCCCGATACATTCAGAATATTCAGAAGACCTCACATTCAAAGCACCCGATCTCACCCAGACTAAGTGGTTAAGTTTTTAAACTCACAGTTTGTATGTATTGTGTACTCATTTTCTCTTGTTTTTTTTTTTTTTGTTTTTTTTTGAGAACTTATGATGTGACAATATGTGTGTGTAATAAAAGAGGGTTTAAAGAAATACATTTCCGTTCATTACTTGTTTTATTAAAAATATTTAGCATGAGACATGAACATTTCACCCATTTGTACACACTGAACACATTTGAAAACATTTTCATTACATGGAGCTTGTTTTAGTTTTTTCACAAATGCTGACACCTTTTTGTCATTTTTAATCAAATCATTACAATACAATTTCAACACATAGTCATAATCAAATCCCTTCGCCATGTGGTAGAGAAAGAACACACAATGTTGTCCACACGTGTCTGATGAAAAATCTTGGACTTGCACAGTTGAATGTTGAACTTGACTAGAATTGAGCCTTAAAAAGTTTTTGATAATCGGCGGAAAACCATGGTAGTCTGGTTTATTACCAAAGCTGTCGAAAAAACACCCTACACCGTCCTCATTTATGTAGATGGCCACCCAGTGTTCCCCTGGGAGTCCTGAATGATGTGTATTGATTAAAACCATTGCTGGTAGCTTTCTTAAAGGGGCTTTTGGTAGATAGTCACATGGTAGAACTCCGAGAAAATAAGTATTGCATGATACCTTATCCATGACAGCCGTAAGCTGCACAGTGTTCATTTGAACGTGTTAGTAGTAATCAACCAGGATCTGACGGCGATTTGACACTTCAATCAAGCTGTCAAACAAAGCATAAACAATAAGGTTAATTGTACGTGGTAGTGGTTGTCTGAAACGGGCTTCTAGTCTAATATTGCCACTTTTGATAAGCGACACATGCTGGCTACACTCCTCATCTGGGGCGAAATTGAACGCATAGAGTGTATAGCCGTGCAGAAAATCCTCCCTATTGATGCATAGAGCCTGGTTTTTAAGATGCCTTCCAGTTGCCAGCGCTAATTGGTAAAACTCCCGCACTGCAGAACCGTTTTCATATTCAGGTTGCAGAGGCTTCGCGGGGTACTGTTGACCATCCAGATAAATGGCCAAAAATTCTAAATCGTAGTTTTTAAACGCAAAAGGGTTTTTATTATACGCCCCCACAAATGCATCGTTATCAACCATCGCTAGAACCAGAGATTTTGGTAGAGTTCCTAAGAACAAGTTTTCTTGATTGCAGACACGTGAGCCGGCAGGTACTGAGAAGTTTTTCAGACACACTCTGTCGATGGGGTACTTGGCAGTGGTTGAGAGTAGGGCTTGTGCATGGCCCAGTCTCACAGCGGGTGACACAGACACTTTTTTCACAAATAGCGATGCAGATAGGATGTTCAGTTTATAGGCTGTGGCATTGCTCCTCATCAGGCAGAATTCATCTTTACCTCTAGTCATTCTAATTTTAAGGTCTAGTCCATTAAGCAATAGTTTTTCTTGAAAGAAGATATCGCTGTGAACAGGAGCGAGTAGTTCGACTACATTACTAGCGTTGGTGAAGGCTGCTCTCTTTGTCAGACCACGGTTTTCACCTCCTGGGTCCGCAACATCCATGTGCCCGGCTGTGTCTAGGTAAAAAAGCCCTGCTGAGAAAAGCGTTTCAAGGGTATCTTTACCATAATTGGTAAGACATTCTATCATACAGCGATATGGATATGTGCTAGAACTCTGTGATATAAGCCGATCTCCAAGCGATACATCCACTTGTGAAAAAATAGTAGCTCCAGGATAGTTGACAAGCCCTACGGGATCTCCATCTGCAATGTCCGATCCATCAGCATTAGTGATTTTGAGACGCAAAAAAACTAATGTGTTGTTTAGATCTATGTAATCCTCTCCATTCCCCGCAATAAAAAACTCCAGCGGCGATGTGTCAGATATTGCTGATAATGGTGGCACTTCTATATAAGTGTTTTTTTCAACTGCGGTTTGAGTTAGTGGCACTGTAAACAGATCCAGTTCGGACTTTAAACACTCCTCTGACATGTTGTGTAGTAATGCCATGATCTAAAATATTGTTTTAACAGAGTTCCTTGATCTTTTTGAAGCAGTACGCTTAGTTGTCTCCTGGCGCTTGCGTTTTACAACTGATGTTTTCTTGGGGGGACGTTTTGTTTTCTTCTGCTTCTGGCCACTCCTCCGCACCCCTGGTGGCCTAGATGCTCTTTTGCGAGCCATTACCATTAGCCCTGAACCGTCTTGAGTATCGTAGTTGTTGTTAAAAGATCGCGATAACGTATTACTAACAACGTCACTTAGTATGTTTTTTGCAGCTGATTTAAGATGCGGCTTGGCTATGCTAAATCCTCGTTTTAGTAGTGGTATAGCCATTCTAAAGAGCCCTCGAAAAAGGCCGCCCAAACCGGCCCCATACATAACTCCGCCTCCTGCATACCCGGGGAGCCCGCTGCCTGCCTGATTCTGGTAATAGGCAACGTAGCGCATAGGGTCGACATTGTGGTTGTTGAAATACACCATTTTAAACTAAATGTTTTACAGGCCTGAAGTGAAGTTTAATGCACACTTTTCCGTAAGAAAATGGGACGTGTTGATTTTGATCGTCCTTCACCTCTATAACAATATCCGTAATGACAGATTTGTTGATAGATGCGTAGTGCGGTTTGTCGTATCGAACACTGACTGTGTTATTGTTATCCCCTGTTATTTGTACACACTCCAGTAGTGGTACGAATGCATCACCTACGGATTGGTAACGGATAATATCCGTGTAGATATAAAGAGTATAGAAACCCCCGTGTATGTCCGACTGATGCATCGCATATGTTACAACATCCTTTTCAAAATTAGTTTTTTCAGGATTTGTTTTTTGCAGAATAGAATCTCCTATAGGGATGCCTGGTTTCAATCCTAAAATAATGGCTAGTTTTCCATGGAATGTTATTGAAATGTTAGGTTTTGCTTTCAGAAATACTTTGTTTTTTACACGGTCGTAGCCGAATACCCCCTGGGTTGCTACTAAATCATTTATTACACTAACTAGAGATGGGACATTGTCGTAATATCCTGTTTTTATTGGAATGCGTAGTTTCGACAAGCTGGTCGTCTTCACATCCACACCGTGGCGCATGCTGTTATTGTATTTTTCACCATCGGCAGTGGTGGGTCCTATGTTTATCTCAAAAACGGCATCATTGCTGTTAAAGGTGTACCAACTTCTTGGATATTCAATTTGAACTAGTCCTACCTCCCATTCTCCTTTTATATTTATAGGGGTAGCCAGTCTTGTTGTATAATTTGAGATTTTATTATTCGGGTACACAGACAGTGAAGCGTTGCAGGGTAGTGTGACATAAAATCCGCCCTCAGCCATGTCTGGTTTTTATACAACTGTATGCATCCTGGGTGTGTGTCTTGTTTTTATGGTTTCTGTACATCAACTAATTCTTTCTGATCGATCCATGAAGCAAATTTCGCAGGCCACCCGAGCCATTGTACCAGCACTAACGTTTTGCGACCTTTTGTCTTCTTATCTAAAATTTTTTCAACTTTAAAGGTTTTGTTTTTGTTGACAATTATTTTTTGCAATTCTTCTGCGTAAAAAACACCATCGATAACATCCCCGTCGTAATCACACAATCTGTAAACAGGAGGATCCCGTGGTATACACGCTGATATAGTAAAATACTCTTGTGTGTAGTTTTCCTCATAACCCTTTGCAAACGGGCCTCTGACTTTAGAAATTCGAACCACATCGCCATTCTTGTATTTAAATATGGGGTTAACACTACGAGGTCGGGTATCTCCATATAGGTTGTGTAACACAACAGACTCGTTTTCTTTCCCCACATCAATCGGCCTCATCTTGATGCTTCTGTGATGGCTCGCATTGTATCCTTGTGTAATGTCTTGAAGTATGTCGATGTACCTTTTGGAGTTTGTAGCTGTTAAATATCTCCACATTCTACCTTTTAAGGTTCTATTAAACCGCTCAACAACACATGCCTTTAATTCTGTGGCTGTTGCGTAATGGGAAATATTGTACTTTTTTGTTACGTTTTGAAAGTGTTTGTTAAAAAACTCCTTTCCTTTATCTGTCTGTAATTTCTGTGGTACACGACCCTCTTTCAGTATGGATTCAAAAGCTTTAGAGACCTCTACACCACTCTTGTTTTTTAATGCCCGTACCCATGCATATTTACTGAACAGGTCGATACATGTCAACAGAAAATGGTTGTTGTCGTTTACCGAGGCATATGCCGACATATCAACTAGATCGGCCTGGAACAACATATCTACACCGTAGACAAAAACCCGATTCCTTTTGTATTTTAGAGGGGCAGTTCTATGTAGTGTATACGCATCCTCACCAGCGAGCCAGTCTGAAACCTCTTTATCGGTTAAACGAACCCCCATTTCTTTTAAAACAGCATCTTTTAAGCGTTTTTTCCCCCCTAAAGAACCGGGGTTAGAAGGTGTGTAGTAAGTCTTTTTCATTTCTTCCGACATGTTTCCACTTCACGCTCCACAAAAGAATAAACACAGATGGTTTAAGTGGTTAAGGTTTTTATTTCTTAAACAGTTAAAAGAAACATTGGCATCATACAGCATCGATGTAGTGTAGAAATTTTATACACATCACAATGTTGTTCTCAAGAATGTAATCAACCAGTGTTTCAACAATTTCACAAACATCAGTCTGATTGTTTCTAGACAATATGTCTACACATAGATCGGTCACATATGTACACAAGCACAATATATCGGCTATTCTAATACAGCTGCCGCATTCAGTCATCAGGTCTAAAATTTTTCTGATAGTTAGACAAACTGGTTCACCCGCATTAACGCATAAACGCATCATATCTGTCCATTCATTTGACACTGTTCTTACAACAGACATTTGTTTCTTGAGATTTGTAAAACGTTTGGTATCAACAGCACATTTGTTTACAGTAACAGATACATTGGTACACTCATTAATGATCTTATACAACAAGCTGGTCATCTCACATCTAATACGTTGTTTAAGCAACCACTTTGCCATTCCAGTTGCGAAACACGTGTTACCCATGTCACTGTTACTGTCAGACAACTTGGACAATACCTTTCCAGCTGTCCACAGCGTCATAGACAATTTGCTCACTACTGACGTCCACAACTTTCTCTCTGACTTCACGAAGCTTTTCCACAATGAAAACTTCGTCACGCAGTTCATGTAAAATAGCCTCCACTGATCCTTGAATCCTCTGGGGGTGAACCCTTAAACCACAACGGCTCAATGCTTGAGCAACGATGTGCTTAAGGTCCGGTCTCACCAGATTACGCGTCAGTTCGTCAAAGTAGGCGTCAAAGAAATAGGGCCCCGGTTCAAATAAGCAGGAGTGTCTAATCTGACTGGGGTGATCCACTTCACAACCCAAACAGAGTTCTTTCAGCTTTTTGTTGATGATATGTTCCAGAAGGACCACAACAGTCGCTTTTATGATTTTGAATCCGTCAGAGCGGATACAGCTGTCTGTGTTGTCAATTCCAGCAAAGGCCGCTGCTCCAGCTATTGCGCCAGTGTTGCCGTATGGTGTTGTAAGGAAGGTCAGGTTGTGATATCCAAGGTCCATACAAAATTTATCCAACCAACTGTTGTCGCATGTTTGAGGGTGGGACTCCAGCGGTGTAGCATTGTCATCAGGCATCGCAGGGGCAGCCTCAGGGTTGTTGCTGTAGGAGTAGACAGTTGTAGATTCTTGAGACATGGTGAATGAATGTAGCAACTGAACCGATCTGCAGGCGTTTTTTAATGACTGTAATATGTGGGTGGGCTTAAGAGGCGGTCTTCAGCATTGGCGACGCCCTCCTTAGGGTGAAACAATTTAATCTTTACAGAACTGTAACGGTCATACATGTCGCACCATCTAAACATCTTGTCCACGCATGTAAATACAGTGTCAAGCATACGAACATCTTTCCACTGAAACAAAAATTTCATGTCATAGCACAAGTGATGCTCAGATTCACGAACAGGCCATGCTCGTTCGCAGAGCTTTGTCTTGTCGTTGCAGCAGAAAACATAAACACAATCGTCTGGTAACTTTTTACTATGGTCCCCGACCACACGAAATCTTGTGTCAGGAATTAAGCCATCCCACTCGGCTACGTACAATGGATTATCACCACAGTCGTGCAAATCTCTCCAAACGTAGTGGAAAAACACAAACCAGTCTTTGTCGTGGAAAATCAGACATGGGTTCTGAGATGTAAAATCTTCTTCAACATCTGCCGTGTAGAGTTTCACACAACGCTGCACCTTGTCAAACACATATCTCACCACACGATTACCAGACATTGGGAAATCACGTTTCACAAAAGCCGCGTCTTCATGAAGAAACTTTGTCAAGCTAACATTTTGCTGTTTCTTCCGCGGTGCAAAAGTTAGATCTTCTCTCATTTCAACAAGTCCTCTTGTTGGCGAAATACACATAACCTTTCTAGGGGTTTTAGGAGTTCTCGGAGCAGCCATTGTATCAGGAAAGTTGTAGAATGTCTTCTGTGTTCAACAGTGTATTCCCTAACCTTATTTAAAACTGCAGCAAAAAACGCAGGTACTGACGTTGTTGTGAATAAGGTATAACAGGGCGGAACATACCATAAAAACTACAAAGGCAAGTTTTGAGGTGTGAGTTCATTAAACCAGTCGTAAAAGTCAAATTTTAACAACTGCTTGATCTGTTTTGTCTTTTAAATGCCACCGGACATCAGCACGGAGGATGTCACACGGCGTCGCGCAGCCTAGACATACCGGAGCCTGTCAGTGACCCCATCATAAATCAGAAGCGCTGGTTTCATGATACAAGAATTCTGTCAGTCATGAGCGACAGGGCCATAAATCAATCAAAAAGTGACACATGGTGTATGTTAACACTACTGAGGATAAACCACAGGACAGTATTACATTTGAAAGAAGCATTATTGCATTAGCTGATGATGAATCTTCCCTTATGGCACACTTTGAGACAGGAATAAACTACATGCTATCAGAATTAAACAGAAATGAACACAAAAATCTTTCCAAATTGCTCGTTGTGTTAAATTACTTGTATTACATGCTGAGAGTCTGAACTTAGTTTTGAACCATGTGCACCTTTCTTTTTTTAATGTATTTTTATGGACCTGTGGACATATAAATAAGAATGAAGAAATCACTCTTCACATCCAGAGCTCTCCAAGAACAGATTGAGAAAGCAATATACTTCAACATCAAATACATCAGAAGCAAAGGCATACCTTCATCTCCTCTGAAATGAGCCCAGTGGTCTCCTCCCACATTTCAGGCTCTCATTTTACCGCAGTTCATTCGCCTGAAGGGCTAAATTGTCCCCTCTGGAATATTGGCTCCAAATATACTATTACAAAGCAATTTTGTTGGTAAAATAAGCATGATGTGACTGCTGTTTTTGAGGCAGCAGTCTTTTTTTTTCATTATTAAAAACTTCAACCCTCCTGAGATGTGCAGTAGAGTCACATTTAACACAATTCACCAACATATACTATTCATTATATGGAAATATTCTGGTAGAGAGAAGATGTGGATGCTGTGTTGTTTTGATTTTTTTTTTTTTTTTACAGACTTATATTGTGGTCATTACTGCCTTCCTTACAAAAATACTAACATCATACTTTTTTTTTTTGAGCCAAACAATTTTTAATTTCCCTTGAACCATATATAAAAAAAGTTTACGACACCAATTTCTTTGAGCACTGCTTTTGTTGATCCTATCTTGAGTGTGTGGTTAACCCAAAGAAAGCAATGCTCTGGGAGTTCGTATCCACACGGGACTCAATTAAACCTTCTGACTTTCTGTTGCAAAATCATTTAATTGTGTCATGCGGTTTATCTTCCTAAAAGTTCAGGGTGTTTGGTGACTAAATCCCTGCTAAGTCACATAATATTTTATTCTGTTCAGAATGAGTTGTTTACAGATGAGGTTGTATCAGGAGACTTCCTGCCTTATTTTCATTGTAAAGATAAAACATAAAAAAATTCATAAAAAAAAAATCACTGTCATATAGGTTTGGATTGTTGAATCGTTCATTGATTTCGTTCATTGATTAATGAAACCAGTTAGCATTAACATAGCAGTTGCAACCTGCAGTACAATAACTATGACAACCAAAGAGAAAGCTTGCATTCTCATTCTTGATTAAATATACTTTTACATACATAAAATGGTAATATTTTACAATAAGGTCCCATTAGTTAACATTAGTTAATGTAGTAATACAAATAAACTGTAATGTTAAGTAACTGTTGTAAACTGTTGGTTCAACATGGTTCCAAAAAACATATTTCTCTATTGACAGCCATTTAAAATGAGCTATGCAGTCAGATTTTTACATACATATATCAGTAACAAGTCACCCTTGTATAATAAATGTTTATGTAAATGTGTGTACACACTTACACACACACACACGCACACCTACGCACTCACGCACACACACATGCACGCACGCACACACACTCACAGCTCATTTTAAATGGCTGTCAATAGAGAAATATGATTTTTAGAACCACACATTGTAGTTACAACATCTACTAGGAGCTACCAAGTTCATGGTAATCGACAACAAAGTACAAGGGTTTTACTTTGCTCTAGAGTGTTTTAAATTGAATTTACCTCAGATATGTGGCATCTCTCTTCAGGCAATGTTGATTAAAGTTTAGTGTGAGGGACCAATGTGTGAAACTTCATTAATTGACAGCTAACATAAATATCCCATTAAACGGCACATCTGAATTTCAGGAAAAAATGTAAAAAATGCTTTCACCTCCAAAACAACTTACACTTGCCCTCTGTTTTGACAGAATAGGCAACATTTCACATCCTGCCTGTTATAGAATTTAGCACATACATCTCTTAGACCTCTACATAATAAATTGTCATCCTATATATCACATTCTTGTCTTTAGTAATGGTTTTTTATTTCGCCTTCTTCACATTCACCATTGCTGGTTGCCTGATGGATTGTTATTGCACTCTAGAAGTCTGGATTCTATTCTAACTTATTTGCTAAGGGCATAACTCAACCTGATCCAATCTATTCAACAACAGACCTCGCTGAAAACAAAAATGGGGAAAAAAGTCAGCATCACTCCTGATCCACATCAGTCTGTTTGGGTTATTTTGCATTGCTTAAAATGAAAACTTGCATCCTGGGTCCATATTTAGCATGCTAATCATTCCCTGACCATAAATGTTTGCTATAATTAGCTGTTTTTGTCTTCTGGTGCATTCAAGATGATGTTTATACCCTAGAATGGATAGAACAAGCCTCTGTGCATCTGAAGCCCAATGGCTTCACCCCAGGAGAGACAATTAGGCATGGTTTTTCATGCATTCTGTAATGACTGTGTGCACATTGTTTCTCAGCGCTCTGCAGATGAGATGTCCTATCATTCTTCAGCTATCAAACTATGCTCTGGGTCAACAATGCTCTAAATGCATGCTAAATGCCATCACATTCAAATTTAAATAATTTATCCCTCAGACATAATCAGCATTCGGACACCAGAAACTTAATTAGCAGTAATTACTACATTCTCTGAATATTTTTCAGTGTCAGACCTAAAATTAAATTGTAAAACATTTTATGTGAATCACTAATTGGACCATAACATCCTTTGCAATCTTAGATTGCCTCTGAGATGGATCCAAAATCCTGCGATCACAAAATAGTTATCACCCTTTTGTGCTGTACTGGGACATGGGTTCGGAGTATGTTCACATGGCCACTATGCCAAAAATTGTTTAAAGTTACTGTGTTTTTGTTCAGCGGCACCTGATTCAATTGTACTGAGATAAGTGACAAATTTCTCTATTGTTTAACTTTGAGCCTTAGGTGTCAGGTTGCGTGCAGGTACCCGAAGACGAGGACACGGTTGCTGCAGTTTAGGAGATTTATTATACAAACTTAAACTACAAAAACAAACAGGAACAAAAGAATAGACTCCAGGACTTCAGAATACACACAACCATACACGGACGACGACCAACAAACACTGAGGGAAAACACAGGGCTTAAATGAACTGAACCAAACGAGATAATTAACTGAAAACAGGTGAAGAGAATGGGTAATCAGACAGAGAGGGAAAACTAACAGGACTGAACCAAAATCACAAAAGACAGGGGGAAAACAAGATCACAGAACTGAACAGAAAACATCAAAACGTGACAGTACCTCCCCCCTCCCCGAAGGCGCGTCCTCGCGCCGTATAACATCCAAAGGGGTGGGAGGGTGGGCATCCTGGACTCCAGGACGGTCCAGGCGGAGCAGGCTGGTCAGGGGACCAAGGCGGAGCAGGACGATGGCGTGACCAGGGCGGAGCAGGACGTGGGCGTGACCAGGGCGAAGCAGGACGTGGGCGTGACCAGGGCGGAGCAGGACGAGGGCGTGACCAGGGCGGAGCAGGACGTGGGCGTGACCACGGCGGAGCTGTCGGACCCTCGGGCGTCCAGGGCGGTGGTGACCCTTCGGGCGGCCATGGCGGTGAGGACCCTTCAGGCGGCCATGGCGGTGAGGACCCTTCAGGCGGCCATGGCGGTGAGGACCCTTCGGGCGGCCATGGCGGTGAGGACCCTTCGGGCGGCCATGGCGGTGTTTTTTCAGGCCTCCATGGGTCTTTGGCCGGCCATGGCGAAGGCGTATAGCCCCCCCCCAAAATTTTCTTGGGGAGAAGGACAGGCTCAGGAACGGGAACAGACTTGACGTCAGCGGGCTCTGGCGCAGGATCAGCGGGCTCTGGCGCAGGATCAGCGGGCTCTGGCGCAGGATCAGCGGGCTCTGGCGCAGGATCAGCGGGCTCTGGCGCAGGATCAGCGGGCTCTGGCGCAGGATCAGCGGGCTCTGGCGCAGGATCAGCGCTGGACGGGACCAGCGGTGAAGGCTCAGGGTCTGTGCTGGACGGAACCAGCGGTGAGGGCGAAGGCTCAGGATCTGTGCTGGACGGAACCAGCGGTGAGGGCGAAGGCTCAGGATCTGTGCTGGACGGAACCAGCGGTGAGGGCGAAGGCTCAGGATCTGTGCTGGACGGAACCAGCGGTGAAGGCTCAGGATCTGTGCTGGACGGAACCAGCGGTGAAGGCTCAGGATCTGTGCTGTACGGAACCAGCGGTGAAGGCTCAGGATCCGTGCTGGACGGGACCAGCGGTGAAGGCTCAGGATCTGTGCTGGACGGAACCAGCGGTGAAGGCTCAGGATCTGTGCTGGACGGAACCAGCGGTGAAGGCTCAGGATCCGTGCTGGACGGGACCAGCGGTGAAGGCTCAGGATCTGTGCTGGACGGAACCAGCGGTGAAGGAAACTCTGGGCTGGACGGGACCAGCAGCGAAGGAAGCTTTGGGCTGGACGGGACCAGTGGCGAAGGCTCTGGACTGGACGGATGGGCCATGATCGATGTGTGTGTAGCCCACACACACAAGATCGCCATAATTAGCACTGTATCTTCCAGAGCTGTCTGGACGGTCTCTGGCTGGATGGTCTCTGGCTCGAAGACTGGCTCTTGCTCGAAGACGATGGGCTCAGGCGCTGGCTCGAAGACGGGCTCTGGCTCTTGCTCGAAGACTGGCTCTGGCTCTTGCTCGAAGACTGGCTCTGGCGGGCTGGCGATGGGCTCAGGCTCTGGCGGGCTTGGAACTACACTGTAAAAACGCCAATTAATAAAATGTTGGAAGAGCAAAAATATTTAAGTTGAACCAATATTCATGCTTGGGATTAGTTAAGAAGACATATTATATTAAGTCTGCAAAAATATATTTGAAAAAAATTAAATGAAGGGATATTTTCAAATCCAGTCAACTTTAGGATGGCTAATGTTGACTGGACTAATAAACACAAATCTAGCCAATATTTGCAAAAAGTATTAAGGCCAGCTATGATACAATATTTTTTAATGCGTAAAACAGAACATATTTGTTGTTAAAATCAACATTTATAAACATTTAATAAACATTTGATATAGGCTAATATCAAAACAACATTTATCAAATTGTCTGTCGAGGTTTCATTTCTGCACTATGAGAGTGGATGGATCCTATACAACACTTTAATATATAAAACCTTTATTTTTTAAATCTTGAATTTAAGCCGTCTATTTTTGGTAATAAATACAATAAAAGCGCATCGCTTCATTTAGAATGGAAGGATCTGGATTATGGCTCACTTGATTTTGCGGAAGGATACAGCATTTGACTTCGCGGGTTTTACAAGGCAGTGGCTCGGCTGCGGTACTGCAGTGCGGGAGACTATTTGTCAAAGACGGTCATACTTAACACTCAAGGTAAGTGGCTCTGAATAAATGATCGATTTTAAACATAATAACGGCAAAAATGTACAACACATGTGATGGTTTTGTGTTGTTACATCCTGAGACGGATTTAGAAATGTTTTTATAAGTTATGTCCGAGAGAAAGTTAAGTGTAACGTTATGTCAAGTTCACTCGGCACGGAATATGTTAAATTATAGAATATGTTCAAGTTTATCGACAAAAACGTATTATGTACAACGTAAACGTATTAGTTGTTTTTGCGAAGATATTTATAAGCGTAAGTTACATTTAAAACCGTAAAACGTTAGGCCTAAGTTATGTCCGAGGGGAAGGCCGCCATTAACGTAACGTTATGTTTAACTAAGGGAACGTGGTATCTCGTTTAATTCATAAAACATGTTAAATGTACTACTATAATGTGTAATAACTTTAATTTCGGGATGTTTTATGATATTTTTTGTGTGTTTCCGTAACGTGAAGAGTTGATATGAAGAGAACGCGGTCTTTCTCTCATCATTATAGGCCAATGTTACGTTAGGCCTACTTTTATGGATGCGAGTTACTGAAATCTATGAAACGTGTAATGTTAAACACATTAATACACTATTTTAGGGTAACTTAAGCGTGATGAATTAGGTTAAGATTGTGAAAACTTTTGCAATTGTCCCGTGGAGAGACCGACATAAACCTGCTAACGGTCCAGCTACGATAAAATGGCGCTCATTTTGAAACAGCGTTTTGACCTCTTGAGGACGGCATTTCATAAGACCGTTATCAGTGGGTGTCTCGATAAGCTTCCTAGGTCGTGAATTAGCTGATACTATTATTTTGTGTACTCAGATTCGTG
This sequence comes from Semotilus atromaculatus, assembly GCA_031834385.1. Taxonomy (NCBI): domain Eukaryota; kingdom Metazoa; phylum Chordata; class Actinopteri; order Cypriniformes; family Leuciscidae; genus Semotilus; species Semotilus atromaculatus. The sequence continues at coordinate 11,736,995 of JAULUF010000038.1, read as the reverse complement.
CACTGGTAAGTGATTTATATTAGTGATCACATAATCTTGGATTAAGTTAGAGTTCTTACATTTTTTAAACGCTTTGTATTGTATAGCCAAAGTATATTTAAATTATAAAGTGTACATTTAGCTGTTGAAAATTAAGTTAAAGTAGTTTTGATGAACAGTTGTTTTTATTATCTCTTATAACAATTATCTTTCCCCCTCCCATTCATTCATCTATCTTATGTGGTTCAAACCAGAGAGGCGATGATGTGGAGAGGCAGACCAGAGGGATGCAAATTGATGCTGGAGGCCTGGATTCAGTGGTGGATGTCGCTGTAGTGGTGGAGGAAGAAGTTATACTAAATGTTTCAGATGTACCAACTGCCTTTGGAGTGCTTTTCAGACTGCTTTACACTCTATTGATTAACCCAAACAGTGGAAGTACCTTTTTGAAGCAGTGCAAAAGGTATTTCTGGGTCTCGACAGTGTTCCGCTCAAATTCAGTCACTGAGAACCAAACTGTTGCAGGTGTAAAAAAAAAAGATGATCTTGTTTAGAGGTCAGAGGTGGTGCAGGGATGACATCAGAACCCAAAAGACTAATTCGCCACTGGTTCCCTCAAAATATTCCTATGCGTTTTTTATGAATAATAATAGGCTTTTTCAATTTGTTAGTGAAATAAGGTTTGTGGTAAACAAGTTGATGATACTTAGATATTTTATTCTACAATGATAAAAACGTATCTGTGTGTAGTTTACATTGTAGAAAAGAAAATCCATTTTATTGTCAAATTGTGTTTACCACAGAGCTTATTTCACCAATAAACGAGGAACCAGTGTTGAATTAGACTTTCTGGTTTTGACATCATCCCTGCACCACTCTGAATGTTATAAAGCCAAATATTCAGTTGTTGTTTTTTAATACTTTTTATACTTATGAAATATCTCGGACACCATTTTGTTACCAGTTGTTGTTGGTGTTGTATTCTTTTTAGTGGTCAAATCACTTAATCACGATTAATCCCATCTAACATGAAAGTTTGTATATCATATGTGTGTACATATACACACACTATATTGCCAAAAGTTTTGGGACGTCTGCCTTTACAAGCACATGAACTTTAATGACCCCATTATTAATCCATAGGGTTTAATATGGAGTTGACCCACCCTTTGCTACTATAACAGCTTCAACTCTTCTGGGAAGGCTTTCCACAAGGTGTAGGAGTGTGTTTATGGGAATTTTGGCCATTCTTTTAGAAGCGCATTTGTGAGGTCAGGCACTGATGTTGGACCTGGATAACAGTTTCTAATTCATCCCAAAGGTGTTCTATCGGGTTAAGGTCAGGACTCTGTGCAGGCCAGTCAAGTTCCTCCACACCAAACTCTTCATCCATGCCTTTATGGTCCTGCTTTGTGCACTGGAGCGCAGTCATGCTGGAACAGGAAGGGGTCATCCCCAAACTGTTAAGTGTGAAGTTTGGTGGAGGGGGGATTATGGTGTGGGGTTGTTTTTCAGGGGTTGGGCTCACCCCCTTAAGTTCCAGTGAAAGGAACTCTTAAAGCCTCAGCATACCAAGACATTTTGGACAATTCCATGCTCCCAACTTTGTGGTAACAGTTTGGGGATGGCCCCTTCCTGTTCCAACATGACAGTGCACAAAGCAGGACCATAAAGGCATGGATGAAGAGTTTGGTGTGGAGGAACTTGACTGGCCTGCACAGAGTCCTGACCTTAACCCGATAGAACACCTTTGGGATGAATTAGAAACTGTTATCCAGGTCCAACATCAGTGCCTGACCTCACAAATGCGCTTCTAAAAGAATGGCCAAAATTCCCATAAACACACTCCTACACCTTGTGGAAAGCCTTCCCAGAAGAGTTGAAGCTGTTATAGTAGCAAAGGGTGGGTCAACTCCATATTAAACCCTACAGATTAATAATGGGATGTCATTAAAGTTCATGTGCTTGTAAAGGCAGACGTCCTTACACCCACATGCGCACACATATAATATACAGTACTGTGCAAAAGTTTTAGGCTGGTAAGATTTTTAAAGTTTTTAAAAGAAGTCTCTTCTGCTCACCAAGGCTGCAATTATTTGATAAAAAATACAAAAAAAACAGTAATATTGTGAAATATTATTACAATTTAAAACAGCTGTTTTCTATGTGAATATACAGTAAAGTGTAATTTATTCCTGTGATCAAAGCTGAATTTTCATCATCATTACTCCAGTCTTCAGTGTCACATGATCCTTCAGAAATCATTCTAATATGATGATTTGATGCTCAAAAAACATTCATTATTATTTTCAATGTTGAAAACAGTTGTGTACATTTTTTTTTTTCAAAATTCTTTGATGAATAGAAAGTTCAAAAGAACAGCGTTTATTTAAAATAGAATATTTTCTAACATTATAAATGTCTTTACTGTAACTTTTGATCAGTTTAACTCATCCTTGATGAATAAAAGTATTGATTTATTATATTTCTTTCCCCCAAAAATAAAATTTAAATTCTTACTGACCCCAAACTTTTGAAGGGTAGAGTTTAATGTTACAAAAGCTTTAGATTTCAGATAAATGCTGTTCTTTTTTTGTTTCTATTCATCATAGCATCATGAAATAAAAATGTAAAAACTGTTTTCAACACTGATAATAATCATAAATGTTTCTTGTCCAATCATATTAGAATGATTTCTGAAGGATCATGTGACACTGAAGACTGGAGTAATGATGATGATAAATTCAGCTTTGATCACAGGAATAAATTACACTTTACTGTATATTCACATAGAAAACTTTTATGTTAAGATGTTATTAATCAACTTGACAGCACTAATTATTTTATGTATTAATTACTTGCAGAGTTTGTAGTTTTTACTACAATTCAAAATGTGCTTTATTGTTCTCAGTTTAGGAAAAGATTAGTAAATGTTTTTTAGTTCCATAAATGTTTGAAATGGAATTGACAGTATTTGATGAATTTATTGATTGAATTTAATGTTTGTCTACTGAGCACTTTAGCCTGTATGTTTAGTTTGTGCAGATTGTTGTGAAATAAAGGCTAATATCTCTTTCCATTTGTGTTTTTATGTGATTAATACACACCAGTAAATAATTTTGTTAACCTCAGTATAAAATGTAGTACAGCAATTTTTAGTTAAGCCCAAATAATAAATCCTGATTAAAACATTTTAGTTGAATGAACTATAAAACTAGTTGAGCAAACATACTTTTTTAAGTTGGAGTCAAGTTTGGACCAACTAAAACATTTTAGTTGAATGAACTAAAACTAGTTGAGCAAACATGCTTTTTTAAGTTGGAGTCAAGTTTAGGCCAACTAAAAAATAATAATTGAAGCAACACTTTGAAGAGAGAAATTGAGTGAACGTAAAAATTCTGTGGAACTAGTTACTAAATAATAATTAGTTGAGACAACTTTAAATTTTTTACAGTGTAGCCTATATCGCCCATATCCTCCCCTGTGACCCCCACGGCTCCCACGGAACACAGCCTGGCGGGTTCCCACAAAGGCCTGCCTCCAGCTCTCCATCTTCTTAATTTTTTAGGTTGGTCGTTCTGTCAGGTTGCGTGCAGGTAGCCGAAGACGAGGACACGGTTGCTCCAGTTTAGGAGATTTATTATACAAACTTAAACTACAAAAACAAACAGGAACAAAAGAATAGACTCCAGGACTTCAGAATACACACAACCATACACGGACGACGACCAACAAACACTGAGGGAAAACACAGGGCTTAAATGAACTGAACCAAACGAGATAATTAACTGAAAACAGGTGAAGAGAATGGGTAATCAGACAGAGAGGGAAAACTAACAGGACTGAACCAAAATCACAAAAGACAGGGGGAAAACAAGATCACAGAACTGAACAGAAAACATCAAAACGTGACATTAGGGGGTTCTCTATTCAGTTTAGTTTGTGACAAAGAAAGGCCTTGATACCCATATACTCACCTAGAACTCTAATAATTTACTGTATTAGAAATAATAATGCTTCAGTCCTGCTTACTTAGTCTTCTAATGAAAAAAAGAGAAATATCAACAAGTCAATTAAAATTTCTATGACTTCTGAAATATTTTGAATATGAAACTTTTCATTTTAACTTGAAGGTTGAGTTTGTGGTCAAGTATCCCGGCACCCTCATTATACTTTCCTAGAAAACATACAAGTATCGGTGTTCTTTAATGATTCCATCCGTATAGTTTCCATAGGATCATAGGATTGCACTGCAGCAGCTGTAAAGGTGAATGACTGGCCGCAGAAGCGAAGAGGAAGCCAATAAAGTGCCGCCCTTGAGTGTGAGCCAAACGCCCTGTGACACACTCAACCCTCCACAGAACAAGGTCTGCCAATACAATTCATTAGGCAGCCAATTACTCACTGCCGAGTTTTTTTTTTACAGTAACACTCCCTGACCCACAAAGAGCTTGCTACTGGAAAGGAAGCTGTTATCTTGCCTGTGCCTTACCTGTTTGGTTTTCCAGACATGGAAATGACTTGACTTTGCCCTGCATTGAGGGCGGGATATTTTGAGAGCGGAGACCTGCTCCTTCATCGGTTCTTTTCTTTATTGGTGTCCTTTCAGCATGAAGCGTGTCAGCCAAATCAATACAGCACTCTGAGGGAGATAGATGAAGCAGACAGTGATTATAGGACCATGTTTTATGTGTTTGCTGCATTATTAACCAAGAGATTTCATTTTGAATGCTCCTCTCCTCCTGAAAGGCCTGAGAGCTTAATTACAGAAGAGCAGCCTTGACCATCTGCTTTCACAGCCTTGCCTCAGACCTCAGACTGCAAAACCGGAGGCACCTCTGTCTCACATCAATTGTATAATACAATTTTGATTGAAATTCTGGCCCTGTGCACAATATGAGATGAATCTGATGCAAACTTGATGTAAAAAAATCCTTCTTCATGAAATAAGGCTAGACGTTGCGGTAACAGTCTTTATAATAACTGCACGCTATTAATCATTAGTTTAGCATTAATAAACAGTTATGTTATTATTTATAAAGCATTAATAGACATTCATAAGCAGTTTATAAATACAGCTATAAATGCTTTATTCTTAATTTGAAAGCATATCTGTAATGTGTTCAATAATTGTATTTTCATACTTTGTTAATGTCTAAGTATAGCATTATTTACAAACCAGTTATTTAAGAGTTGTCACTGATTCATAAGATCACTTAGAAAGTTTACGTAAATGGAGTAGATTCAGGTAGTTATAAAGAATTCAGTAGTGGTCAGTTAAATATTTTTGTGAGCTCATCTAAAATGAGGACAAGTTATGCCTTATAAAGTATTTACAGAGGAGATGTAAAGGTTCATTTGTCTTCTAAACAGAAAAATGAAACAAACACAACACTGTGATACAGAACATAGAAATATTTAACAACCTTTAAATCTGCTTTGTAAATGCTTTACAAGGCATGAATAATCCTCACTTTAGATGAGCTCACAAAAATAGTTAACTGACCACTAAATGCTTTATAACTACCTGAATTAACCCTGAATTACAGTATAAATGCATGTTAATAAAGCATTTATTAACACACTAAGTAACTACTATATGTCTGAATAATAAGATGTATGAATGTACATTTAAATAGTTTATTAATCATTTACTTACACTTTCTAAGTAATCTTATGAACCACTGGGTATGCAAAATTTGAGATAAAAAAAGAAATATTTTACAATGTACTTTTTTTAGATAAAAGATATTCATGAAAATGAATTACTGTAACATATTACTGCATATCTTTATTTTTACCTCTGCTTTCGTAAGACTCGTCGTAATTCATTAAAATAAATCGCAAATATTTGATTCTACTGATAGCCTTATTTTTTAACTGAAAGAAATAAAAAACAAATTTACATGTCATTTAGTATGCACATTTTTTGGACAGTTTTTATTTATTTTTACTAAAACCTATACGTTCAAGTTTTTTTTCACCACTGACACCTTCATCTTGCTCAATTTCTGAACCAAGTTTATCACTTAAAGTACTTGATAGTATTGAATCAAATGGGGTGTTTCCCTTCCAATTGTAATGGTGGTCTGCAGCACACACGACGATAGAGTTAATTATTTAACAAAGTCATTATTTAAAAGAACAAACACTCAGGAGATATCTTGGAATACCTAGGAGAACATGCAAAGCTGAACTAAGCAGAGTATGCAAAACAGGAACTAACAGAACAGAATAACAAAATAGAAGTCCATAATCATGACACAGATTAAGCTTATACGTCATATCTATATGTTATGTACCCTATATGTTAGGCAGGCCCAATCACTTTCAGCTTTTAAATCCAGTCTAAAAACTCAGTTTTATAATTAATTTAACCCTTTATGACCTGCCATAGAACAATTCCACCAGAGTATATCTTTCTATTTTTACATGCTGAGCTGTCATTCTTTTGAGCATTTTCATATGCCATAAATCAAAATAATCCTTACTCTCCCAATTTGAAGGCTGTGTTTGTAATAAATCAATAGTAACTAGATAAATATCTCAAAAGTGCAATAAACAAAAAGAAAAACAATTTTAATTTTTTTTCTACATATTTTATTCAATACAAAAAATGGATAAATGTCAACCTCAAACTTTTCAATGTGAAAAACATGCATAAAACAATTTAAAACTATACAGAATTGATTTGAACTGTTTACATAAATTCGTTTTTAAGATACACAAATTTTTGTGGTAAAAAGACAATAACGATAAGAAGGAACATCGCAAATGGGAGTCAAACAGGAGTCAAACGCATGGTCAAATGACGCAGCTTGTGACGTCACAACATGCGACACACTCTGGGGTCATAGTGCACAGAACGTGATACGTCAATGAGCCATCGGAAGACGTAACTATCAATCGCAGATCTACAGAACATGTGTGCAAAGACGTGCAATTTTTGTGTTTTTTTTGTAAACGGATATTACGCAATTTGTACAGACTCATTAGAGGGTGAAAACAACGCAACATGAGCATGTTGGAGGCTTGATCTGAACATGTTACATCTCTGGTTTTGTATGCAAAAAGAATGATTGAGCTAGCCATTTGGTTTCAGTTTCTATAGGCTCTTAAACAGACACACGCAAACGGCACTCCCGTCGGTCTTAGAGAGTTAATTCATAAATAAATAAATATAGCAAAATATTTTGAGTATGACATGTTGATTACTTTTTCTGCATTTACCCATTATGCCAGTTTTATACTCCCGCTGTCCATTACCATTTTCCTCTTCAGTGGCCTCCAGCAACACAGGCCCAACCATTTCATCAGTCTTACTCAACAGGTTACAACCCCGCCCACATCCAGTGGCCTGCAGCTCCAGTAGCTCAAACAAGCACGAGCCCGGCTCCGCTTGCAGCACAAGCCCACACTTCATACTACCATCATTCCTTTCCTTCCTATCCTCCAACTAACTTTCCTTTCCAAGCCACAGCAGGTAATCCAAGCGTGAGGCCGCCGCCGACATTCGCATTATACCCTCCCCAGCTCTCTCATTCAAACTAACGTTAAATCACAACATTCTCTCTTGCAAGCAACACCGATGCCCGTTCCGTCCAACGCCGTCGCTATAGAACCACCACCAGTGTCCCAAAGCATCCGCACACAGATCCTTTCAGGCGTGGATGTAGACCTTTCTTCTCTTCTCTCTCTGCTCCCCGCAGTCGAACCAGACCGCCAAATCGATCGTGGGGATTTCTCCGTTACCCTGAAAAACACAAGCACACACTCATTCCGAGTTCTTTCATTTTCTGAATTTTCTATTGCTTTTTCCCGTTTCACTGAAATTATCTGTTCAGCTTTCCCCCACATGCGGAAAAGCTTTTTCTGTTGAGGGCTCCAAACTCTGGAACCTTCTGCCAAATGAGTATAAGGTAATACTTGAAATAAAGTCCTTTACACTGAAGGTAAAGCGGTGGTTTAAAATAAACCAGAACTGCACGCATATTTAAATGTAATAATTTTAGCATGTAAAAGTGTAATGTAATGTAAAAGTAAAAGTCTTATTTTATTTTATTAAAGTGTAATGTAACGTAAAAGTGTAATGTGATGTAAAAGTTTTATGTTTAGAAAACTTTTTTGTTTAGAAAAGCCTTTCTAGGGACCTGAGATGCAAATTAGCTTTGGCTATACTCTCCATGTGCAATACATATTTTCCAGTTTTGACTGGGATCATGTTTTTTGTACTGTCCCTATACAAATAAACGTATAAATAAATAAAATTAATAATAAAACAGGCAGCGCGAACTGAATGATTATCTGGCAATCAAATCCGAGCTTTTATAAAACTTTTTAATAAACTTAAATTTATTAATAATTAAAAAATATTAAAAAAAATAACTTTTTTCAGCCAAAAGTGCTGTGCGAGTTGCACAGTGGAAACAGTGCACATACTGGGGCGCACTCAATCCAGATCTCAACAGCAGAGTGTTTTTAGGCTGCAGAAATATTTCTTGCGCGGTCTGCAGGTCAGTGGCGCACTCAACTGCATCATGCCTGCAGGTTAACCCCTCTTCTCTTCCCGGCTCTTGAACAAGCACTGCTAAATCCACCAGCTACGTGACTCGCACAGCAACCACCAGCGGAAGCCAGGACTCTTTCGACGAAAGCATTCAGCCCTGTAACCACTTTAACTCGGGTAATTGTAACAGATCGTGTTGCCGGTTCATGCACATCTGTAGTTTTTGTGGCGGCTCTCCAAATCGCAGACTCCCTGTCTCGTTTTCTGTTTCAGAAATTCAGGATGCTGGCGCCAGAGGCGGATCAATTTCAAATTCCAGCACCTCGCTATTCGGAACTAATATTCCTCGACGCATCGCTCAACACTATCCTCCAAGCAGTATCTCCCAGGACCCTTCAATCCTACGTGACTGCTTGGAGATGTTTCAAAGCATTCCATGTCTCCTATTACATGCCGTTCCCTGATTTTTCTCTTCTTTCAGACACCTCATTCATTTCTTACCTTTATAGCATTAAGGGCCTACAAGTCGGGTCCATCAGAGGTTACTTGAGTGGCATCCAGTTTTTTTCATAAATTGATGTACGGCGCTCCGTCCCCCGAGATAAACAATTCGCAAACCTCCCTGCTGATCAAAGGGATTCAAAGATCCCAGCCCACCCGACCCAATGCCAGACAACCCATAATGCTAGACATTCTCACCAAATGCATACACACCCTCCACACAGGCTACCAGCCCATCAATACCGCCCGCACACTCAACGCTATGTTTATCCTAGCCTTTTTTGGTTTTCTTAGATGCTCAGAACTCGCTATCACTGCCAAATTTGACCCAAAAATCCACCCCACTTTCTCAGACTTGTCAGTACTAGATGGTGAAACAATATCATATTTGATTAAGCAAATTAAGACTGACCAAACCAAAAAAGGTAATTTTATCTATATTTTTAACCTCTCATCGGCAATCCAACCATACCAGTCAATTATGGCATATCTGCAATGGAGAAGCTCTCAGATTATATTTCCTCTGGAGCCCCTGTACATAGACGAATCCAAAAAACCCTTGACACGCTTTTGGTTCCAGAAACACTTCAAATCCGCTCTCTAACAGTCAGGCATTCCAGCAAAGAGTTTTTCAAGTCACTCATTTCGTATTGGGGCAGCAACTTCGGCAGCCCAAAAAGGCATCTCCCAACAGCAGATCCAAGCTCTCGGGAGATGGTCCTCAGATGTATTCAAAAGCTAAATCAGGACCAACCGGTTCCACATTAAAAAAGCCCACCAAACCCTCATTTATTAAAACAACCCGGGGTCTCTTTCTTTTCTGTCCAGCGAGCATTTGGCCTCACAGCAGACGCAGTGACAAAATCTCCTGGTTGAGCACCCATGTTCCGATTTTTCTGTTTTCTCTTTCTGTCCAGCGAGCATTGGTCTCACAGCGGACGCAGCGAGAACTTTTCCGGTAGAGCACTTACGCTTTCTCCTTCGTCCAGCGCTGGTCTCACAGCGGACACAGTGTGAGAAAATCTCCTGGTTGAGTACTCATTTTCCTCTCTTTGTCCAGCAAGCATTGGTCTCACAGCGGACGCAGCGAGAACTTCCCGCAAACACTGGTCTCACAGCGGACGCAACAAGAACCTTCCAGTAAGCATAGATTGGAATTGTCACTCAACCGTCGGCGAGTAGGGCCAGACGACCACGAGCTACACGGGCCTCTTGGTCTGCCGTCCGTGATCTGCCATGAACTGCCCCCTTCAAGAAAGGCGCAAACTCTCCCGATTGGTGGTTCCGATTACAACTGCTCTCCGTTCGCCGGCCAGCAGGGCCCGTCAGTCCAGCGCAGTGAGCCGCCATCACGGGCCCTCCTGGTCGAGCATCCAAGCCCCTTCTCGAGATGCCAGCCCTCCAAACTTGGCACTCATTTGGGGGGGTCTTTAGTCCAGCAGCTGTCCTCTGCTCTTTATCCTTTCGGGGGGAGTACTCTGGGTTCGGACTGAACTACGGGCTCGGAGCCCTCCCCCTGGACAGCACGTCAAATATGCATTAAACCTTACCCACTCTAATTGTATGTAAGTGTGAACTCTTGAATAACACCTCAGCTGAATAGAAAGCAAAAAATCAATGCCTGTGACATACATAACTAAAGCCGATTGCCTATTTTTAAAAGGAAAAAATAGGAAACAGTTAAGAAGAAACTGCGCTTGCTATTTAATGGGGTATTTTAATATACATCTGATATTTTTGTGTAATATATTTTTTTGTAAAACAAAACCGAATTCTTATTTATACTCCACAGTTTTTGTGATTTGTAGAACAGCTGGTCCAACATGCAGGTTTGTATAGATACAATAGGATCATATGCCATTATCATGTAAATTATTTAATAAATATCTTGTAACAGTTGAGGTGGCTGCTCCAATCTCTTTTATGCCATTGCTATTCGGCATGTGGCATTAATCATGTAATTATTGCTGTTTGCTTGGTGACATCCAGTCAGTGTTTTGGTGGCTTTTACCTCAGCTTCATTATTCAACACTGAAAAGGTTACATTGATTTGGATTTTCTCTAAGGGCGTGGGGGGAGGGGGCCATTTTGCAGTCTCAGGAACGAATCTTAATATATCATATCATTTTTGACAGTTGTGGCGAGGGCCTTCAGGAAACGTGGGTATTGTTTTTTTTGTGTCATGGGATTGTGTTTGCATTGCAGAGCAGCCATTGGTATTAAGAATAATGACCAAGTGACACAGATAATGTCAGGGTGGAATTTTCTGCATGCACGGTGGCAGGTGAAATGACAAGCCTTTATTTACGACACGACAATCTTTGCGCTTTCAATTTGCCCAAGTTGCTGCCTAATGACCTTTCTCAGAATGATATTTCTGTGCAACGTTGGACAGCATTTCATATACCCCCTTTAATGCGCCCCAACCATCTTGATTAATCTTGTTCTCTATTTTCTCCTTCTCCTTCTTGTTCTCTTGTCTCCTTCTCTTGTATTTTTATTTATTTTATTTTTTAGAATTTGCTGCATTGTTATAATGTTTATGCAATGTCTTCTCCTGTCTCTGCATTCATTGTGTCCATTACAGTCAAAACTGAATAGGCTTGTATTATTATGTTTCATATAACAGCTCTGTCTCGCTTGCGTCGTCTATCTAAAACTGAAGTGAAAGAAATAATGCTTTCTGTTTTGAAGGATTGCTATGGTCCTGAGCTACAAATGTTAAGACTTAACTGAAAGCGACATTACATCATCTTCTCTCTGATCTGATGAACTGAAACATTGGATCAAAATGTTGCGTGGGGTGCAGCAAAATGTAATATTGGTGAAAAAAAAGAATATCCACTGACTCTGAAGAAAGGTGTGTTCCAACATGATCTCATTAGTATTCATTCCTGTTGGTGGTTATATTTATGTTATGGGTGAAGTTATGGACTCTTATTATGAAGTATTATATTATATTTTATAAAACATTTAGTTCCAATCCTTGATTCTGATTGGTCAATTGACCGTTTGCAAAAGCCACGCCCCCTAGTTATTGTTACTATGCCCGTCAAACAATCGAGAACCAGACACATAGCCATGCGTGTGGTGTGCACAAAACACAAGACTTAAGTGGGTTTCAGATCAAAAAGTAAACTAAGGATAACTACCATTACCATACATTTCTTCAAAACAACTCAACTTTTTTGCAGAAAAGCAGTTTTTTCTGGGGAAAAAAACGTTCTGTTGGTCGTTTTCGACAGCCTCCTAGATGTTCCCTTGTCGGGTTAGGCACTTGAAAGATTAGAATAAAATCGCCTATTGGGACCTTAATACGGGCGGGGTTTTGCGAACGGTCAATAGCTGTGCTTTATTCACGATAAAACACGACTATGACCGCTTCACCCAATAGTTCTATGAATCACTACACAACACCACTCTTCGCAACTTTTACTCATGTTTGATCTCATTGATATTGTTAATTAATAGAGTAGAGTATTGTGAGAGATCGAGTAAGCAGCTGTACCTGCATAGTAGACATAGCATTTTCCTTCAGGTCAGTCCTATAATCATAATAAAATTTGTTTGAATGTCCGCTGCAATATCTTGTCCTTTTAACAGTAAAGGGGTTTTCCGTCATCTGTCAGTTGCGTCTTTCTTCTCCGTGATCACGCAGGTTTTATAAACTGACTGACTCACTCATTAAGACAGTCTTTGCCGCCATATATTGGCGAAATAATGTATGTAACGTCTGTTGCTGTTTACGGTCGGGGACTATGTTTTCCATCGGAGGGAAGGCTTTTAGTGATTTTACTTCATGAAAGTCGCATAGATACATATTTTTCGGCTTTAATATTTTTTTTGGTGTGGTAACCGTTTTATAAAAGCAATAAGGTACTCGAGGCAAGTGCTGTATCGTGAAGTAACGGCTGAAGGGGCAGAGACAGCACAGCCTCTCGTACCTTATTGCTTACATATTATATCATTTTCAGGGTAAACCACACTCAAAGACATAAAAAAATCCAAACAGTTAATTGTTTATTGTATATAAGATCGCCTTCCTACGTCAGAAGGGGAGCGAAATCTGATCGGCTCATTTTTTGACATGCTTGCAGAGAAAGTCTTACCAAAACAAAGATACTGGGTTGTCACTTTTCACGTTTTCTGGGTTGGTAGATGCACTGGGGGCCCGATAATAGCACTTAAACACGGAAAAAGTCAGATTTTCATATTATGTCCCCTTTAAAGACTAAGTATTCCTTGTTCGTGCTTGTTGCTTACTACACCAACTCAATAATATAATATAAAATAATATAATATAATATAATATTAATATAATATAATATAATATAATATAATATAATATGATATAATATAATACCATGCTGGCAAAATGAGTAGGGATGTGCACAGGCTAATTATGAGTTACAAGCAAAACAAGTGAAACGTAAATTTTGGTCGAATTTGAGGTTTTCACAACAGATTAGTTCATTAAGCCCTCATCTAGTGATCCCAATGCTCCAAATAGCAAATAAACATCTACAATTAATTATTTTGTACCTTTTCTGAGAGGTGTACCTTCTTAAATCGTTCATTTGTTTTAACAATCCATGAAAAATTGCAGTTTATCTCTGCTGACTTCTCGACGACTGGTGCGTCCTCTCAGCATAAGTTTGGTGTTGTAGTAAAGCGCAGCATTCCATCTTTGTGAATATTTATAGAGAATTCTCGATGGCATGAGTCTGAACAAATGAAATGTGGTTTTCAAACCCATGCTGATGTAAACAAAACCAGGTCGTTGCTAACCAGTCGTAATAACGCCTTCGATGATTAATCAAAACACACCACGCGGTGCATTGTGGTATCATGGAAGCGTCCATCCTCTGAAGTCATGACAAGTAAAATTTTAATGAATGGATATGGAAGATAGTGAGAGTGCTCAGTCGGTGGCTAATGCTTTAAATGCACTAAGGTCGGTGAATCTTTTCAGAGCAACTGCACTGAACATTTTGCTCAACTTATTAATGACTACTTCTGTGATAATGAGCCACCACCTAGACAGGATGATTATGGACATTAATGTGAACAAATCTTGAACAATGGTTGGGTATGGACACAATATGAAACGTCTCGGTTACGTATGGTAACCCTCGTTCCCCGAGGAGGGAACGGAGACGTGAGTCAGAAGTGATTCTGACGAATTGGGATCGCTTGCGAGAGCCTATCACTTTGAGTGAAACTAAACGAGCCAATGCACATTGGCATGCGATAACTGCACTGGCTGCATCGTTGGCAACAACCATGCATCGTTGTTTTTCCGCTGAGGAGCTGGACCTGAGACTCGGCCGTACAGCAGAAGCTCAGCAACTGTGGTAAGGGGACTCGCGTCTCCGTTCCCTCCTCGGGGTACGAGGGTTACCATACGTAACCAAGACGTTCCCCTTCGTCAGATCACTATAATGTGAGTCAGAAGTGATTCTGACGGATGGGGGTATCTACCAAAACACCATGACTGCTGGCCCTTCCAGCGCTCTGCTTGAGCCTCCTGGCCTGACCGAGTGTTGGGAAGAAGTAGGAGCTCTAAGCAGAGAAGGTCAGTCACTGCTGTTCCGCAAGACCCACTCAATGTGACTTATTGGATAATGCTGGGAAAGCGTGCCCTTGGGAAGGAAACACTGCAGATGCCACATCCTACCCCAGAGGGAGGCACTGTGACGGATACACATATGGACTAGCCAAACAAAGTAGTACAACATATGGCAGTCTCTGGGGTGGTTTCAGCCTACTTATAGGGGGGAAAGAACATCAGCAGAGACGACAGAGCGGACTCTGTTGTGGGAAAGACACAGGCTCGTCCGCAGAGGAGCTGATCGTGGAGGAATACACATATGGGGTCGCCGCAGGGACCGCTACATATGGACACCCAGCCTAACACAGGTTCCACAAGCATACAAGTGTAGGCCTGGCGTCAGACGCTCCGCAACGTCTGACTGCCGCAGGGGTGATGGAGGAACTCACAGGGTTAGCCATTTCTGGGGAACACTACTGGAGCAAATAGATGCACGTATCACATATCCAGGCCATGAGGGCGGGAGTGGCGTTGCAAGCTGACACTAAGAACGAGTCCCTCGGGGTACTGACCACTGGGGGCGAGTATACGGGAAGATACCGGCTATAGAATCTAGCTAACGTGTTAGGTGTCATCCAGCCCGCAGCTCTACATGAAGAGTTCAAATGCAAAAGCCTCTAAGTGCCATTTGAAATTTTCTTCTAGAATGATAATTTTTATCAAGCTTGTATGTTTATGTTCCGTAATTTCACTTAAATGACAATTAATAGGTAATCTTCATTGCCATTTAAGTGAAATTACTGAACTTAAATATACAATCTTGATAAAAATTATCATTCTAGAAGAAAATTTCAAATGGCACTTAGAGGCTTTTGCATCTGAACTCTTCACATATATCTGTCAGCGAGGCATCTTGAGCCAACACTCAGGAGGAAGCAACACTTCTAGTTGAGTGTGCTCGCAACCCGAACAGGCAAGGCACGCCTTGGGCTTCGTAAGCCAAGCCGATGCCATCCACTATCCAGCACGATTGAGCATGTCAGGGATGTGAATGGCACAAAGCAACCTCAGATGCTTCTGACTCCATAGGAGGAGATGGCGTGCGAGTTGCGACATGCGGCGAGAGCGTAGACCACCTTGGCGGTTGATGTACGCAACGATTGCATTGTTGTCCGTACAAACCAGTATGTGCTTGCCATGTAGCGGCCCTTTGAGGCGGCCCAGCGCAAGGCGTACTGTGAGCAACTCGAAGCAATTGATGTGCCAATGCAGTTGAGGCCCCGTCCACAGACCTGAAACCGCATGCCCGTTGTACGTGGCCCCCCAGCCGGTGGCAGAGGCATCCGTGAAGACCACAGCATGCCTTAACACTTGTTCTAGGGAAATACCTGCCCGTAGAAACAAAGGATCCTACAACGAGCTGAAGGTTTGGAGGCAGTGCGGGGTGACGTGCACCCGGTACTTGCCGCTCTGCCATGCGCATCTCGGGACTTGGCCGTGAAGCCAGTGCTGAAGTGGTCTCATATGAAGCAATCCGAGCGCCGATACTGCGGCTGCGGATGCCATATGCCCCAGGAGCCTCTGAAAATGTTTCAGTGGGACCGCTGTCCTGCGCTTGATTGTACTCAAGCAGTTCAACACTGACCGGACGCACTCCTCTGTGAGTCGCGCTGTCTAGTTGACCGAGTCCAACTCCATGCCAAGATAAGAGATCCTCTGCACAGGGGAGAGTTTGCTCTTGTCCCAGTTGACCCGAAGGCCCAACAGGCTGAGGTGACGGAGCACCATGTCCCTGTATTCGCATAACTGATCCCGAGACTGAGCCAGAATCAGCCAGTCGTTGAGATAGTTGAGAATACGAATGCCTTTCGTGAAGACGCGGTGCGACAGGGACAGCCCGAAGGGCAGGACTTTGTACTGATATGCCTGTCCCTCGAACACAAACCGCAGGAATGGTCTGTGTCGAGGAAGAAATGAGACATGAATGTATGCGTCCTTCAGGTCAATCGCTGCAGACCAATCTTGGGGACGGATGCACTTGAAATTGCGTTTCTGCATGAGCATCTTTAATGGGAGCTTGTGCAGGGCCTGATTCAAGGTTCGCAGGTCCAAGATCGGCTGTAACCCACCGCCTTTCTTGGGTACAATGAAGTAGGGGCTGTAGAACCCTGTCTTCACATCGGCTGGAGGAACTGGCTTGACTGCGTCCTTCGCCAGTAGGACATCGATCTCTGCCCGCAAGACACTTGGGAGGGCGCCAGGCTCCCAGACACCATTCAAGCGGGACCAATGGGACCACAGACGTACTCGGGGTGGGGCAGCGAGGTGGAACACAGGGACTCGGCTCGGGAGGCACTGAGGCGGAAACGACTGCATCCAGAAACACACGGTTTGAATGACGCATTGAAAACGATACAGTGTCAAACCGTGTATGCTCTTTCAGGAAACTGCTCTCTTTCAGAAAAAAACACCCAGGGATGACCGCGGCTACACAAACAGGACGATAGTGCAAGCCTGCTGTGAGCACTCACATTCTCATTGAAGTCGCAACATTCTGAGCTGTGAAAACAGTTGTTTTGCTCTTTGTGAGATTGCGGCCAGCGCTGTCTGCGCTGTATCACCAACAGCAGTTTGAAGAGGCGTTCTCCTGAAAAAGCAGACTCGTCTATTGAAATTAAAACACTCTGATAAAATGGCAGAACAGGAACAGCATTCACCATCTGGCTCCGAAGCGAAAGACAACGATGCGAGGCACCTGCTGCTCATTATATGCTCGTGCCGCGATGCACAGTGTAACGCTTTGACCAGGATAACTCTAGTAAAATCGATGGAAGAAAGAGCTTAAAGGCGGAAAGGCTGTATTACGCACATTTAATGGCAAGTACACAGGCAACGCGATCCTCCCATACATGAGAGATTACTCTTTCTTAGCATCACATTATGGTGCGGTGTGATAAGATTATTTTGTTTTGGAACCTTAAAAAAAATCAAACTTCATGACTTTCAAAACTTGTTTAAAAAAAAACTAAAAAAAAACATATAATTAGAATAAAATAAAAGCATTTATATTGTTTACGGTCTTAAATCATACACAAGTAAATCTACATTTTAGATACTGACATTTTTGGCTTATGTCCAAATCTGTTATGTTAGATATGAAAATTCCTACACATTCCTATGAGTTCAGGCTTTGTATTCAGAGGAACTAAAGTACAACAACAACTAGTATTTTATTTGAAAATGATGATAGCATCACAGAAAAAAAAATTTCATCCACCCACACAATATCTGTACGGTGAGATTATAAGGCAACAGCTGAATAATTGAACAGACTTTTTGAGTGTATTCTCTATGATTGCCTTCAAGGTAGCTCTTCTCTTATAAAATGGGCATATAGCAATTTCGTGACAGTGTAGCATCTTTGTGACTATAGCAAATGGATCTATGAAATAGCTTGGCTTTTTGTTTATGATCTTTATAAAGGATATATTGTGAAACTATATTATCATTGGCTTTGATAGTCATATAGTCTCATATAAAGAAATTCTTGGTTCTTGTTTGGTGTATGACATGATGTGTCTGGATGTTCAATTTCATGCAGAAGCAGTTTCATCTTAAGTGAAACTTTATAGAAAATAAAGATATACGTTTGACGGTTTGTGTGTGTGTGTGTTTAGGAGACTCTAGAAGGCTGTTAAATTTGGCAATGAAAATGGGTTTACAGCCAGTCTCTCATCCATTTCATGAGGGCTAGAGCTGGTTGCCCAAGAACAGGCATTTGGGTCACTTCAAACTCTCTGCTTTTCCATCCTACATTAATCTAACTATCCACCTCAAATCTGCTGTGAAATTAGCCTGTCTAAATACAGATGACTTAGATATTGGCTGTTCTTGCTCTGTCCAAAAATCTAAGAAAGATGTGTGTACATGTTTGTGTACATGAAAGGAACAGAGTTAGGCACTGATTTCACAGTAAATTTCTGACTGCAGTAATTTATTGTAAAATAATAACTCTTTAATTCTGTTTTTTCCTGGCCAGTGTACTAGAATACAAACTGTTTTATTAATATTACATAGGCTACTTGGATAATATAACTCACAAGTTTAAGAGCAAATTGTACATTTTGCAAACTTTTCAATTTGATAACATTAGAAAGAAATAGCCTACCAAAATATCAAAGCACTGAGACTGGATCAATTTAGAAAATTATGTTTGAGTGTCTATTATTAACAGAGGTGGAAATACCTATGGATAGTTATGGATGTAATGGAAGGTCATCCAGAACACCCTGGCTGTTTCTCAACTCCAAGAATGCAAAGAACTTGCATTCTCATGGAGACTGGTCTTGCCAGGCGACCTTGAAATAATGAACTCGGAAGGACGAGATGACACAGAACGCATCCTTGTGAGAATTGAGATATGCTGTGATCTTGTTGCTCAACTGATCCCAACATAACCTCACAAACAAATGTCACACAACCTATTAAAACATTTATTTTATATTATTATAAACATTATTTTCATATAATTTTAAATGTTTTGTATCTTACTGTATTTATGAAAATGATTGAGTCACCTATGTCTTACCTATACTTTCTCATTGTTAAGATTCTTTTTAATATGCAAATACAAATAATGCTGGCTTTCTTCAGGTTATCATTTTATTACAATTAAGCAGACCAAACGGACAAATGTTTACTTTCACAAGTATTTTCGAGCTTGCAGCGGAAATTTCTGAACTGAGAACGAGAAGTTTAAAGCTTACAGGCTTCCGTACGTTGTCCGCCCACCCGCAGCGTCTTCTGGGAGTTCTAACAGTTTGATTCCCTCAAGTCTGCATTCGATGGATCCTCAATATTAAGAACACATCCGGGTACTTTCATGCGTCCTCTTTACTTGCGTTCTTGAGTTTGGGAATAGAGTGGTGCAGGTATGACAAGCGACAACCGACAGTTAGCATCACACTGGCTCCCTCTACAAAAACCAATAGGATTTTTCCATAGGCTTTTGGATTATTGCAGAAAACAAGCACTGTGATCAACAAAATATGATTATACTTAGGCCTACACATTTTGTCCATCAGAATAATTTTCACAGATTAACACAACATTTATGAATTTTGAAGCCTAAATGCAGTTGCCCGAAGTAAAAAGCTAAAGGTAGGCTATAAACAAACTACACCATGGTCCCATGGCTTCAGCGTCTGACAACTCTTTCAGTTTTTACCTAAAAACATTTTCCCAGAACGCTTGAGTTAGAATAGTTTATAAGAGCACAATTAAGCATAACAAGGCCATAAAAGCAGACTGAGCTTACCTGTTCGGTGTGATGACATTTAATCTCCTCGACAGCCTCTAGTCCCATTTAGCCACTTGTTAGCAACGGACTTTTTCAAGACATGTAACAGCTTAAAAAAATCACGAGTGGGGTAATGATGTATTTTATGTCATAGAATAAAACATGAAATTGTCTTGAGCTTGTGTACACCACAGACCTTATTTAAGCCATTTAACCCAAATCCCATTAAAAAACCTGTTGACTTCGAGACAAATGAACCGGAAGTCATACCTGCACCACTCTATTGAACTCCAACGGTTGATGATGACATAGTACGAGAACAAGATTGCTTAAGAACGCATATTGAGAAACAGCCCCTAGCGACCATATAGTAACACCTCAGCAACTGCATAGCAAGAGACTAGCAACCACCCTGCAACACTTAAGCAAACACCCAGAACATTCTGATCAAACTATTTTAATTTTTTAAACAAGCCTTTGACTTGTTTGACAAGCCAGCTAAATTTTTTCAATCTAGTTAATTAATATTAGATTCTAACCTATCTCTGCTGTTAGTTTTTGTGATCTTATTTTTGATTGAATTTTTTCATCGGACGGCAAAAAGCAAAGTGCAGCAAACGGACACATCCTATCCAGATGGGATTAGATTCCTCAGAGGACCTCTGAGTAAGCCAGAAAAGGTAATATTCTGATTCACGAACAAATGGGAAAACAATCAATTTGAATGTGAATTTTGGCCTCACTGTCTTTTTTGACTCACAAAGGACCAGTTCAATAGAGTCATTTGCAACCCACTATAGGACAATTTATAGAAAGACGTGTTTTTACCATTATTTTGTGGTACACTTTAATTGAAGCGCCTCTGCTGAAAACTGGTACAGGAAGCACTGCTCACATTTTTATTTTATACTGGAATAATTCTGGGGTGGCAGATGTGGTGTCAAAGCCTTTTCTTAGGGGGGCAGTTGGATCCCCGGTAGATCCGCCTCTGAGAGACAATGAAGGACAGGCTAGGGCCACACAAAGGTGTTTTTGTTTGTTTTTCTTTTTTTACGATGTATGCTACATTTACATTAAAATGAATGTTAAGACAATAAGTAGACCTGAATAGGAGGCTGTAATCGAAACATTTTTCTATAAGTTAAATGTGGCAGCTGTAATTGTAATTGATTGTTTATAAATAATTTACATAATAGACTATTTGAATATTATGAAGCAAAATATTGAATTGTAAAAGAGACTATATCCACTTTGGGTAAAAATGACATTTACTAGTATCAAAATATTTAGATCGCTTATGTAACCCAGAGTAATTACAAATATAAATAAGAAAAAGGAAAAATAATAGTAAGCCAAATGGGTTATTAAATTAAAGAGAAAAGTAAATTAATAACTGAATTCAAAGGAGCAAAGTTAAACATTCATAAATGATCCAAAAGTGTTTTTGTTTTGTTTTGTTATTCTTCTCATGTTGTGAATGTAAGAATTGTACATAGTTGAATGTTATGTTGCCTTTAAAGGGGTGGTTGATTGCGATTTCATTTTTTTCATTTTAAATAGTGTGTAATGTTGCTGTTGGTGCATGAACAGTATCTGCAGAGTTGCTGCGCTGAAAGTTCAACGTACGCAGAGATATCATCTTTTAAAAATCAGGAAGTTTAATGCCTACAAAAACGACTCGAATGGGACTACAACGAGATACTTCCCGGATTTCTCCAGGTTTTATACGTAACTAACCCATACATTTACATCAACCCTCCCTCCGGAATATTAAAAAAAGGGGGCATGGCCATTTCTCTGCGGCTTTGTCATGCCGTCGAAAGTGTTATTTTCACCCAGGCCAGCTGTCAGCTCTTCGGTGTTCGGGCTTCCTACAGACGCTGTAGTTCGTCAACAATGGCTAAAATTTATGTTTGATTATGTTCCTGAAAATTACAATCGTTATTTAGCTCTCTATGCTGCGCATTTTATGGAAGACAGCTTTCAGAATCTCCACGAATTCAATGGCGGATATTCAACAAGAAACTGTTACTAAAACATGAAGCAGTTCCAACTTTTAAACCAGAGGCAGCAGTTGTTGGGCCACAAGACATCACAACACATCAGGTACTAAACATTTCAAGTCATCTTAATTACAAAATGAACTAACAGTTTGAGCTATGTTTTTATAAATCACATTTTAGCCAAAGAGGAATTTTAGCTGGTTTTAATGTTTTAACCTTAAGCCAAATAACTAAGCCCGTGCACTGACTCAGTACAATGACAAATAAAGATCTTAAACCAAACCATAGTGATGTCCTTTTATTTATAGATCAAATGCAAATATGAATAGAAAACTTGTGTGGCTTAAGTACTGGCCATCACACCAATCAGGGGAGAGAGAACGTGAAGCGCGAATGATGTGACGCAGAGAGGGGAAAAGCTGAGGAAAGCACAAAAAGATCGGCAGAGATTATTCTGAGAGAAAATATCAGCGATTGTGACTTAAAACTAAACAGAACGTTTAGAAAGAGATTGATTTTATCTGAACTGAACTATGTTTTTTTTTTTTTACGAGTGATTTCAAATTATTTTTGTTTTTGAGTGTTTTCATTGTGAACACGGTGAGGAGGACACGGACGGACTGAGCTCATCACCGTGTGGAACAAGATGGCGAGCCTCCCAGTGAATTTCGATTAAAAACGAAACCATCGAACGATTTCATCGGAACCTCTGCTTAGTTTTCCCCGGAACAGAGGAAAAAAACTGTGCTGGATGACAGAGTGAACTGGTGTCTGACTCTTTTCTCTTTTCAAGTGACAGTTGTCTATTCTTTCCGTTCAACACAACGGTAGGCCTGAACTGTTACATTCAACGTATCACTGGGGTATGGACAATTGTTTTCCTCTTGAATTCAGAGACTGGTATTTGAAAATACACTACTGAATTTATTGATATTTGAACTGTGTACCCATATTGACAGCTGAATAGTGTTGTCATTGTTTGTTTTACTGTTATTACCCTGTGCTGTTTTATTTTAAGGATAATTTTTTTTATTTTTTTTTATTTTGTGAGTTGAACTGCTGATTTGAATATCATATTCAAATGTAATTGCTGAGAATGAAAAATGGTTTAACTAAACCAGTGTAGATTTCAATTAAGAAACTTAAAATTAGTTCAAATAAATAATTAGAACACAAAAAGAAAACTCAGATTAAAAAATAGATTAAAAAGGAATAAATAACTCTTAGGACACTAAAAAGAAAGAAAAAAGAAAACTCAGAAACCAGTTTATTGAATTGTTTTTTTTCTTTATTTTGACAAACAGTGATTTCATTGGTATTTCATTGATTTTCTACTCTGCTGTTTTTAAAAAAAAAGTGAAACAATTCGTTAATTAATTTAATTTATCATTGTTTTCCTACCATAAAAAATGTTCAACATAATTTGAATTTACTCTTGTGGTCTGTCTGTTCATTCAATCTCTCACTGCTGACTTACCTGGATGCCCATTAACCCAAGTGTCCTGGTGACCTGAAGGGGGCGCTACAGTTTTGGCGAGCCAGCCAGGAGCAGTGAGTAGAGAGATCATTTACTGGAGAACAGACTGATTTAAAGAGATAATGCATTGCTAGAATGGAAGTCATTGAGCAAGAGCAAGTAAAGGTTCCAAACTCACTTATTGTAAGTGGCATTACAAATACAGAGAGAGATAACGATCTGACTGAGCATCTCAGCAGATATGGGCGAATTGGCAGGATTGTTCACATTGACAGGCCTGAGTCTCCATTTCACAAAAATTTTATAATTGTGTATGAGAGTGGGAGTGCACTGAAGAGCTTAGAGCCTCAGCTCCCTTTAATTTTTGAAAGCCCACATCAGCCCAACCTCAAGTATGAGATTAAAGCTTTATCCAGTATCTATGTGCAAACAGTCACTAGTAGTGCTAATTGAAACGCATCGCAAAGCTTAGTGGTACATCTTTTGAGGAACTTTTAAATGAGGAGCTTTCAAAATGCAGAGAACCGGTACCTCAAAACGAAGATGACTCTGGGAGAACTCTTCCACCACTTGCAAATGCCATGCCAGAGATCCAGCCAGATATTCCACAGGTCAACCCAGTTCAGGGAAACCGAGAAACACTCACTGGTGCTGCGTTCGTTCCGTCGGCCAGAATGCCTGTTCCTAATGTGAATCCCCCAGAAGTACAGCGTGTTATAGTTGAGCATATTGTGAAGAGCGAAGATGCTGCTTCTCACATGCACGCTCCTCTCAAGCTAAGGTTCTTTTCTGGAAGGTCCCCTCGTCCAGGGAATGAGGTGGATTATGATACGTGGCACAATAGTGTTGAACTCATGCTACAAGATCCTGCTATTTCTGATCTAGTCAGGTCCCAGACAAATTCTTGACAGCCTTTTGCCTCCAGCAGCAGACATTGTGAGGACGCTGGGTTCACAGGCTATACCCAGAGCGTATCTTGATCTATTAGATTCAGCTTTTGGAGCCGTGGAAGATGGCGATGAGTTGTTTGCTAAATTCTTGAACACGCTGCAGGATGCAGGAGAAAGACCATCCCGGTTCTTACAATGTCTGCAAGTAGCTTTGACGCTGGCCATAAGAAGAGGTGGTGTGTCCTCCAGAGAGGCTGATCAACACTTGCTGAGACAATTCTGTAGGGGTTGTTGGGACAATGCCCTCATTTCAGAGTTTCAGCTTGAACAAAAGAAAACTGATCCTCCCCCTTTCTCTGAACTTTTGCTGCTGTTGCGCACAGCAGAAGGCAAACAAAGCACAAAAGAGTTCTGTATGAGAAAGCATCTGGGCACTTCCAAGCAGCGCACTTCTTCTTACTCCTTGTATGCTTCCTTGGATGAGGTGGTGTCTACTCAAATTTCTGTTTCTGATTGAAGAAGCAAATTGCAGTACTTCAGGACCAAGTGGAGAGCTTGAAGAAGGCCAAAGAGCAAACCAAGGAGAGTTCATGACTTGCAAAAACAAGTAGCAGAGTTGCAGAGTCAAATTGTTGCTGTTAAGCGAGCATTAATCCGCCACAAAGATGACCAAATCACAGACTGTGCAAACAAACCTGAGTGAAGTTTCCCACAGCTCTTCTTCAAAACAACTGAGTTAACCTAAAGCCTGGTACTGCTTCCGCTGTGGTGAGGATGGCCACATTGTCTCTACTTGTGATAATGCAGCAAATCCTGCTCTGGTAGCCTCCAAAAGAAAGCAACTAAAAGAGAGACAGTCTACCTGGGAGACCCATGGGTGGTCATACCATCCTGCCCCTTTAAACTAGAATCAGCTCCAGTTGAGGGACAAACAGGGGCTGAAAAATCTATTAAGGGTCCCAAAGAGCATAAGAGCAGAAGTTGCAACTGGCACGTTCACACCAGAAATAAACCTTTTGTTTTGCCCAAGGGTTTGGTTGGGGCAAAATGCATAACTGAAGTCCTTATTGGAGGTCAAAAATGCAATTGTCTTCTTGATACGGGCTCACAGGTGACCACTGTTTCACAGACATATTATGAGCAGAATTTGTCCCATTTGGAAATCAAGCCTCTTGAACATCTTCTTAAGGTCGAAGCAGCAAATGGCCAGCTTGTGCCTTATCTTGGGTACATCGAAATTGATGTACTGTTCCCCAAGGATTTCCTTGTAGTTGAGACCAAACTTTCCACTCTTGCCTTGGTCACCGCAGATACCAGTGGTAGTGCTCAATCTTCTGTACTTATAGGCACAAACACCCTAGACTTAGTCTATGAGAATCACTCTGATTTAGAGATTATGGAATCATGTCAGACCTTACCGTATGGGTTTATAGTCATTCTGAATGTCCTTGGACACAGATTTAAACAAAAATCCAATAGCATTATTGGGTCTGTGCGAATGATGGGTACAAAGTAGGGGTGCACCGATCCGATATTCGGTATCGGTATTAGTCCGATACTGGCCAAAATCACTGGATCGGATATTGCATGAATCGCGGGAGTATGACCCGATCCGATACGATCACGTGCCTTAGTCCTAAATTGTCACACAAATGCTTAACAACACCTGAGAGACATGCCGTAAAGAGAGATGAGCAACATGCGTCACGCAGGGTTGCCAGATTTTCACATACAAATCCCACCCAAATGCTTCTTAAAAATAGCCAATCGCGTTTCGGGGTGGGAGAGACCGCGGACTTGGCAACACTGGCATCACGTGAACGGTAGCTAGAGGTGAGTGAGGTAAGCCCTCTCAGCAATTAAGTGATCATGTCAGCTGTGTGGAGTTATTTCAAACTCAAGGACGACAAAACAAAAGCCGAGTGCAATTTATGCAATGTAAGCGTTTCGAGAGGTGGCAGCATCGTTGGAAGCTTCAACACCACAAACTTGATTAAACACTTGCAGAAGCATCATGGAAAGGAGTATGCTGAATTTATACAGGCGACGAGTGCCAAGAAGAAAAGTGTGCTGCAACAACCAACATTGCAGGAAACAATTCAAAAGCGTGAGAAACTCCCCCCAGACAGCAACAAAGCAAAGCTGATAACGGAGAAAGTGACTGAATTCATTGTGCTGGATGACCAACCCCTTTCTGTTGTTGAGAATATGGGTTTTCGACGCTTAATGAAGTATTTGGAGCCTCGCTACATGATGCCAAACCGGCATTTCATCTCTGACACGGCTGTCCCAAATAAGTACAAACAAGTGTGTGAATTCATTTCTAAATGTTTGGAAAATGTTGCCATGATTAGCTTCACAACTGACTTTTGGAGCTCAGACGTGTGTCCTATGTCATTACTAAGCCTGACTGCACAGTGGATAGACTCGAGCTTTATTTTGCAAAAAGCAGTGCTGCAGGCTTAACACTTTCGTGGCTCACACACAGGAGATGTTAAATACATGGAAAATTGAGAAGAGTAAAGTCCATGTAATTTTAAGAGACAATGCTAGTAACGTAATAAAAGCAATGGGTCGCCTTGGAGTTCCCAGTTTGGGATGCTTCGCGCATACTCTGCAACTTATTGTGAATGAGGGACTGCTAGCACAGCGCAGTGTTAGTGATTCACTGGCTATCGGCAGAAAAATCGTGGGTCACTTCAAGCACTCTCCACTTGCCTATTCAAGCTTAGAGGACATTCAATTGGAGCTGAATATGCCGCCCAAGCGCCTTCAACAAGATTGAAGGCGCTTGTACGAACAAGATGGAACAACACCTATTATATGGTCGAGAGCCTCATGGCACAGAAACGGGCTCTGGGTGCATACACAGCGGAATACGACCTGCCCACCACATTGACTGCAAACCAATGGGGGCTACTGGAAAAGACCATCCAGTTCTAGCCCCTTTTGAGGAGCTGACAAGAGAGGTAAGCTCCTCATCTGCCTCTGTATCTGATGTCATCCCCATTGTCAGTGTCCTTAAACGGGTTCTCGCACGAGAAAACGAGGCTGACGAGGGAATTAAAACTATGAAAGGCGCCCTCCTTCAAGGTGTGAACAGACGTTTCATAGACGTGGAATCTGAGCCATTATATTCAGTTGCAACGCTACTGGATCCTAGATATAAAGACAGGTATGTGGGGTCTCTGTTAACTTTTTTTAATATTGTGTGTGTTTGTGTGTGAGCGCTTGCATATCTGTGTCTGTGTGTGAGTGAGAGAGATTGACATACAAATGTGTCTGTGAAGGTTTTACTTTTGCACATCTAATGATTAGGTGTGTGTGTGTGTGTGTGTGTGTGTGCTCGTGTTTATATTACATTGTGGGGACCAAATGTCCCCACAAGTATATTAAAACCTGAAATCACCTACATTGTGGGGACCAGTCAGCGGTCCCCATGAGGAGAACAGCGTATAAATCACACTAAGTAATGTTTTTTGAAAATGTAAAAATGCAGAATGTCTCCTGTGATGGGTAGGTTTAGGGATAGGGGCAGTGTAAGGGGACAGAATATATAGTTTGTACAGTATAAAAACCATTACGCCTATGGAGAGTCCCCACAAAGATAGCGAACCAGACATGTGTGTGTGTGTGTGTGTGTGTGTGTGAGAGAGTGAGAGAGAGAAATTGACACAAATGTGTCTGTGAAGGTTTTACTTTTGTACATCTAATGATTAGGGGTGTGTGTGTGAGAGAGAGAGATTGACACTAATGTGTCTGTGAAGGTTTTACTTTTGCACATCTAATGATTACATTATATTGCACATAAGTATTTAATCTCAAGCATAAGCGTCATTTTAAATGTTACATATGTGTATTTTTATTTATACAGGTACTTTGCAAATGCAGAAACCTCAAGCCATGTAAAGGATGCATTAATGGCAGAGGCAAGAAAGATGGAAGAAATGCTGAGGAGGACCATATCAGAAGCCTCAGAGCCAGCAGAGGGGACCTCATCTGAATCAGCAGCCTCAGAGCCGGCAAAGAAGACTCCTCGGGTGGAAGCTGCAAGCAAGAACAGACTTGGGAGCATTTTTTATGAAATCCTGGAAGAAAGCACAGTAGAATCTGATCCTCAGTCAACCACCACAAATGCACGCACTGAAATTCAAACCTACCTCCTCGAGCCAACTATTCCACGTTCGGACAATCCACTGCTGTACTGGAAAGTCAACCAACCTTTTTGAAAAGAATTTGCCTCTCATGTTAAGGTGAGCACACTTATTGGAAGTCAAAGATGGACTGTAAAAACATGAGTCAGTGGTTTTTGTGACCGTTTTAAAGGTCAGGCAGTTACTGCGGTTTCTTTTCGTCTTATTGGAAAACTTGAACCAAATATTTTTGTTAACATTGCAAGTATCTTTTCATACATGGAGTTGTATTCATTCTAATGATTAGTTTTCTACAGGTTTTTTTTTTTACCCTTTTTTAGGTGTAATGGCTTAGAGTCTAATTTGTGAGTGCCTTATTGGACTGCGTTCTATTGCACATTTTATAATTGAGATACCTTTATTTTTATGTTAGGTTATACTTATTTAAGTTATTTTATGACTACATAAGAGTTGTGTGTTACATCCAGTTTTTGGCACTGGAATTATCATTTTTGTTTTATTTGCACAGTTGCACTTTAAATTTCATTCATTGAATGGTGCTGAATAATTAAAAATGCTGCTACAAGTTCTGTTTAAAAATTGTTTTAATAAAAATTAAGCAGCAGTATTGCACAACTGAGTCATGTTGTGGGCTACTTATTTCTTCCTTTAGGAAAGTAGAACATTTATTGCACTGTTTGAGCATGATGCTTTTTAGATGGCTAGGTTAAGCACAGTGCATCCTCCTGACAAATGTGTTATTAACAGCTTAATTAAGAAAAAATAAATGGTATTGTATCGGTATCGGTATCGGTATCGACAGATACTCAAGTGTGTGGTATCGGTATTGGTATCAGACATGAAAAAGTGGTATCGAGCCACCCCTGGTACAAAGAGTGTCATTGCAGAATTACATTTGCTGCAAAGTGTGGTTACTAAAGAAGATGCTTTTTAGATGGCTAGGTTAAGCACAGTGCATCCTCCTGACCAATTTGTTATTAACAGCTTAATTAAGAAAAAAATAAATGGGATTGTATCGGTATCGGTACCGTTATCGACATATACTCAAGTGTGTGGTATCGGTATTGGTATCGGACATGAAAAAGTGGTATCGAGCCACCCCTAGTACAAAGAGTGTCATTGCAGAATTACATTTGCTGCAAAGTGTGGTTAATAAATAAGCTGCAATGGGGAGTTGCAATCAGAAGGAAGCTGCCCAGTCTTTCACTATCGATTTTGGTGATTCGCCAATACCTGAGGAGTGGAAGGTGTAGCGTATCTGGGTAAATCATGAGTCACTCCTCTGAACACAAATAAAGCACATTCTCCCTAAAACCCAAAGCCTTTTAGAATGAATGTAAATTATTTGTCATTGGCACCAGCCTGTCTGCATGAGACCGTTTCGACACCGTTTATGGGCCCACAGAGCCTTAAAGGGGACATATAATGCCATTTTCGTAGAAGCTAATATAATTCTTTAGGGTCTAAATTAAAAGTTTGTAATATACTTTAATTAAAAATTCTCATTAGTATTGTAAGAAAACACTCATTTTACCTGGTCAAATACAGCTCTGTTTTCAGCACGCCGTTTCAGTGCATGTGCCTTTAAATGATAATGAGCTTCGATCACCCCGCCCCTCTGTTCCACAGTCTATGCTCTGTTCTGTGCGTACATGTTTGTAACACAATAACCATAACGCGTTGTTCATTATAAACGTGGGATTTTGAATTATATTCAGAACGTCGTACATAGAAAACATACCATAATGTACCCTGAGTGTAAACATTAGCCGCATTCATTGTGAAGCTAGCGATTTGCAAAGATTAATATAAATATATAAAGGTTAATAAAACATTACACTCACTTCAGTTCTTCTCGAGGTGCAGGAACACGAATAGTTGGTATCGATTCCTTTTTTCAGGAGCAGCTTCTTAGCAAAACCAGCTTTATACCTCCTCGAAAGCAGTCTGGTGTGAAATGACTCGCGCAAACATGAAAGCATTGACGTTGATCGTGGGGAATATTCCCTTCGAAAACAAACTCAGCCACTGCGTCTTCAGCGGTTCGGATTTAGGAACATTAAAATGACTGTTGTGTTCCTTATTGCACCCAAGAACAGAACACCACAATCGCTTAGACTCCATTCTGGAGCTTAGACTCCATTCTGCTCAGTGACAGTGCTCCAGTCCAGTGTACATTTCGGCACAACACCGGTCCGCGTGTGCATGATTGACAGCTCACTCACGAGCGAGGGCGGGTCTGTGTTGAAACGCTGCTGTCAATCAACAATCGTGGGAGGGGCGTGCAAGCTTGTGACGTCATAGGCTCGAACGGCTCGATTTGAGGCAGGGGAAAACATATAAGGAGATTAAAACAAAACCACTGGATGGATTTTTATCATTATATGATGGTTGTTTACAGACACTGCCAACACACATTTCAGTACAATCAACTTGTAAAAGTGCATGTACCATTATATGACCCCTTTAACAGACAACTCTGAGCGCAAGCTTCAAAGGGGTTATCACACTTCTCCCTTTCTGCGAAGAGAAAGGAATTCCAATCTCCCCCCTCTCCTTCCAAGAGAGATAAGGCAGACCCACTCCGAAGTACATTCACCACAAACATACACACACACACACAATAACTTAAGGAATTTACTCATAAAAAGTAAATTCGTCGTCGCTCCTCCTTTATGCTTCCACTCCTCCGTGAGAGATGCAAGACCGGTGCGTCTCACAGGTGATGTTCATTATACCACTCACGCCACCGGCCTTGCGCCGTTCTCTCACGTCCCTACTCCCCCCGCCCCGGCGGCGGTGATCCCTGGGGGGTATGGACCGACGAGCCGAGGGAGACGGAAGCATGAGGAGCGACGGATGCGAGAGAGGGGAGAGAGAGAAAAATAAATAAAAATAGTCCGGTTCCCACAATGCGCCGTCATCAGGTCCCCCACCAGCTGGGGGAACTTCTCCGCGGTGACTGGCGGTGACGCTGGATGGCCCTCGGTGGGCGGTTCGATGCTCCTCCGCCGCCCGGTGGATGGCGACGGCTCCGCCGGTTTTTCAGGGTCCGGGCAGCCGGCAGGAGTCCCCCACTCCCTGCTCCTCCCCATTCAGGCGGATGGCAGCAGGCCCCGGCCCACGGCGAGCGGCGGCGACTCCTCTGCTCCCTCCCGGACGGCAACGGCCCCTCCAGCACACGGGCGGCCGGCAGCGAGGTCGGCCGTCCCCGGCAACTCACTCCAGCGCCCCGCCTCGAGGATCCATGGCGGCGGAGTCTGCCCACCATACTCGATGGCACCGCAGATTCCCCACAGCGGCGAGGTCCGTTTGACAGCGCGTCCCTCCTTCCTCCCGGGTTTCGGCACCAGTGTAGTAAAGTTGAATATTGTGGGAAGAAGGAGACGGGAACCGGCGAACATTTAAACATTTATTAAAGTTAATTAATTTATGTTTTATTAACAAGGTTCGGGAGGAACACGTTCTAATCAATCAAACAATCACGATCAAACAATCAAGTCAGCCAGCTGTCAGCAATCAGTAATCAACTGGTCCACTCAATCAGCACAAATAAAGCCTATAAATACACACAGTCAACTCACCCATATTCCTCGACAGTTTTCAGCATCCCTCCACCACCCCATCTCCTCACACTTGCCTAGTTATCTTCTTAAACAGAGATACGGGGGAGAACTCTGGGTTCGGGCCCAATTTCCGAGCTCGGAGCCCTCCCCCCGGACAGCACGCCAAATACGCATAACCATTTTTATTCTCTGATCATTGGTAAGTGTGAACTCGTGAAACCCCCAGCAGCCCCTCGCGGACGACTGCTGGCTTCAAAATAAAACACATACACAATACCTGCCAGCAGCCCCTCGCGGACAACTGCTGGCTACCGACAAATGGGACTGATGGAGAGGTGTATGAGTGATATCCATCTGAAAGAAGTTGCCGTTTTTCTCGATGATTTGATCGTGTTTTCCGACACGTTAGAGGAACACGAGCGCAGGTTGTTGAGAGTGTTACGTCGGTTGAAGGACTGTGGATTGAAGCTCTCTCCAGAAAAATGTAAAGTTTTCCAAACCTCTGTAAAGTATCTGGGACACATTGTGTCTAGCAGTGGTGTGGAGACGGACCCTGAAAAAGTTGAGGTGCTGAAGAGTTGGCCAGTTCTGAAGAATCTGAAAGAGCTACGGTCGTTCTTAGGGTTCTCAGGGCACTATAGGAGGTTTATTCAAGATCATGCCATGATTGTGAAGCCTTTGAACGATTTGACATCTGGGTATCCACCACTCCGAAAAGGCTGTAAGCTCAAGGAAAAGAAAGACTATCATAATTCCAAAGAGCCTTTTGGGATCCGTTGGTCTGCGAGTTGTCAGCAGGCATTTTCAGCGCTCATTGAAGCACTTACTACTGCTCCAGTGCTTGGTTTTGCTGATACGAAACTTCCGTATGTTCTACACACTGACGCAAGCACTGTAGGGCTAGGAGCAGCATTATATCAAGAGCAGGAAGGGAAATTGAAAGTAATCGCTAGCCAAGTCGAGGTCTGTCCTGGAGTGAGGCCCATTACCCAGCTCACAAGCTAGAGTTCTTGGCCCTTAAGTGGGCGGTCACAGAGAAGTTCAATGATTATCTGTACGGTAACCATTTCACTGTTGTCACCGACAGTAATCCATTGACATAATGTTTTGACCTCAGCAAAGCTGGATTCTACAAGATCCAGATGGCTCTCAGCTCTCTCGAACTTTTCTTTCAAACTACAATACAGAGCTGGGAAACAGAATCTGGATGCTGACACACTGTCCAGACATCCTCATGGTGGTTGGAGAAATTATCTCACGTCTCAAAAGGAGCAAGAGCGAATCTGCCAATTCACCTTGAATCACCTACTTGATGATGATGTTCTTACTGTTCCTGCCGAGGTTATTCAGTCCATATGCGACAAGGACGTTGTCCATCACAAGTCAGTTGTTTGTGGTGATCCTCCTTTTGCTTTGGTTGAATCTCTGGCTATGCATGTTGATGCCATCCCATGCAGTTTTGATCAGAATGAGGTCTGGGATGGTGTTCCTGTAATTCCAACCTGTGGAGAAGATGAATTGAAGGAAAAGCAAAGATCTGACCCTATCATCAGTGAGATAATTCAGCAATTAGAGACTGGGGAGACAATTCCTCCTTCTGTAAGGAAAGAACTTCCCACACTTCCATTGCTATTAAGGGAGTTGAAGAAGCTGGAGTTGCAAAACGGAATCCTCTATCGGAAAAGACATGAGGGAGAGCATATCCAGTACCAGTTGGTTCTTCCTGAATCCTTGCGTAGTATGGTTCTGACATGTCTACATGATGAAATGGGACATTTGGGCATAGAGCGCACACTGGATCTTGCAAGATCAAGGTTTTATTGGCCTAGAATGGTTGTGGATGTGGAGAAAAAGATTAGAACCTGCCCTAGATGCGTGTGTCATAAGTCCTTACCTGAGAAAGCTGCTCCTTTAGTCAATATCCACGTGACTCGACCTCTTGAGCTGGTATGCATGGACTTTTTGTCTATTGAACCAGATTCCAAAAACACCAAGGATGTGCTAGTTATCACTGATTTCTTCGCCAAGTATGCAGTTGCTGTTCCTACGGCCAACCAGAAATCACGTACTGTGGCTAAAGCTCTTTGGGAGAATTTCATAGTCCATTATGGAATCCCCGAAAAATTGCATAGCGATCAGGGAGCTGATTTTGAGTCGAAGACTATCAAAGAGCTTTGTGAACTGATGGGAATTCATAAGATCGGGACAACCCCTTACCACCCCCGGGGAAATCCGGTTGAACGATTCAATCATACTCTCTTAAGTATGCTTGGCACACTGAAAGAGTGTGATAAGGTGCATTGGAGTAGTTTCGTGAAGCCTCTTGTACACGCGTATAACTGTACCAAACACGATTCTACTGGGTTTACCCCATATGAATTAATGTTTGGAAGGCAGCCGCGTTTACCTGTAGACTTGATTTTTGATGTTCCTCAGAACAGAGAGCAGTTTAAGACGCATTCACAGTATGTCAGTGATTTGAAGGCTAGGTTGCAGGGAACGTATGACTTGGCAATGAGAAATGCTGCTAGAGTTGGAGAGAGGAACAAAGCTCGCTTTGACAAGCATGTTCTTGAATCCACCCTGGACTTGGGAGATAGGGCTCTAGTTTGAAATGTACGCATAAGAGGTAAACATAAACTGGCTGACAAGTGGGAATCACTTGTATATGTTGTTGTGAACAGGGCAGGTGATCTTCCTGTATACACTGTTAAGCCAGAAGGTAAAGATGGTCCTGCGAGAATGCTTCATAGAGACCTTTTATTACCTTGTGAATTGTTGCAGTTAACTGAGGAGGTAGTTGATTTGCCCAGACCCCGGAGACGTCTGTCAACTCGTAGAACTCTGAGTGATGAGCTACCAGAGCAGCCAAATTCTGATTCTGATGATGATGGTTGTTTAAAATCGTTTTACCACGATCCTCCAGTCTGCACAAACACCAGATTCATTGAGGTCCACGAAACTGAAAAAGGGTCACGAAATGATGTTCCCTCCAATTCTGTAATTCAGGACTCTGTTGATAATATTCCAACAGATTACTTTCCTGTCTCAGCAGATTCTTCTGCAAATTGTTCGCATGGGACTGAGCACTCTACAACTGAAAGTCCTCCTACCTGTTGATGATCCAGCGATTGTAGAGGCTGAGACTAATACAGATTTACCTGCAGACATTCCTGACATGTCCACTGATCAGAGCATACCTGTAGAAGAAACAGAAAGAGTCTGTGAGAGTGAAACTGTGAAAAAGCAGAAAAATTATGACAACTTCGTTAGAAAGTCTAATAGAGTTAGACAGAAACCATGAATGTTCACTTACCCTGAATTGGGTAATTCTTTGGTCTCGATAGTACAGTCTCTTTTCCAGAGTCTCAGTACAGCTGTGACTGATTCTATTATGGAAAGCAGTCTAACCAAATTGCCTGTAGTGACACAACCTGTTAGTTGTATGCACAGGGATGTGCATTGAGTTAGCGGGGAGGGTGTAACCCAGAGTGATTACAAATATAATTAAGAAAAAGGAAAAATAATAGTAAGCCAAATGGGTTTTAAATTAAAGAGAAAAGTAAATTAATAACTGAATTCAGTGGAGCAAAATTAAACATTCATAAATGATCCAAAAGTGTTTTTTGTTTTGTTTTGTTATTCTTCTCATGTTGTGAATGTAAGAATTGTGCCAATGTATAGAAAAAATAATGTAGGAACTGGATTTAAATATAAACATATACTTATAAAACGCTATTTAGGCTTCTAGAGACATTTTTGTGTGAAAATGTTAGTTCCGCATTTGAAAACCGCCAACCGGAAGTGACGTAACGGGAGGGAGTGCGGTCTAAGTAAACAATAGGAAAGCAATGGATCGCAATGACAGGAAATTGTAGCCTAAATGTTTACTCGTATGACGGACCTCAGCCATATAATTATGAGCCTGCGATGCGCCCAAGAGAGTGGATAGGCCAGGGTTACACAGAATAACGGTCAGAGACACATTGAGTTGTGAGGAGAATAGGGCAGGTGTCTCGGTGAGAGACCAGTACGTGTTAGCTTATCGATATATCCACGTTAGCTGACGATAGCCTATGTATAACGCTATGCTCAGATCACAAGATTGTACAGATTATTATCATGTATCAGGCAATAACAACTGCATGTGTTGTGTATGTAAGTCATTAGGAGACAGTTTCCAGAGGAAGAGGGACTTTATAGTTAAAGGTTTTGAAAAATAATCACAATCACAATTGTCTTACTGTATAAAAACGTCCTATGTAAACAGCCAACACAAACATTAAAGTGGTTTTGTACAGATTGAAAATGAATTATAGAACATAATATATTACATTTATAATAATAATAATAATAATAATAACATTAAGGTTCGGCTGCAGACTAATAACAAACACATAAATGCATTACATTACAAGTTTATGTAGGATATGTTCATGAATTAAATTAAGAGAAGGCACATTTTGTAAAACAGATGTTACACACTAACGCGTGTTTTGAAGCAGATGCAGAAGTGAAGTCCGTCTCTTCACCTGCACTAAACGCACCACAGAAGATAGGATAGCACCGTCCTTTTTTTGTTCGGAAATCTGTGGACTCGATGTCCTGACAGGCCACAATTCACAATTTTACCAAGACGGTAATTAATTGAAATACAACAACCTCAGAAAAAACACACTGAATACCGACCGCTCCTACTGAATACCAGCATACTCTGCATTGAGCAAACGACTCCCTCCCGTGACGTAATATGACACGATGTTGAAAAAAGCGTTTTTTCAACACGGTCAAGGAAACTGTTACGTTTTCTACTAAATTTGTGCCCCTATGTCTCGCAAAACAATTTTAAATCCTGCATTAACTTTTCATATGATATTTTCATACATTGTTATATATTAATATTAAAAAAAAAATGCAATATGCCCTTTAAGAAAATGTGAGGTGGAGTTCGCTGCTGACCAATCAAGGGAGAGAGAACGTGAAGCGCGAATGATGTGACGCAGAGAGGGGAAAAGCTGAGGAATCCACAAAAAGATCGGCAGAGATAATTCTGAGAGAAAATATCAGCGATTGTGACTTAAAACTAAACAGAACGTTTAGAAAGAGATTGATTTTATCTGAACTGAACTAACTGTAACTAAGGAGAAGGACCTCCGTCAAACAATGCGATTTCAGCAAGATGGTGAAACGATGCGCCTATGGCACCTGCAAGTCTGACACCACACCAGGTACCCCAAAGTAGTAAAGTTAGAACATTAGATACTTTATTATTCCATAGGAAATTCAGGCAGCCTGTAAGGTAGCTGTTAGCCTGTCAAGCACATATTGCTATCGGCACAGATAATTTAGCAAGAGGTTGACGGTCACTGGAGGCGATAAAATCTGTAAAACTGAGCTTAACAGTTGTATTTCCATTGTTACCGAAAGCAGTGCATAACATTTCACCAACAAATCAACACGTTTCCATCTGTAAAGTCCAGGCCGTTCTCATCCCAAGGCGTCATATACTGACGCTCGTGACATTTCGTCTACACCAGACCTAAACCTACCCATATCTGTGCGTGTTATATTGACGCTAAAGGGTACCATGCGCGTTGGATTTAGACGAAATGTCAAAAGTGTCAGATATGACGCCCTAGGATGAGAATGCGTTGGTAAAGTCATAACATACTTTACAAGTTAGCAAGTGCTAACCATGTTGCTATCCATACCGAGATAGCAAGGGGTTGACGGCGTTTTGCTCTCCGGTGGTGGTTGCCAGTGGATCGGCAACTTCTAGCTATCTGGCATACTGTGATCGTCAACTTCTAGCTATCTGGCATACTGTGATCATCAACTTCTAGCTATCTGGCATACTGTGTATTAAGGTCCCAATAGGCGATTATGAACTTATTTTATTTTAATCTTTCAAGTGCCTAACCCGACAAGGGAACATCTAGGAGGCTGTCGAAAACGACCAACAGAATGTTTTTTTCCCCAGAAAAAAATGCTTTTCTGCAAAAAAGTTGAGTTGTTTTGAAGAAATGTATGGTAATGGTAGTTATCCTTAGTTTACTTTTTGATCTGAAACCCACTTAAGTCTTGTGTTTTGTGCACACCACACGCATGGCTATGTGTGTGGTTACTGGTCCACATTTCCATTCTTTATGACTTACCTGGATGCCCATTAACCCAAGTGTCCTGGTGACCTGAAGGGGGCGCTACACTTAAATGACGAAATATTCTGCACTTACATTCTTTTTGTAGACACTTTTATCCAAAGTGACTTAAAAATTAGGAATTTCAAAAGCTAGATACTGTAATGACCACAATGTTTGCAGTATTGAGATGTTTCTAAATTTAAATGTGCATTCTGTGATTTTAGGTTTTACACACAAAGAAATGGACAGTACATATTCAACATATGAATTGAAGACTACAATCATATATGTGGACAAAAGAAAAGCTTTTATTCATAGAATATTGGTTTATTGGTACTCGCATCAGACAATAAGAGTGAGATGGGGTAATGTAACATCTGCTCCCTTCTGTAGCGTTTATACGCCCGTATAAATATAACTAATTATTATTCATAACGGATTATGATCAATAATTAATCATTTAATTATTTTCAGAATTTACTGTAGCAGAATCAATAGTATGATCATTTTATCAGTTCATTCAATGAACGGAAAGCATAAACAATTATTAAATCTAGGAAATATAATATCTTCCTGGCCAAGAAAGACTAATTCCCAGCTTACAGCTAAATTAAGAAATAAATCAAGGGTAAAAGCATAGGTACTTAGATCGAAGTTCAAGACAATAAATCTGTAAGCACATAACACAAGTAATGCTTCTCTTTTCAAATACAAACAAGACTTTATTGATTATCCTAAAACATTAAACTAATATCTAACACAAACACACGCACACGCATTCATACAAGTTGCAGAAAGAAAGAGAGTGAGGAAAGAATGAGTTTGAAGAGTGAGATAGTGAAATCCCAAGTTTATATGCACTTATAAGACATGACCTGAACGAACCATCAATCATTGATTTAACCCTTCTATCGTTTCTTAGGCAGGTTATTCAATTTTATATTAATGCACCAGTTCAGTTAAGAGTCTGGAGGTACTTGCGTTCGCGTTGCTTTGGGATTCCCTTTTCGGCGTAAAGGGGGTTTCCCGTCCGTTGCTTGGCTGGCTGTGCCTGGAGACGTCTTGGGGCGGCCAATCACGTGGCGTGTTGGCGCGGATTAATGAAGTCTTTGAAGTTGAAGCAGGCTTTGCAGTTGAAACGTTAAAACGAAACTTTGCAGCAAAACTTAACTTAGAACCGAGACTTTTAACGGAAAAGAAAACAAAGGAAAAGAAAGGAAAGTGAGACGAGTTAGATGGCTTCAATGAAGCTGTTTTAAACCCTGATCTTAATTTGGGTCATTTTCTCTGCTCGTCTACATTGCTCGTCCGTCTGTTACTTTTTCATGGCTCTCCCTAGAGCATCCTCTTCAGCTCTCTCAGTATTTTTCCTAAGAACTCCGAAGAAGAACTTTCGGAAAAAGAACTACAAGAAGAACATCTCTGAAGAAGTCGAAAAGAACTAGCACTCGAACTTTGTTCGGGTCTAAGATTTTATCTCAAATGTTTGTCCCGCCTCCTGGAGGAATTTGGACAATAAGATACTTGTAAGGTTATTTGAGAAGGGGGTATTTTCGTCCCCCCCCCCTCATCGTGAATCATGTGTTATCTGTGGTCTGCTTTACTCTGCAGCTGAGCAGAGGATTTAGTTTAGACATAATTTCAATTTTAAGAACATAAACATTTTACACAGATTTCAATCAAGCCATCGTCTGAATTAAAAACGTGATCGCATTGATATGAGACAATACATTTTCATTCACACAGGAAATAGTTACAACAATTACATGACTTATATGGCATCTAAGCATATTAGACACACACATATTGTAGAAACACATTGAAATATGGTTGAACGATATTTGATTATATCAAGTCCATCAAGAATTGTTTTGGGATGAGTTTTATGGATTTTGATATGTAAAGTCTCTTGTCTCTGTGGATTTTAATGGATCTCAACACTGAGGTCATTCAACGGTCTTCAAGAAGGAGGAAGTCTGTTTTACATCTCTGTCATGGGATCTAATGACCTCGTGGCGTTAATTTGGTAGGTCCTATCCCGTGACATCTCTTGGTCCTTACGAAAGAAGGGGTCTGTTAGTCGCAGGTGACCCCTGCTAGGGCCCTGAGCAGTACCATTTCTGAACAGATCTGTCTTGCAAAATTACCAAACGTTGAAAATTAAAGTATTTTTCTGGTTGCAGACTCTCTGGAGCCTGTGGGTGATTTATGGCTCTGGGTTTGGTGATTTGAGTCTGGAATGTGAAGACTCTGTGTGGGATTATGCTTGACTGAATCACATGGAAGATTCAGTTGTGTTTGGGTCCATTCTCGTTGTCGCTACACTTCCAAGTGACCAATGGTGTTCACCAGGGCGGAATTATGTCTTCTTTTCTTTTTAATATGTATATGAATGATTTGTCTGTGATTTGAAATGCATGTGGTTATGTTGGAGGGTTGGTGACTCACTAATTAATCACCTTATGTATGCTGATGATTTGGTCATTTTTAGTGCTGGTCTACAACAGCTTCTGAGAATACAGTAGGGTGCTGATTTTGATATAAAATACAATGCAAAAAAAAAGGAAGATCATGATTATCAGAGGTAGAGAAGATAGACAGTCAAACTTTCCTGACTTCTATCTGTCTGGCACTGCACTTGGGGTGTGCAGAGAGATAACATATTTGGTCCATATTGTTGCAAATGACCTGTCTGATTGATGATAAGGATATCTATAGGCAGCGTCGGAAGCTGTATGCTCAAGCGAATGAGATATTGTACACCTTTGTATACTGCCTACCTGTGGTGGCGTTATAAGCAGCATTAGAAAACTCATAGTGGCTTATAATGACAGCATGAGGCTGCTGCTGAGAGCTCCAAGAAGCTCCAGTGCAAGCCATATGTTTGTCAGTGCCGGGGTACCTACCTGCTCTGCCAACACAGTCTCACACCCAAGGCGTCATCTTACTGACGCTTCTGACCATGCGTCAACATGCCGACGCACACACCCCCCCACAAACGTCAATATGAGACGCTCATCCTCGGGCGTCATCAAATGCCGCGCACCCTTTAGCGTCAGTTAGATGACGCTTCCGTTATGGGTAGGTTTAGGTCTGGGGTAGGGTTAGGATTAGACCACTAGGAGGCGCGTCTCATATTGACGCTTAAGGGGTGCCATGTGCGTCGGCTTATTGACGCATGGTCAAAAATGGTCCATAGCGTCAGTTAGATGACGCCTTGGGTGTGAGACTGCGTTGGCTCTGCAGTATTACTTCACCTGATGCATAGATTTATGTGTAGGGTATCTGAGTCATAAAATGACTTAATCGTTGTTTTGGCTAACCCTGTACAAAGTTTTCTGTCAGATTTTCTTTCAGACTGTGGAACCACTGGCGAACATGTCTGTATGTTAGACACTGAACATTGTGGAAGGTTTTGTATTTTTTTGTTTTACATGGTGTGTTTTTATTGTGTTATGGATCCCCCTGGGTCTGAAATAAAGTTTAAAGATAATAAATTAAGTGTCAGTAGTCTAAAGCGATGCCAGTGCAATCTAAAAAAAAAAATACTAGTTCACATTTTAGCCTCATGCACATGGATATTGCAACATCCTATAAGAAAGAAAATACAACACTGCCTAATGCAGCACTACCTGCCAGATCATGTTTAACACTGTTCTACACATTGCCAGCATTTGGTTCTCTAGATGGAAGGGTTATAAAGCCGAGAAGGACATTTACGGGAGTAAGTGGGGCAGTTAGGATTGTGTCGTGGTTGAGGAAGATTGATTATTTCAGCAGAGGATGCTGCTGTGATTTCCTTCAATGGGTAAATCTTGGTTCTTCTACTAGGGTGAGTGATCACAGTCTAGGTGGAGGTTTACTGCTTTTTTCTTTTTCTTTTTTAAACTAAGCAAAGACTCTTGTGTTTTGACCATTCATCCATCAGAAAGGAAACTGCATGTCCCCAAACACTGGTTGCTAAAGGCATCAGGACAGAATCTTTCAGAGGGACATTACAGCTGTCATGCCATTTCAAAAAATATGTTTGTGTTTCTGTTATTCCAGTTTGCTCTGGTGGCATTTAAAAAAAAAAAGAAAGAATTCAAAGCTTTGAAAGTAGACTTCATTTTTTAGTAATCCAGGTCTGTGTATCCTGTTGTATCCTATATTTACAGGAATTTATTTGAATCTATATTGTGAAATAGTCATTAGATGCATGCAATTTTCCTCCTTGCCACTTGTTTCTCTACATAAAAATGAGCAAAGATGGCGAACTTCTGCTGCTGACTGAGAGAGAAGTTTTCAGACATGAGGTTTGCTGCATGACTGGTGTTAAAAATTCTCTTTTTGTTAGCACACAGTAGATGCATTAGTAATGGATGACTCTGGTTTTCTCTCCTGTTTTGCAGAAATATTCATCACAAACTTGTAACATAATTTATATAGAGGAGTTCTTGCTTCGGTACACCTAGTGCTGCCTCATTAGTATTCACTATTTAACTGGTACTTTACGGACTGCAATCAGATGTCACTTTAACTTTTCCTCAAACACCATCCTGAGCATATCAACCGCATAAAAGATACACAAACCTCTTGTCTACAGGGGAACACATTTTGTAATGAGAAATGGGTTCTGACGGTAGCACTCGTGCTGAACGGAACAGCCATGCAAAATGAGGTCATGCTAGTGAAAATGTTAAGCAAGTATCAAAAATGGTTGCATATTGTGCTTCCCGTGTTTTTAAAGAAACAAGTCCAATGTAGAGCTTGTTCACTAAGTGCAGGAAACAGCATCTGGATAAAGCTCAACATAAGTCTTTTAATTGGTCGAAATGTTATGTGCATGGATGTGGAGGATTAAACCATTTAGGTTTGACTGCACATATGGCAAAATCAAGTTAAATGTAACCATTTAGTGTGTGTATGTCTTTAACTAAAGGCTACTGGTAAAAATAACATCATACCTCCACACGGAAAGTTAACACTGAGTAAAATTGATAGGCAATCTGGAGCAATGATTGGGCAGCCTTGCCTGATCTTTAACTGCTTGCTACAGGGATGATAGAAATGGTCTCTTTCACTAAACCAGCCCAGACACCATTTTACGACCATGGCCACTGTTTCGTTCAATGATTCAGTGTCCAACAATCAGGGACAACAATCAGGGACCTTCTGTTCTGTGATATATCAGCTAACTCAAATGACTTGATTACTATATAACAGATAAAAATGTTCTGTTCTCTCAGCCATATTTGGGGACATACCAAAATGTGGTCAATTCTGCAGGTATTTTGTCAATGCAAACTTGTTATAAGACAACATTCCTGAGAAAACCATTTATTTCTGGTTTGTAGAAAAGTAAATATGACAGCACATGTCTAGGACCCATCAATAATGATGTCTGCTGGCTTAAAGCCAGTGTGAAAGCATTTCAGGGCGGTTGTGGAATGTTCACTTGCCCATTGAGTGCTGCATTGCTACTGTAAATCTTGCCTTTGTTGATGTTTCTTTAAAATATACATACATACACAAACATATATACTGTATAACGTACCAGTCAAAGGTCTGAAATAATTAAGTCTTTTGAAAGAAGTATCTTATGTTCACTAAGGCTGCATAAATTTATTCCAAATTACAGTAAAAACAGTAATATTGTGACATGTTATTACATTTTAAAGGGGTGGTTGATTATGATTTCACTTTTCTAACTTTAGTTAGTGTGTAATGTTGCTGTTTGAGCATAAACAACATCTTCAAATTTACACACTCAAAGTTCAAAGCAAAGGGAAATATTTTCTTTTACAGATATCACTTTTTAAGGACTAAATCAAACGGCTGGTAGGGACTACACGAGCTTCCTCCCGGGTTAATGACATCACTAACCCTAAAATGTACATAAACCCCGCCCCCGGAACACGATTTATAGATTATCATGACAGAATATGCTAATTAATTACCAGAAGATAACAACACATAAGCTTCATAAATACATCAACTAACCATTCAGAAATGTTGTCTACATGTCTCTTTGTGAGTCTCTCCATCTTCGTCTGACTCAGTTTGAGCATAAAATGCTAAAAGTTTTTGAGTGTTTGTGAGGTAATGGAAGCTGCAATGAGATCTTGAAGCTCAGCCCTCTGTGCTGGGAGCAGCTGCTCATTTGCATTTAAAGGGACACAAAAACAGTGTTTTTTTTCTCACCCTCAAAAAGTGACAATTTTAACATGCTAAAATTATCTGTGCGGTACTTTGAGCTAAAACTTCACATACA
This sequence comes from Semotilus atromaculatus, assembly GCA_031834385.1. Taxonomy (NCBI): domain Eukaryota; kingdom Metazoa; phylum Chordata; class Actinopteri; order Cypriniformes; family Leuciscidae; genus Semotilus; species Semotilus atromaculatus. The sequence goes on along the minus strand of JAULUF010000038.1, from coordinate 11,692,676 downwards.
CACTCTGGGGACATCAGAGATTTATTTTACATCTTGTGAGAAGGGCATTATACCACCCCTTTAAATTATTAGCTTTCTATTGAATGTATTTTAAGATGTAATTAATTCCGGTGTCCAAATATGCCTATAGGCAAAAAAAGATTCTGTATCCGACTGACCTTATTATCCTGTAAGGCCACGGTAGCGAATTTGTGAATGGAGGTGAAGCGACAGTGTCAACTTGGCAGATACTTTATTTTGATGGTCCCTTTTAGACATTCTGTTGACTGTCAACTGTCATTGGCCTGCATGTCAACTAACTCTTATAAAGTATTAATAGAGTATTAGTAGACTATGCTTAATAGGGCTGCCCCCTAAAATTCGACTAATCATCAGTCGAGTAGAAGTCTAGAAAAAAATGATATTAGTCGAAATCAAGCAGTCCGTGAGGGACAGACCGTTAACGGCAGGTCTTTGTGGTAATTACAGTATGTCGGGGAGGAAATCCAAACGTTCGGCTATTATCCTTCGACCTCAAATGTGGCGTATAATTTGAAACATGTAAGTAACTTGTCTGCCAACAGAGATTATATTGACTATAAGTAACTTGTCAACATGTTGTGCTAACTCTAACCTTAACCTAACAGTCTACTAATACTCACCTAAAGAGAGTTAGTTGACATGTACAGTATGTGCAATGTTATTTATTGTCAACAGAAAGGGGACCATCCAAATAAAGTGTAACCCACAGATGTTGTATGGCCAAATTGTACTAATATTACACGCATTCATACTATATATAACTTTTTTAGCTGTCCTACCATACAGTATGCAATTCCGGATGTGGCATCGGTTTTCGTGCATTTTTTATTACAGTTATTAAAAAAAGTTTTCCCCCGTGACCTAAAAAAAAATCATCACACCTATGTCATGTCCATGTCCTAAAACAGACACATGGCCTTATTAGCAAACTCACACTGAATCCGCACCCACAGAATCCTTTAGAAAGCACCACAGATTTCCACAGAATTAGAACATCCGTCATTCCCTGCCTGTTGATTTATCAAATGTTATTCAATTATGCTTTCAGCTACCAATTAAGAGTGTAGTTCTTGGCTCCATTTTACATATTTTGCAATATTTAAAATCATTTCACAAATTTCCCCCCAGTCAGTGCAGGAAAAAATAATCCTCTGCTGATTCAATCTGTACGAGTTTTCTTATTAGTATGCATCTTTCATTGACATGCAGTAGGCTATTGGTTAGAACTGAGATGGATCTTCCTTAATTCTCTGTAAACATTCAATTAGGGACTCATAGATGGATTTAAGTAGACAAATAGGCTAAATATTACTAAATTATACTTGGCATATTTGCTCAAGCAAGATGGCTTTTTCATCCATATATCTTCATTTGTAAATATGTCTTGATATCCGCAATCCAGCCTGTTTTGCGAGAACCCTTAGCACTTGACTGCAATAGGTCCCTGGTGCAATGCAGTAATAATTAGGTTTGAATCCCTTGTGCTGTTTTGCTCCTTAGAGGCTGAACCCCATCAGAGCCTGGACAGAAGCGCAGAGGACACGTCGACTCCTCTTGTCCCTGAGAACCAGAGGCTCAAATGCTGCTTTACAGGAAATCAATACAAGCAGGGACCCTACCCGCTGTCCTAGGATCAGTGGGAGAGCAAATAGACAAGCTTTTTTGACTGTTCACTCAGAAGAGAAACTAGAAGAAAAGGTTGTTTGCTTTTCTACTGAGCTTGGGTCACATTCTGTAGTAATTCACTTAAGATTGTGCTATACAAAGTTGCCATTTGACTTGGCAAAGGAGGGAAATACAAATTATGCATTTAAGGAATGAGCACATGAGCTGAGGTTGCTTATTCAGGGGAAAGAAAATATGCAAACATGACTGGAGTAGAAGGTTCATTCATTTGTTAGTTTGTTCGTTCATCTGTCCATCTCTTTATGTATTTTTTTTATTTTTTATTTTTTTATTCTTTAAATATATTTTGAGAAGTGCATGATGTTTGTGTCATCCCTCATTCTAATATATCCCTCATTCTTCAAATAAACATGTATGACATCAACATAAAAAAAACAAAAAACACATTTAGGTAAATTAAAGGTTGTGACTTATTATCATTGTTCTTTTAATAGATGAGTTCACAGTAGCCTATCATAGTGAATGTTGAATAACAAAATAATGATGTTGAATAAACTAATATCTTTTTTTGTATCAACTCAAATGTTTGTTCAAATGAACTCCAAATTTGAAGGCAACCAGTAGGCTACTTTAAGTAAAATCAACAAATAACTGTTAAAGTGTGATCATGTCTTCAATAATTTCTGCGTGTGGTGCTAATCTAATGCCACATCCACAAAAATATGCTTCATTTAGAATAATTTTCAAATGAAAACAACATTTTGTAAAGTGTCTGCACGTTCTGTTTTCGATGGAGGAAAACAAAAGTGTGATGAGGGGTGAACGCAGGGAAAATGTTACAGGACAAGAAACAGTCTAGATTCCATCAAATAACACTGTCTCTGAAGTAACAAATATGCAATAAAATTTAAGATAACAAAAAAAACAAGCAGAGAAAGGAAGATTCATTGTGGAATACAAGGCTTCAACGATAAGACCACACTGTCAGTTACACAAAATAGCTCTCATCACACAGAAGCTGTTTGCGATCAATAGCTCTTTTCTGCTTCTCTCTCAGTCATACACATTTACAGTTATTTTTTTCTCTCAGGGAAGATGGGTGGACACCGTCTGTCTGCCTGCTTGCATCCAGCATGGATCCATTTTTAATTTGATGTGCTAGGAGCTGCTGACAGTCCCCATATCTTCAGATAAAGTAGGAGGATTATTAATGTATGACTTCAATATAATGATTTTCCCATCTGCCAATCAAGCAGCCTTCTTTTGTGGCAGCCCAACACAAATGGCTCCACTGATGGCATTTACAGAATCCCATTATGTCGGTCTGGAATATAATGAACATTAGAAAAGACTTTTGAATCAATGACTGGTAATTAATTTTTATCTCGCCAAATAAGTCAATAGGAGTCACCTAGCTGAGAATAACACTGCCTATTAATCTGAGGGGTTCATTTTTGGAGGTTCCATTGTAGCAAACATCAAAGTAGAACAAAGAGGAAAAACAGAAAAAGCTATATTACATTGATGATCTACAGTACAATGCAGGATGAACTTTATGATAATATACAATTCATTTCCCTAGATATTTATTAAGATAAGATAGGAGCTAGATTAATATTATTTTGTATGCAATTTGGGTCTTATGGGTCTTCTATTATGAACTACATTTAATTATACTCTACTCTAATAATGTGGGAATAGCATTTCGAGAAGGGTGAGATTTTCTCATTCATTTAATCCTCTGGTGACTGAAAATGGAATTTATATAGATGCAATACAATTTTTCTTCACTAACTGAAAGGTTTTCATATATTTTATTGATGAAAGTAATATCCTATTCAGTCTACAACTTTAGGTCCTGCATTGCATGATCACATTTCGGAGAATACTTCAGGTTCTCAGCCTTAAGTGGCACGTCCACAGTCCACACTTCACTGCCAGTTTGATTCATATAGCACACAAGTCTGGAAAGCCCTTTCTCCATCTGGCTAACTCTAATCTGACTGGCTGGTTTGATGCAACTTCATTGAGTAAGGCCCTGCTTGAGTGAGTTATTGGTAACACTTTACAATAAGGATACATGAATAATCATGTTCTAATGTCTGAAGTAATAGTTTATTCAACAAGAACTCATGATTAGTGAAGCTATTAACTAATCATGAACAAATGAAGAGCTATCTTAACTACGTCAGGAGCCACCAGTATTCATGCATAAATAACAGCAACCTTAACTACATGTTAGTAGATGTTTGATAGTTAATGCATTAATTAACATTTAGGGGTAAACTAAATCAATCAGGCTCCGTAAGGAATACAAAATATTTTGACTATATTCTATAGTCATATTCTGTTTTATATTCTCTATCCCATCAAACTAAACCTACTGTGACTTGCACGGTTGCCAAAAAAACAAACAGGAAACATGAACTAAGGTCAGGGGAATGTTTGCTGGGATCAGTAGTTCACTCTCAATCAAGACACAGGTCGTGATGATACTGTACCTCTGTTTTCCCACTTTTTGAAAAGCCACACAACATCACTGGAGGCTGAATACACAACTGGGCTGAATACTAGTTGTAGTACATGTGTATTTGACAATAAGTTTATGATTAATCATGAACTTGGTAAGTAGTTAACAGTGAATTACACTGTGCCCCCTCAAGTAAAGTCATGACACAATGATGCATTAAAGGTTGTATCAGTCATTTCAAGCCCAAAAAAGGCCGAAACATAAATGATCACATTCATCTAATCTTTCCTAACGATCCGCTAGCTGCCCGCCCCATAAGCATGACGTCCAAAAACCGCGTCTCTGTAGGCAGCCTAGGCTCTGAGATCTGCACACAAAAACAAATGGGACAACCACCACTCAAAACCTAAATAAACAATGTTTCAACCAATCACCGACAGGGGTGGGTGTTGTGAGGTTTTGAGCTCGTGCACGGCTGGACGCGAAGTCGGAGCAACACCCACCCCTGTCAGTTATTGGTTGGAACACTGTTAATTTTGGTTTTGAGCGGTGGTTGGACCCATTTGTTTTTGTGTGCAGATTTCAGAGCCTAAGCTGCCTACAGAGACGCGGTTTTTGGACGGCATGCTTATGGGGCGGGAAGCTAGCGGATCGTTAGGAAAGATTAGATGAATGTGATCATTTATGTTTCTGCCTTTTTTGGGCCTGAAATGACTGATACAACCTTTAACAAGCCATTAGTTGATGTTAGTGTAGTTAATAACGAAATAATTATGATGTGCCTCCTCAAGTAAAGTTATGACACAATGGCTATGCAACCAAATAATCGTATTACATTTTAGTAATACGTTAATACATGTTAGTAATCGTATTGAAGGCTCAATCAAACTGAAAAGGCTTCATGTAAACACCTTAATCGATCCGATTGAGCTCGATCCGAATTAAATTTCGATTGAAAGGGGTGGTTTATTCCTTTTCTAATTCCTTTTGTAAACACTTGTTCGGATTGAAAACCGAAGCTGAAAGGACTGCCCATGTGCAGTGACGTTGAAATAGCGTAATGACGTATGACGCGTGGAGCGAGCTGTTATTTCTGTTGAATAAAGTGTCATATTAATGAGTGTCTCATAATTCTAAAATTCTCCTTTCACTCAGCGTCTGTGAAGTGGAGCAGGACAACGTCCCACCAGTCCTTGTTTCTGATTCTCATCCAGGGATGGGGCATTTTTACAGCGTTATAAATATAGGCAGCACAGCACAATGGTTTGTATGCTCATTGTCTCCAAATTATGACCAGAAATGGATAAATATTAAGTCTAGTATATATATTATAAATATAAATATTAAGTCTAGTAGCAAGGTTAGTTGTTATGGGAAGGAGGCGGGAACCGGCGAATGATCAAAGACTTTTAATAATCATAAAATAAACAAACAACAAAACGAAAGTAAAGGGGGCAGCCCCTTGCGGACGACTGCCGCCACATATAAACAAAACATGTCATAAATGTCCAGGCCTGGTCCTCTCTCATCCTTCACTGTCATCACTCCTCCTTTGATGCTTCCACTCCTCCATGAGGGATATGAGACTGGTGCGTTGCGCAGGTGTCGCTCATTATCAATCACGACTCGCGGCCCTCTGCCAAGTCCTTCTCGCCACATAGGCATAAATGAACTATAAAAAATCAGAAAACGGTTTAGATTAAATAAAATGTATTAGTGGTAGTTATTAGTCTATTTTCCACGTTCGGTTAGATCTGTGTAATTAATGGCTAAATAATCACGTACCATTCCAATTATTTGTCACAAAGCTGCAGATGGCAGATTATGATAGTACAGCTTAAATTATGGCAGAATTAAATCATAATGTGTTTAATTCACATTCAGATTACTTCTTATTTATTCTTATGAAGCCTAATTGATTTAATTTACCCCTAAATGTTAATTAACGCATTAACTATCAAACATGTACTAACATGTAGTTAAGGCTGCTGTTATTCAAGCATGAATGCTTATGACTCCTGTTGTAGTTAAGGATAGCTCTTCACTGGTTCATGATTAGTTCATATATCCATTAATCGTGAGTTCATGTTGAAGTAACTAATAATTCAGTTACAAGTACATGTTTATTAATGTACCCTTATTGTAAATTGTTACCAAGTTATTTTATCAGTTCACCTGGAAACTACCTTGTGTTTACAAGATACCATAAGTAGATCAAATAAACACTTGTCACTGTTATGTTAAGTTAATTTCAGTTTTCATGGACTTCCAATTTGGTTTCATTTGTCACATGTGTGCTTTTGTTTATATTCCCACCACTTTTTAGTTTCTATGGTTACTGTTATTAGGTAGTTTGGTTCAGCTGTGTTCACCTCGTGAGTTTGTCTGGTCTCGTTTCAGTTAAGTATGTGTCTCCTGCTACCTGTTTGGATTTATACCTATTTGGATTCTAATATTAAACCTTGTATTGGAACTTTATTCGTCTTTGTCTTCATCAGTCTGTCGACGCACACGCATCATGTGTGTTTTAGATGAATTCGCTCATACACTGCATATTAATAAAACAAAAACAAAAAATATGGTTGACTGCTTTATATTTCAATCAGTCTTCCTGTCTAAGGGGTCTGACCTTGGTCAGAATTAATGGCATATTTTTGTAGTCAAAATTCTCTTGCAGGACAAGAGTATTTTTTTCCCTAATTTTCACTTCATATTGTATCTCTCACAACACATCATTATTTCTAAAAGGGACTTTATCTTGCATTGCAAATCACAAATTATAAACCTAAAACTTTTTCTCATATTTGCTCAACTGCCACTCACACAGTTTGACTTTCTTCTTTTGAACTATATAGGATATTTTTTTAAAGCAAATTTGTGTGCAACCTTTGACATGGTGGTATTTCCTGTGGTATTTTAATCCAATCACTGTCTTCTCTGTGAGTTTTATTCGTTTTCTTTTTTTGCCCATTCCACTCTGATGTGCCTCATATTCTCATATCAAGAAGACAAACATGTTGTTCACAAAACAAAACTTATCCTTTCAGTTACACTTCATTCAGCTGACAAAATTACATTTTGAGATGAAGGCACACCTTGTTCCAACAAGACAGAAAGAAGCTTAGCTTTAGATGTGTCAGATATGGAGCTTTATATAGCAAAATGTCAAGACAGGAGTTGTTATTTTTGTGGGAAATATTTACAGCATAGTCATCTTTAAAGTAATATGTCTTCTTTAAAAGCATCTAAATTACGTAACTGAATTGGTGTGTTTTAGGTCAAGGTGTGTATTACGAGGTCCTATAATTAGTTAAATGTGCAACATTAGCCTCTGGACTGAGAAAAGGTAGCCATATTAATAGTAAATAGAGGTACTCATTAACCCGGGCAGTGACACTGACGGTAACATCATCTAATTACAGCTGGAGCGCGTCCCGTTGGGGCAACCATGTGTGGAGGGCTGAGGAAAAGGTCTAAGTCATTATTAGCTTTTCCACGCACCTCACACAGTAATAGTGTTCTGGTTTAGTGGCGAGTGCAACAATCAGTTTATTTTTAAACCTGGCATCTTTTTAAGCCAGTTGATTTAATTATTTATACATTCAGGACTACTTGTTTCATTGCTAATAACTGTAAAATTGAAAGTACTTACTTAGTCAGCTGTGAATGTTCAGCCTGCAGTTGCAGTCTGATCACAATGAATGATGTGAACATCAACAGTGCTATCACGGCGTAGCCCTTATAGATCAGTGGGAAACAGACCTCTCTTCTACAATTGACTGTCTTCTGAGTCCATAGATTAAATCACCCTCTTGTCTTGCAGTTGGGCTTTTCTATTACAAAAGACAGAGGGAGGTGGCTTCTTTTACACTGACGTGCCAGACTTGTGCTCGCTACTAACATGTCAATTTGTTTATGCTTTGGCCATGGAATACTAATGATCCTGCAGTTATCTAAAATCAGGTTTTATATAGCCATTCCAGAATGTGTAAAACTTTAAATATAGGTTAAAGCATGATTTTGTGATATGCAAGCAAATATTGAATTGGTTTATTCAATGAACTTAAAGTACCATGATGCCTAAATTTATTTTGGTTTCCATACAAGACAATTTAATGAAAATTTTAATTGATTATTGTTGAAAATTGGTTAATATTGTTATTTACTCAAGCATGATTTCAGCTTTGTTTTAATGCACTCATTCTGTGCATTTTGAAAAAGAAAAAGATTCATAATGCCTACATTTAGGCTGGCTTTCATACAAGAAAATTGTTGTAAAAAATATTAAAAATTGTACTTGATTATTGATGAAACCGTATAAATATAATTTATTCTAGCATGATTCCAGGAAATCAGGATAAAACTTGCAACAATAATACCAAACAATCAACATATCTAGCTATTTTAATTCACTCATTCTGTGAACTTAAAAAATTATGAAAAAGGATAATCAACATGAGTGAATCTTTCAAGAAATAAACAGAATAAAACTCATTTTTGCAACCTAAAATAAAAAGATTTATAAGGCCTAAATTTAAGCTGGTCTCCATGTGAAACAACTGTAGAAAAAGTTTGAGTCGTGTTTTTTTTTCACAGGTATGCTTCGAGACTGCATTAAGTTTACTTCAAACACAAGTTTTATATTTCTCTGCATGAGATACATTTACAAGCCTTCAGAAATGTCATGCAGAGAACCACATTAAACCTTTTTTTTTTTTACTGAAAGGCTCCCATGAGAGAACGATTTCCCACAAGGCTTTGAAATTTCACAAGCAGTTCACTTGTTGAATAGCGTCTTACTTGCCTAACCTGTCTCCAAAAATATGTTTGTACAGTACATAACCAAAAGCCTTTTTCCTCCTCGCTTATTTCAAAGTTAGGTATTCCTACATGGTTCTTTTCAGAGCTTGCCTCATACACTCTTTTATGACTTTGTGCTACGGTCCTTCCTGGCGAGAGTGAAACTTAATTTGTGTGAATCTATCTAGTCTGGTGCACTGTTTGACAAAGAATATCCCTAGAAGTGTGTGAAGGATTTGTTGTGCTTTTTTTTCCTCCTATTTCCAGCTCTCTGGAAGAGCAGTTGTGTGACAGCATAAATTGTCAATGCACTATCCCAGAGTGCAGATTGTTTAATTGATCCTAAGCTAATAAGAGCTGCACAGTTAGTTTATTTTAGAGTAATAATGTTGAGATGACGAGAACAATTGTACAGCCCAAATGATACACACTTCGGTAACACTTTATTTGAAGGGGTGTGCATAAGACTGACATGACACTGTCATAAACATGACATAACACCTGTCATGAACATGAAGGAGGCTTTATGAATGTTTATGACTGTTGTCATTAAGTGTCATTCGGTAAATTATGACACTTTTAATGCAAAGTTGACATTGTTTAAAATGTCTTTGTTATGACAACTTGACATTACCCAAGACAAAAATGTCTTGATTATGACAACTTGACATTAACAAAGACAGAAATGTATTTGTTATGACAACTTGACATTAACCAAGAAATCATAACCTGTCAACCTGTCACAAATATGTCATAACAGGTCTAATTATCAAACTTAAAGCATTTGACAGTGTAATTACCCTTAATGACATCTTTATAACTAGTACAATGTGTTCCACTTTACTTGAGGACAAGTAAAATATTCATGACACAGTTATAATGGTGTCATGACGGCCAAAGTTGTGACAGGTTGACAGGTTATGATTTCTTGGTTAATAAAGCATAACCTGATTTTTTTTTCTTAAGAAAGTTTTTTTTAATTTTTTTATGATCAACATTATGCCTTACAATACATAATGGTGGTTAAGCTCATCTTGTTGTGAACCCAGAAAAAAAAAAAGCTTCCCACATGTCCATTCTCTCATAGATCTTCATCTTACAGGTCTCTCTCTGTCTTATACTGGAATTAGGCCCAGGCAATAAGAATAGTCCCTCATAGTCGTACGTGATTTATTTAGAAAGAGGAAACGCATCACCTCCAGCTTGAAGCAAAATGATGGCCTCTCAGTCTGCCTGCTAAATAGGGCCTCCAGTATATACTGTGGAAATAAGGGAATTCCTCACTTCCAAACAGCTGGCAGGTAATAACACACTTTGTGTTCTCTGGGCACCGCAAGGTATGTGAGTCTGGCTGCTGTTATAATCCAGTGACAAGAGCAGATGAAGGGTGACTGTGTTTGTGTGTGTGTAGAGAAAGACTGCACTGTGGCCCTTCTGCTGTAATGCATATAAGTTAGAGGAGTGGGATCCACGTATCTACATACTCAGCGGAGGAAGAGTGTTGAGCTATCAACTGGTCCGGCTCATTGTTTATTCCACCAGCGTTATCTATTAACATTCAGGAGATGGTTCATTTTTAAATGGGCAAGTTTTTAGGAGACGCTGAGCTTCATGGATTCCTGGCAAGCAGTGCTTGAAAACTGTGGCATCATTGAAGTCGAACATAGGATCAGACAATCACAACACAATACTGCAGTTACATTTAGAAGAATTTCTGACTGTTCTCTCTATGTCTGCAAAACCTTCATCTGACTAAATCCGCAATATATCACAAATCTTAAGTTCTTTATTGCTTTAATATAATATATATATATTTTTTAATCTGAACTTTAATCTTCACATTCTCTTCATGAACTTCTTGAAGCATCATAGTTGCGGTGGATTGGACTTTCAATGGAGGGACCAGAATTTCTCAGGTTTCATTAAAAAATATCTTCCTTTGTGTTTCAAAGATGAGTAAAGGTCTTATGGATTTGAAATGGCACAAGGGTTCACCCATTTTAATTTATGGGTGAACTGTTCTCACTGTGCCTGCAAAACCTTCATCTGTGAATAAAGATGGAATATGGCACATATCTCAAATTCCTTATTGCATATCAAGAAATGGTTATAATAATAATATATAAGTAATATATAATAAATAAATAAATCAGTTCATCATATAAATGTATCATGTTTCTTCTGAAGACTTGATATGGATTTATTTTACATTTTCAATGTACTTTTTGAAACATCAAAGGATTGGTGTATTGGACTTTCAGTGGAGGGCCAGAAATCTCACAGGCTTCATTAAAAATATCTTTATTTATGTTTCAAAGATAAACAAATTTTGGATTTGGAATGACATGAGGGTGAGTGATTGATAATTTTAATTGTAATTGATGATTTTTATTTTATTGAACTTACCCTTTACGGATAAATTATCATTAATACATTAAGAAGAAAAAAAATAAAAATCTGTGTCATTTAATCTCCCTTTATCATTCGAAACTTGATTGACTTTATTTTTTCATTGGAAAATGTCTCAGGTAACTACTATAACCATAGTTCTCTGAGAAAGGGAACGAGACGATGTATCGATAATGCTTTGGGAACGCCCCCGGCGTGAATGCTTCTGAAGCATCTATGTCAACTAGTCCAATGGAAAGAATGAGCGTCACGGGTGGGTGATGTCATGACCAGGAAGAGATAAAAGCGCATCCAGTGAAACCGGCATTAGCTTAGAAATTGCCAAAGCAAGTCGATCACAGGAATGCAGGAAGTATGGCAGGAAGTATGGCAGGGCGACGCATCGTCTCGTTCCCTTTCTCAGGGAACTATGGTTATAGTCATAACCTGAGACGTTCCCTTTTGAGGGAACTTGTGATGCGTAGATAACGCTTTGGGACCGAGAATACCCAAACAGCCATAATTTCAAATGCCTGAGTGTAAGCCTGTTGTCAAAACCACAATAAGCACTGAGAACCTGAGACCCTGGGGCAGCATCCAGGTCCAGGCTATAAAACCTGACAAATGTGAGCGGTGAGGATCAGCCCGCCGCATCGCAAACGTCTTGGAGAGAAACTCCGGATATTAAGGCTTTAGAGGCCGCCATACTCCTAGTGGAATTAGCTCTGACCACCAAAGGACATGGCTGGCCAGAGGACTCATAAGCAAGAGAAATAGCCTTGACTATCCACTTGCTAACTGTCTGCTTAGAGGCAGGAAGACCTTTCTTGGGTGATTCAAAACAGACAAATAACTGATCGGACTTCCTCCATGGAGAAGACAGATGAACATAAGTGTCAAGTGCTCGCACTGGACACAAAAGGTCGAAGAGGTTCCTGGTCAAAGAGGTAACCGGAGGAGGACAGAAAGCCTGGAATAATGGTTGACACCTTAGGGACATATCCTTGTTTAGGGTATGAGAATGCCTTGACCATCCCCGGTGCAAACTCAAGCCAGGTGGGAGATACCGAAAGGGCCTGAAGATCTACGACTCTTTTGAGGGACAAAATGGCTAGTAGAACAATGGTCTTGTATGTAAGAAATTTCTCTGAGACCAACTCTAAGGGCTCAAACGGAGCCTCAGATAGGCCTTCTAGTACTAATGCCTTGTCCCAGGCCGGCATCCTAGTGTGAGTTGCAGGCCTTAACCTCAGGGTGCCACGAAGGAAACGAGTGATCAGGGGGTCTCGACCCAATGATGTACCACCCACCGGTGCGTGGAAAGCCGCAATGGCCGCCACGTAGACCTTTAAGGTGGATGGACATAGACCTGACGCAAAGCGATCCTGCAGAAACTCCAGTTCTGTGTTTACTGAACAGATAACCGGATCCCACTGATGCTGGTGACTCCAAGAAGTGAAAAGTCTCCAATTTAAAATATATATAGTTTCCTTGTAGCGGGAGCTCTGGAGCTTAGAATGGTCTCAACAACCTCAGTTGAGAGACCACTTTCTATGAGTTGGGCCCTCTCAGAGGCCAAACCCACAGTTTCCAAATCTCTGGCTGGGGGTGAAATATTGTGCCCCCGGCCTGAGACAGAAGGTCTCTCCTGATCGGGATCTCCAGGGGAGGACCGTCTAGGAGATGAATCAGGTCCACAAACCAGATTCGACTCGGCCAGCGTGGTGCTACTAGCAGTGCTACTTTACGTACTGGTGGACTCGCTCCAGAACTCCTGGGAGCAGAGCAACAGGGGGAAATGCATACAGACGTAGCATCGACAGGTCGTCTGCTCCAATATAAAAGAGTATCTTCCCCAGTGTAAAGACTGGGCGGAATGACGGATCATCTAAATAACTAAATGTATTTCTTCCTATAAACCCCGGGACTTGAACACACACACACATACACAAACTGGTACGAATTTCCCCATTAAAGACATTTTAATGAGATATAGTACATATGTTGTTATGTGGGTCTGAGTGCCCAGGGCCTATGAAGATACCTGACTGTATTGTAGTTCTAAACGAACGATAAATGCCTGTATTATGCATTTTAATGAATAATCCAGCATTTTCACTATCCTAACAAAGTCTGTGAAACTTCCACCCAAATCCAGCTAACACTGGCTGAAGTGTCCTGTTACGAGTTTACGACCCAAAAGAATGTGCATAGACTTAATTCTTTGCTGAGAAGGAGAAATGAAACTGTTTCAAATATATATAACCATGTGATAAATGTATTAACATGCATCTAATGTTCCATCGCATGATTTGTCCTTTTATGTGTGTTTGTTTCCCCATGTAACTGGAATCTCATCGTAGCATAAGGAGAAGTAGAAATACCTTCAATATGCATGCTAAATATCACTGTATATTTCTTTGACTTTCACATAATGTTCTTGATACCTCCAGAACGCTCGTGGTATGGACTACCCAAATATGCAAAGGAATATTCAGTAAAATATAATTTACTATGGTTTTCCACCTTTGGAGTGGAAAAGACTAAAAACTCACCCTGTCATAAATAAGGTTTTGACAAGACAAAGGAAAGCCTTCGCGCCAGAGTTTTGTCAAATCTCATTGGTTAAGGTTGCTCCGGAAGGGGCATGGTCTGCGTCCCTTTAAAAAAGGACACGGACGCTTTGCTTGCGCTCTGATTTCCTTGCCTACGTCTGACTTAGTCATGTAGTCTCTGATACGATTTCCCCTGGGGAAATCCTTTCTTTCTTTTGTTTGTTTGAAAGTTTTGTTTTCTTTAAGTTTCCAACCTAATTCATCTCACAGGAGAGGAGATGAATTCAGCCGAATTTGGTAATGTTACCTCAAAGACTTTAAACCTCTATTCAAAGCGCGCGCGCCGAACGCCACGTGAAGCGCGCACACGGAACAAAGAACGTCCGCTCAACGAACGAGCAGGCACGCTCCCCAAGGACACACACACACGCACGCCTTCTCCTCAGCAAACTAAGAGACAGTGCAAGTATTTTATTTCTCATCCAGATTTATTATGCTGTACGGTTGTTGCCTCAAAAGGGGCGATTTTGTGATTCCTTGTTGTCAGGTCTGAGGTTTCGTTGTCCAGGTGAACTTTGCCAAACGGTTGACCCTTACGGATCTCCGTTTCTCTCTCTCTACCTCTCTCTCTCTCTCTCTCTCCCTCACTCTCACACTCACTTCGATATGTACGTGTTTCCATTGTCTGTCTTTGTCGTTATGTTTGTAAATACATATATTCCTGTAACGTAGTAAATGCATAGGCTAGTTATTTCTTATTAAAATTACTGATACTCATTTGATGGATTTACTGTCTGCTCATAATTCCGGTCCCTGAAATGTCTAGATCAAAAGCTACGAGCTTTACAAATTAAAGATACTTTAAAGAGTATTTGTTTATAGGGCGGGAAGGCTAATTCTTGTGGCCACAGAATTAATTTTCCTAAACTCTATAAATTAATTGAGCTAATTAATTTTACCTGTTTGTGAAATGTGGTCCGTGTAATTAATTGCAATCAACCTGTGGTTAATCGCAAGGATTCACATGCATGCAGGTAACAGGACATATCACCCCTTCCCGGGAGTTTTATTAAAATGTAAGTTGATCTGGTCCAAACCTGTATGAATAATTATTAATTATGAATTATGAATTATTGTATACAAATTCCCCAAAATCGACCGGTTCATACCTTACACCAGGGACCATAGGAGGATCTGGTGTGCCAACTTGCAAAGTGGACGCGATCGCAGACCCCCCTGACGATTTAAATAAGAGACCACCAATGTGTTGTCTGTCCGGACAAGCACATGGCGGCCCCTCTGTGCCAAGAGAGATGATGACTCCTCCACAGACCCTGAGCTGAGCGGCCTTCCATTTCCGCTCCCCAGCCGGTCAGAGAAGCATCTGTCAGGATCGCAACTCTATGGCAAAGAGCTCCCAACACCGGACCCTGGGACAGGAACCAATGTTTCCTCCATATAACCAAGGCGCGGAGACACCGCCGCGTGATCTTGAGCATACGAAGTGGGTTTCCCCTCGGGGAGAACCCTCTGGTCCTGAGCCACCACTGCAAAGGTCTCATGTACAGCAGGCCAAAGGGAATCACATTGGACGCCGCTGCCATGAGGCCTAACAGTCTCTCGAACTGTTTCACAGTGCGTGACTGGCCTAGCTTTAGCTCTTTCATGGCTGTCAGAATAGCAGCTACACGAGCGGGCGATAGAACGGCTCGCGTCGTGACTGAATCCCATACCACACCAAGAAAAGTGGTCCTCTGTAATGGAGAAAGCACACTCTTCTTGGCGTTGAGCCTCAACCCCAATTTCTGCATATGTGCGAGGACGACACCTCGATGCCGAACCACTAACTGTTCTGATTCCGCTAGAATCAGCCAGTCGTCAATGTAATCCAGAATGCGTATGCCCTGCAACCGGAGGGGGGCCAGAGCCGCATCTACGCACTTTGTGAATGTGCGGGGTGATAAAGCTAGACCAAATGGAAGTACCCGATACTGGAATACTTTGCCCCCAAAAGAAAACCTCAGGAACCTCCTGTGCTGAGGGAGGATGGATACATGGAAGTATGCGTCTTTCAGGTCTATCGTGACAAACCAGTCCTTGGATCTGATTTGAGTCACAATCTGTTTGAGTGTCAGCATCTTGAACTTGAGTTTCTGAACTGTACGATTCAACAGGCGAATATCTAAAAAGGGACGCAACCCTCCATCCTTTTTTGGAACAATAAAATCACGGCTGTAAAAACCAGATTCCCTGTCAGGTGGATACACCTGCTCAGTAGCTCTCTCGAGGCTGGCCTCTGGTGTAATTGAGACACTCAGCTCGGGGACCTGAAACATACTGGCAGGAACTTCCCGAACTGACTGTTTTTGAACTCCCCTCAGAGGGTTCACGTCTGACGCAATGTAGAGTTGACATTTTGCACCAGACGTTCGCTGGAGACCACTGCGCCCCGAAGCACCAAGGGTTGGCAGAATGGTCCCCTGAGGACAGTGAGGTGGAACGGACACCTATACTGAGGTGTGACCCGCTCCACCCCGGGTGGGGCTGCCCTCACTGGTCTGACGCCATTGGCGTCAGGACCTTTTCTTTTGAGCCGAAGCCCTCTTAGCCTGAAGAACGGTCCTCAGATCCAGCTTCTGCTTTGAAGGTTTCGGCTGAGAGTGTTGCATCTGTTTCCAGTGTTTCTGTGGAGGAGCACGAGGCGCAACACTCTCTTTTTGTTGTGCTCTATATGAGGAGCTTGATGACTGGGGCTGCTCTCGCCCAGCAGCCCCAGGGGGATGGACACAGCGAGGGAGAGATTTTTTGAATGCCTCTGACTGTGCCTCTCAGTGGCTACAATGGCTGCCATAGACCGCCCAATTGGTCTGGCGGTCTCTTTAGTAGCACTGAGAGATAAATCTGTGGCCTGACGAAGTTCTCGAACCTCATCGGGCCCCACTCCCTCACTCTTGTCCAAATCCCCCAGCAGATCAGCCTGATATGACGGGACAAATATGGTTTATTCCACGATCTAGACAGCTCGCTGTGTAGATCAGGAAAAAATGTAAGGCCTTGTGATGGACGTGAAATATTAGATGTTAGGAAGCACCTTTTCTCGGCTGGCCATTAAATATGTAATTTATCAACAGCACGATTAATCACCTCCACCAGCAGCAGCGGGTCCTGCACCCTGAGGAGCGCGAGCCTGACCACTTTCCTAAAAAAGTGACAGACGGGAGCGGACCATGCGAAGCGGAAACTTCTCACAATGCTGGCAATCAGCCCCCTGGAAGGCTGATACTGCATGCTCCACTCCCAAACACATTACACAAAGCTTGTGTGTGGCCCACCCATTAAATAATGTGGGCAGGGAGAAGCACACAGTTTGTATTATTGTTTCACCATGAAATATATATATATATATCCCCTTAACGCCGACTGTCGCGAATTCGCATCAAACCCCTTCCATTCCGACTGCAGGCGAGATAGCGTGTGTATTCCCCCAATGCCTGTTTCTGCACATTCGATACATAACTAGGAACCTTTTGCACGGACTGGTTTCTCGTAGGACCGTTCGGAGTGGGAACTACATCCGGTTCACGGAAGCTATATCAAGGCCGCAAATGTGGAGAAATTGGCCAAAATGAGTTAAGTTGCGCTAAGATAAAAATATGTACCAGCTTATTGATTGTTTCTATAGCTATGTTATTAAAATAGACTTCATGTGATGAATATTTTTTACGTACTCTGTAGATTTCTGTTTGTCGCGAATTCGCGACATTCGTCCATAACGGCTGGATTCGGCTATAAATAGTGCTGTATTTAGATGGATTTCAGCCAAAAAAAAAAAAAAAAAAACTTTTTTTTTTACAAAAAAAATAGCATGTTAGGAGAATAGCACTGGAGAAACAAGGAAAGAGATACACAGTGTAACATGGAATGTATAAAAACTACTTTCAATGTTAGGGAGTATTGTATAGGGAGTAAGGGAGTGTTTTGCTTCTTGCTGTTGTCAAGATTGATTAATTTGTCAATTAAAGTTTGGAAGTTCTAACAACTTTGTGACATAAATAAAATCTACATACCTGAGATGGGAAAATGTGTTTTATTAATTTTACCATTTTGTAAAAAATGTACCATAAATGCCTGTTGTCGCTAATTTGCATCATACCTAAATTTATATCTATTCTATATGCTATAGACAAATTAACAATCTCAACTTAATTTAGCATCAGCTTGGAGCCAGAAACACGCATAATATTTTTTTTTATATAATTGTAAATAAATTCAGGCGTCAAGGGGATATATGAACAGAAAACAGTAAATATAACAGACAGAGTAACACAGATCACTTGCTGATGCAACAGAAGCTAATGCCGGTTTCACCGGATGCACTTTTAACTCTTCCTGGTCATTACGTCACCCGCCCGTGACGCTCATTCTTTCAATTGGACTAGTTGACATAGATGCTTCAGACGCATTCACGCCAGGGGCGTTCCCAAAGCGTTATTAGCGCATCGCGAGTTCCCTCGAAAGGGAACAAAGGTAGACACTGTATTTTGAAGAACATTTCAACTGTTTTTGTTCATACAATGAAAGTTAATTGGGCACAAAACAACATTGGACTGAGACTGACTGAGACTGACCATTGTATGGACCTAAAAATAACTTATTTTGTGTTCCACAGAAGTAAGAAAACTTCATAATCCATTATCATTTGCTAATTAAAATCTCTTAATTGAAATCTGCCTCAATTAATTCATATGTACTAAATATAATAATCATTCATTTTATTTGTTTGTTTGTGTCTTGCTGAGACACTCTCGCTCTTTGTTGAGCCCCACCCCCCAAACAAAACCCACCCCCCCCCACCCCCAATAGATGCTTGTTTAAAGTGACATGCAGAGTCTCCCACATCAGCATTTTACCTCCTGGAATCAGAGCCAATTTGTTGATTTAAGTCACACACTGAGTGGAGATGGATGGCTCTGGAACTGCAGGACTCCTTATCGATTGATCACAGAGCCTGTGGATATGTGCTCCACCGAATCGTTCGTCATTGTAAAGTGCGTCCATAAACACCTAATGAAAGTGCTTAAGTCTACGTAAGAATGCATCAAATGATTTCATGAGAATTCAAAAGGATGCACACAAATTAATGTTGTAATGGGCCATGCAGATATTTTGCCCGATATTTTTGTGAATTGACATAAATTTCTTTTTCCTGTTTCTTTTTGGAAAACTGTTCTTGGTGAAATGTCATATTTCATATGAGAAGCATGGAAAATGTCTGCCATTCGTTTTGAGAGCATGACATATCCTTAATTTTTTTTTTCAAAACAATCACCATGTGTTGGTGGATCATTTTGCTGTAAATAGATCAATCTTGTCCATGTGCTCTGTTTCCATGTATTAGAGGGAGCTGGCATGTCACTGAGCTTCTGTGCTTTGCATATGTGTTGTGTGATTACAGCGGTGGAAGCAGCCAGCTGTCCATGAAGACAGCAGAGGCTTACAGATTTGCTGCACAGCTCTGGGGCAATGGCATTACACAACACGTTGGCAGGAAGAGCTTTGTGCACACGAGAGACTGTGGCCATCGAAGCTCTGGATGAGACCAGAGAAACTGTCATAGAACTGGCTCTAGGTAGGAGGCCTGTGGGTGTTTTTTGTGAGTTCATCTTAAATTTCTGAATCATAAACAAAAATCTCATTGCAAAACCATAGCAAGCATGAGAGAGTGCAGTAGTGACTGTTCAGGTGAATTTCCAAATCTTTTTCTCCACAGACATTTCAACAAGTTTCAATAACGAGTTTTAAGCCTTGAACCAAAGCATCCAGATCCTAGATGAATCACAGCCTATTATCCGAAGCAAAAAGATCTGAAATATTTTCAAAGATCACAGTATATAACTTTGCAACTTTAACAGAATGAATAAATGACAGTGCATCAAGTACACTTTATATATAGTGTGCAATAGACTATTGAGTACAATAGTAATATGTATTACGAAGTATTCAAATATGCACAACGCAGTATTTTATTTTTCAAATTTACACAAATCACAACACTTTATTATGAAATCAGAGAAGCAAATGATCTTGGATATGATAGGCATTGATGGTGCAATATAAAACTATTATATGCAAGTATAAATTACAATATCTATTACAAAATCAATGAAGGACTAGGAGTTAATGCTAAGTTATTGCTGTCAAATGGTATTTTAACCCAATCGATAAATGGATAAAGACAAGTATTTAGCAAAAAGGTGTGATCCCAATATAGGTGTCTTTAACTATTAACACTAACATTTAAACTGATAATTTGATACAATTACAATGTATATTAAAAAAAATTATACATATATATATATATATATATATATATATATATATATATATATATAAACCATCTGTGGTTCTGTCTAAAATGTTCTTTCCTTAGCATCTATTTTTTTGCATGTAGATATGAATATGTATGAATAAGTACAGCATGCATTATCACAACACACAAGTCAACGCTGTCAGTAATTGAAACGACTCTATCGGATTGCGAGGAGAGTTTATTTTGGTTGCGTTCTAAACCCTCCCTTGTAATAAAAGTCACTTGAGAAATTGCGAGGAGCCATAAATATGCAATTACATGTGCTGCGCTGCATAAGAAGAGCCAGAGTTGCAGATGCTGCGTTTGTGACCATATTAATATGCACCTGTCTGGCTTTCTTAATAGACAAGCATTGTTTAAGCACAGCAGGGAGACGTTGAGAGAAAACAGCTCCTCATTCATATTCATCTCTCTCTCTCTCCCTCCCTCAAACACACATTTAGCACCGCTGACTTGCAGGCAGAGTTGTATTCACGTATTCTGGACAGCTGGCTGCATTTATTCTGTCAGAAGAAAACTAAACTTCACTCTTCATTTGCTTTTTATGGAGCTCCTTTTTTATATTATAAATAACAAATATAATGTAATACAATATAACATTTATTGAATATTATCATTCATTTTATTGCATTATTATTATTATTATTATTATTATAAAAATGGAGCTACATAAAAAACACGAAACACACTGAAGAGTGAAGCTGAAAAACATAAAAAATCCCAAAACACAATATTATTATAACAGTCATAAGTTAATTTTTTTGTCGTCATATACTGTAGCTGTCTCAAGAATCACACGCATTCAGAGAAATACTCTAAATTATGTCCTTCTTCATCAACTTGTTTACATGACTGTTCGATTGCGTTTTGATGGAGCAGTCGGCAGTGAAATCTCTCTGAGAGGGGGAGGAAAAAAAAATAATTTGAAAGCTGGGTATATATTGTCTTTTCCCATCATGGTTACTGTAATAGTCAGAACAGTGAATTTCCATCAGCACTGAAGTAAGACATGCCAATTTGAAACAAATTACTTTGTGATATTTGGTTGATGAATTCTTGCGCTGAGTTAAAACAAAGAAATTTTCTGGTTTGCTCAGACTAATGAGCATGATTCTCAAACCCAAACTATTTATTTTTCATAATTTTGTCTTACTAAACTAACTTGTAAGGCCGACAATTTCACAAAAAGACTGTTTTATCACTCACACTTTTGCTCGGTTTGTCTTCCTTTTCACTGTACTTAATTTTCCTACCTGCAGTTTTATGAAGAGGCCCATTGAGACCCTGACCTCATTTTTCAGTAGAATATGCTGATGATATTTCATGTGAATCCAGACTTACAGTAAAGGCAGATATAAAATGTTCAGAGACTACAGCAGGTTAACTGTCACAAGGTATATGAAATGAAATTTGTAACACTTTACAATAAGGTCACATTAGTTAACGTCTCGGTTACTAATGTAACCCTCGTTCCCTGAAGGAGGGAACAGGCGACGTAGCGTCGACGTGACGAAGTAATTGGGATCACTTCAGGGAGCCCTATCAGGTGTGTTCGACATCGGCTGCGGCTGGATGTAAGCGATCGGCGAGAGTAGCCGCGTGCAGGCGGGGAGGAGCTGCAAACGGAGACGTGAAGTCGGACACTTTATGGTTCCCGTAGTGACCGCTCACGT
Source organism: Semotilus atromaculatus (assembly GCA_031834385.1). Lineage (NCBI taxonomy): Eukaryota > Metazoa > Chordata > Actinopteri > Cypriniformes > Leuciscidae > Semotilus > Semotilus atromaculatus. The sequence goes on along the minus strand of JAULUF010000038.1, from coordinate 11,670,773 downwards.
GGTGTTTGCATACTTTATCACAGCTGAAGTGAAATAAATGCAATATTTGCTAAATACACAGATGTTTCAGAGACATTTTCATTCAATATTTTATGTACTGCCTCATACAGCATCTGTTTGAACAAGAATAAAGTTCACCATAAGTCTACAGCTACTATCAATGAAGTGGAATCAACGTTTTTTAATCAGTTTTATTTGGATAAACATGACACAATATAACATTGCGACTACATGAAAAGAGTGCTTACTGTTATAAAAAATGATTTGTGAGCTGTAGAGGAACTAAAGGTGTTCGAATAAACACGAAACACACGTGATCGTTGTCATGCAGTGAATCCGGCCAATCATCGAACAACTGTGTCGTCATCAGAGCTTGTGCAGCCCAGAGCAGCCGCTATTCAGAAGCTGTGCTGGCTGAGTTCTCCGGCTACTCTCGAATCACTCTCGCGGTACTTTGATGGCATACGTCACAGTCACGTGGCGTCGGCGCTGTATCAAGTCGGACAAAATTTCTAACCGGCATGCATTGCTTCAAGTCAGCCGCCGATCGGTCTACACAGAGCTGCATGAAGTCGAACAAGCCTATCATCTTCGAGTATCTACGCTCTGCCCCGCCCCGCAGCACAGGTATAAACAGGAAGCGGGCGCTTTGTTTTTCACATTGTTTCACATTGTCAAAACACATTGTTTTTCACTGAGGAGCCAAGATAGTGACGGCCGTACAGCAATGGTCAGCAAGTGTGGGAACAAGGGTAACATTAGTAACAGTTCCCTTTCAGTCGCTCAGACGTAACGTCGACGTGATGACGTAATTGGGATCCTATAGAAAACTCCACGGTTGCTGCCACATCAAGGGATCTACACAAAACTCTCAGACCCCCAACTGGCTGTGGCGGAAGTCCTGCGTAGAGGGAGTTCGAACTGCTGTTCCATTATAGCCCACACAGTGAAACTCTTGGATAACACCGGGAAAGCGTGACCCTCCAGGGGAGAGGGACGCTGCGGAGCCACATCCTGCCCGAAGGGAGGTATCATGTGGAGAATACACATATGGACTGGCCGGTAGGGGCAATGCAACATGTGGAATGTCACTGGGGTGGCTCCAGCCTGAGAAGGGGGAGACAACACCAGGCAGTGACAACAGAGCAGGCTCTGCCCAGGGAAAGACACAAGCTAGCCGCAGGGAGCTGGTTGTGGAAGAATACGCATATGGGATCGCCGCAGGGATCGCCGCATATGGAACCCAGTCTAGCACAAGTACACAAGCATACGAGCACTAGACCTGGTGTCGGACGTTCTGCAACGTCTGACTGCCGAAGGGGTGCGGAGGAACTCTACAGGGTTCGCCTGGTGGGGAACTCGATTGGAGCAGAAAAGCGCACATATCCGCTCCATGTGGAGGGGAGTGGCGCAGCAAGCTGACACAAGAGCACAAACTTTTGTGTTACTGGCAGGTTGAAGCGAGCACACAGGAAGAAGCCGGCTCAACACATAGGCTATAAAACCTACTGAATGTGTTAGGTGTCGCCCAGCCCGTAGCTCTGCAGATGTCTGTCAGCGAGGTGCCGTGTGCCAGCGCCCAAAAAGAAGTGACACTCCGAGGGTGCTTCTCATTTCTTATTTGTGCATCCTCGTTACCTTTCCTCGCTTCCTATCCTCGCATCTCAGCTCCACCCCCTGTAGGATGCGAGGGAAGGACGCAAGAAAAGAAAATGAGGACGAAGGAATCGAATGAAAGCTTTTTTATATACATTGGAATTCTTGATCACTTGAGCGTCACTTCACATCATCATCAGCTGTGCTCAACGGATCTGCCCTTATGTTGTCGAAGTTTGTTTGTTTAAGAAATTCCTAATAAATAATAATAAAGCAAGATACCCTGTTGAAATATGTGAGATGTGTGGTTTATATAAACTGCAAAGGTAATGTATAAATTAAAATCATGTGAAGGGGGAGGAGAATTTATACGTGCATCACATTTAGTCGATAAAACACTTTCGCATAGGATACACCCGTGTATCCTCGCTTATGACTCCTCAGGAAGCCTCCTCACTCCTCGATCCTCGCCTCCTCGCAGTGCAATTAGATAATTGAGATGTCCTTCCAGATGGCTGATCTCGATCGGTTTCCGGGTCATAGGATGGAGGACGAGGAGCGAGGAGACGAGGAGGGATATTGAGAAGCACCCCGAGTGGAGTGGGCTCTCAACCCGGGCGGGCTAGGCACACCTTGGGCTTCGTAAGCCAAGGCGATGGCATCCACTATCCAGTGGGCCTCTGCTTGGAGACAGCCTTTCCCTTCTGCTGGCCTCCGTAACAGATGAAGAGCTGATCTGAGGTCCTGAGGATTTGCATTCTGTCCACGTACAGGCGCAGAGCCCGGACGGGACAGAGAAAAGCCAGGGCTGGGTCTGCCTCCTCCGAAGGCAGCGCTTGCAGGTTCACCACCTGGTCCCGGAAGGGAGTGGTAGGAACCTTGGACATGTATCTGGGCCGGGGTCTTAGGATCATATGAGAGTTAGCCGGGCCAAATTCCAGGCACGATTCGTCACCGCATAGTGACGCTCACACTCTACTAAGTAACTTTGCAACTACATGTCAACTTATTCTAACCCTAGCCCTACCAGTTTACTAATACTCTACTAATACTCTAATGAGAGGTAGTAGACATGTAGATGCAATGTTATTTATAGACAACAGAATGTGTTAAAGGGACCATCAAAATAAAGTGAAACCGGATATTTTTCTTACAAAAGCACAACACTTTGCTTCAGAAGGCCTCCATTAACACCCTAGAGCCTTATGGATTACTTGTATGATGGATGGATGTGCTTTTTTTGGGGTTCAAAATCTAAGGTACCATTCACTCCCATTATAAAGTTTGGAAGAGCCAGGATATTTGTTTAATATAACTCTGATTGTGTTTGGCTGAAAGAGGAAAGCCCTCTAAACCTATGATGGCTTGAGGGTGAGTAAATTATGGAATTTTTTTATTTTATTTTTTGGGGTGAACTAACCCTTTAAGCCTTTAAAGCAGGGGTCGGCAACAGGCGGCCCGCGGGCCAAAACTGGCCCGCCAGCAATATTTTCTGGCCCGCCGGATTATTTTGGAAGTCCGTTTAAAAAAAAAAAAAAATTTTTTTTTTTATCAGCCTATTTTTATTTTACAATAACGGTTTACAAATGCCCCGTGTATCATTCGTTCAATCGTTTTGGTACTTGATCTGTTTAAAATGATTTCATTGATATATGCCTACTAAGGTGTTAAGTTAAAAATAAAAATCAGTGTCTAATTCAGTATAGGCTAGGCTAATTATTTTTTTCTTTTTTTGATCTGAGCACACAATCAGAAAATTCGTCGTTATTAGTTTTTTAATTTTATTGTTCAGGAAATATATAATGGAAAAACAAGTTGTTTTTCATTATTTTATTTTTGGTTTTAATTTGAAAAAATTATTGAACGAATGATACACGGACCCATCATATTCCACGATTATATGCCTATACTGCGGGCGCAAACAGACAAAGAAACACCAGAACAACCATTTTTGTAGCAATTTTTAATGTCGTCTTTCGTCTTTTAAATCTGAAATAAAGACAATGTTGCTTGACAAAAGATTGGATAGCCCACATTGTGTGTTTTAGCAAGACGGGATGTGTTGTAAGATGCTGCAATATTTCGGGAGACGTGTGTCAGACATGATTTTGACCTCTTCATTAAGTTTTGTTTTGTAGAAAGCCTGTCTAAAATGTGAATTTCGTTTTGTATCAATTGTATCTTAAATTTAATCAAGGTTTCAACAACCAATTCCCTGGATTTAATGAATAAGAAGCAAATATAGCAGACAAAATAACAGGACATGGAGGCGCCGGCGCGATTGCTTGTGAACTGGAGCTCGTCTCATAAATGAACCGAAACTCAGCGTTTAAGCTCCCTCACAGACACGAGAAATATATATAGAAAGCTTGTTTATTAATAAACAATAAAAATGTCTCCTACATTTGTAGCGTTCATAATCATTACTTTTGCCGGTTCCTTGTGACAGCTTTTGCGTTAGGCTATTGGCAGCGTCACCCTCTCCTTACATGAACGCGTCACCACAGAATCAACACCGCAAACATGGGGATTTTTTAGACAATAATCACACAACCTATTCGAAAATCTATAATTAAATAAACTACTATAATTAAATAAACTAATCGAATATTCGTCAGTGTAAAACCCGGACACCGCCACACATAGGCCTATGCCTATGTGGCTTTTTGTTAATGACTGTTTTACTACAGGATTTAACACAGAGTAACAGCTCAGTACCAGTTACAAAATACACTGTACCAGTCTTGTCACAGCAGGCAATTCGCATTTTTCATCAATTAATTTCTTAAATTATCCGTTGACTATGCTCTGGCCCGCCATCTAGTGGGAAAAATTTTTTTTGGCCCGATGCCAAACTTACTTGCCGACCCCTGCTTTAAAGTGTCCCATAGTATAAAGCTATTGAACAGAAAAGTGTATTCATAGAAGTTAATCTGCCTCTAATTTTTTGTGAAATGTCCACATCTCAAAATCCAATCAACAACCAATGGATAAAACCCAGTCCCTACTCTACATTTTTTTTTTTTTTTACAATCCATTACACTTGGATGTATGTCACAATACACTACCGGTCAAAAGTTCGGGGTCAGTAAGATTTTTTATGTTTTTAAATGAAGTCTCTTCTGCTCACCAAGGCTGCAATTATTTGATAAAAAATACAAAAAAAAAACTGTAATATTGTGAAATATTATTACAATTTAAAACAGCGGTTTTCTATGTGAAAATATAGTGAAGTGTAATTTATTCCTGTGATCAAAGCTGAATTTACAGCATCATTACTCCAGTCTTCAGTGTCACATTTTTTAAATTAATATAATATGATGCTCAAGAAACATTTATGATTATTATCCATGTTGAAAACAGTTTTTTACATTTTTATTTCAGGATTCTTTGATGAATAGAAAGTTCAAAAGAACAGCATTTATTTAAAATATAATCTTTTCTAACATTATAAATGTCTTTACTGTATAACTTTTGATCAATTTAACTCATCCTTGATGAATAAAAGTATTTTCTAATTTCTTTCCCCCAAAAATAAAAAATAAATTTTTACTGACCCCAAACTTTTGAATGGTAGTGATTAATGTTACAAAAGCTTTAGATTTCAGATCAATGCTGTTCTTTTGAACTTTCTATTCATCAAAGAATCCTGAAATAAAAATGTAAAAAACTGTTTTCAACATGGATAATAATCATAAATGTTTCTTGAGCATCATATTATAATAATTTCATATTATAATAATTAAAAAAATGTGACACTGAAGACTGAGTAATGATGCTGTAAATTCAGCTTTGATCACAGGAATAAATTACACTTCACTATATATTTACATAGAAAACCGCTGTTTTAAATTGTAATAATATTTCACAATATTACTGTTTTTTTTGTTGTATTTTTTATCAAATAATTGCAGCCTTGGTGAGCAGAAGAGACTTCATTTAAAAACATAAAAAATCTTACTGACCCGTAATCTAACTTTTGACCGGTAGTGTAAATTATGTCGCTTCCTCTGTTTAATCATGACTTTAAAAACAATATCTCTTTCTTGTACTAGTATCGCGTGCCGCGGCGAGAGTGTAACCCTCACTCTCAAATAGTGAAATACGGAAATGAGCATGAAGGGAGTGCACCGTTTCTAGATTTGAACCAGTGACCAGAAGATTAGATTCACTCAAGAGACGGTGTCCACAACAAGGGGAGAAGGCTGCATTAGAAACAGGTAAGATGTATTTAGGAAAATTATAAATAAAATAAAGCAGTGAAATTCAAAACATCACCACATAAGGAAAATAATGATCAGGATGGCAGTAAAGACTTGTTCCAAACAGATTATCTTCTCATAACCCTTATTTATATAGATTTATATTTCCTATTTAGTTTGTAACTATTATTAATTGTTTCTCTCTTTTTGTGACATATTTGGATTCAAGCTAATAAAGTGAATTGACCCATACTCTATTAATATATTTGTATACAATTTATTTTTACCTATTTATTCAAATTGTTTATAATTGCCTTATTTAAAGCTCTAATCCATAACTTTTTGGGGTTAAAAATTATCCAAAATAAATTTGAGCAAGTACATGACCAGCCAGTGTTAAAAATTATTTGCGTGCCTAATTCGAGCATGTCTTTGCGTCATTACGTCACATCTGAAACATAAAGAAGGTGTCTCGACTAGTCGACTATGTTGCACTAGAGGATGTTGGAGGTAGCCTTTTCTCACAGCACTTGATATAATTAAACGGATTAATTTTATGGTGGATCCAGGAAGGTTCAAACGACAATCACCAGTGACAACTGGACATTCACCCGTTGTAAAATGCAAAAAACTTTAGACTTCAGCGTGGCTACAGAAAAAAAAAAAGAGATTGCAACCAGGCCCATGCGAAAGCAAGGATACATACTTGAAGGGCATTAAAGGCACACTATGTAGTTGTGTTTTTGTCAAACAGCGACCCCTAGAGTCGCTGTGGAATACTTGCACTGTCGTAAATACCCCCCACCCTGCACACCGGTACCTGTTCGGTAGGATAGAACCGTTGGGCATGGAACAGGCACAGATAGACTCCGAAGATATTGACCAGGTAATGTTTCACGATTTCATACAAATATTAGGCTACTGCATACTGCATAGTCTATTGAACTACTGATGATGGTAATAGGATAATAATAACTACATGTCAATAATAATAAAGTAGCCTACCGCGTTTGCTGGCTTTTTCGTTTTTCATCGTAAAAAAAATGACATACTACAAGCAAGCGCAACAACACACAACATAGAACGCAAACAAGTTTACAAATAAGAGATTTACTTACTAGCTCGCGCCAACGAGTGAAAGCCCGACTGAGTGGGACTCCGGTTCCGGTTGTCCAGTTCCTCACGTGATCAGATTCTCTTTTCCATTTCCGAGTCTCTTGTGACCGCGTTTTCTTTGCTTTTTACATCATCAAGCATTCATGCTTCATATGTTGTTGTTGATGTGTGTGACGTCGTTGCCATAAAGCAAGTTGTGATTCTCGCGAGATATGTCGGGGCCCCTCTCAAACTTGCATTGCTGTTTTTTCCACCAGCGTCCCCCCCAGGCTTTAATACAAGAATGATTCGCCCTACTATGAGTTTGTTTACCACCAAAATGACTTTGAAGCTGTCATATTAAGGTACAATTCTTGTATAGTGTGCCTTTAAATGTAGTCACGCAATGCTGATGTTGTTAACATTAACAATTTGAGAACAAAGTATAATTTGCACGGTTTGATGTGAAATGATAAGCGATCGTTAGATTTAATCAGCACGATTTACTGCAATGCTTTTTTCCCCTTAGTTGGTCAGAACAAAAGTGGATGTTACTTACTTGTTCAGATGACATTTTCAGGTGAAAATTCGTATGTTGGTCATACTTCCAAAAAATATAATCTGTGAATCTGAATGACAGTATACACACCGGCGCGGTGACTGACAGCCACACATTCTCCTCAAAACATTGGATTCATCCGCGCAATGCCGTGCAGATTTCAGAGATGGCGACAAAGAGGAAAAATTACAGATGTAGAGAATAATTTTACATTTGAATACAATTCTTCCAAATGATGACCCTTTGAAATACCCTTTTTACTCTTGTGCTCCAGAAAAAAAAGAAAAAAAAGATATATATATAAAACCAAATAATTAAATTGTTACGTGGGAGTGTATAGGCCTACTGTGTGTTGTTGGGGTTTTCCCTGGTGTTCTTTCTCTTTCTCTCTCTGTAATGATTCACAGGTGGAGCTGTTAACGAGGGACCTTAATTGGTGACGGGAGTGATTGCCGCTACATTTAAGTCTCCTGAAACCATGGATCGAGAGCTCCCCGCTCTCATGGCTTCTTTGACGATCAGCTGTGTTAATGTGTTCTCCTAGTACATGTTAAAGACATTTGATGTGAACCACAACCTCATGTTAAGTTGTGATTAGTTCTGTTAAACCGTTTTGGAGCATGGTAGGGAGGTGGGTGCTTCTTTTATTTATTATTTGTTTTCTCCTGTTTTTGATAAGTAGGGAGAGCAGTTTTTGTATCTTTTGTTTGTTATCTGATTTCCAGGTTAGTTTCCTTAAATCAGTTAGCTTTGTTTTGTTGTTTGTTTTGGCTTCCTCCTGAACTTTGTGGCTTTTTAGCTACTAATGTAATAAATATACTTTTTGCACTTTAAGAATGTTTCTGTGTTTTTGAAGCCTTGGAAAAGAGAGTGGGGACTCCAGGGATCTTGTTGAACAGATCCCTGCTAATTTTTACGAATGGTTCTGTTCTCTTTGAGTAGGGCTATTTAATTTGTAACAAAATCCGGACGAGCCCCCATTTGTTACAAATTAAAAATAAAGCTCTCAATCCATGGTTTCAGGAGACTTAAATGTAGCGGCAATCACTCCCGTCACCAATCAAGGTCAAGTATGCCCGGTTGACGCGAAGATTGCATCTGTTGTGAAGTTTCCAGTACCCGTGAATAAAAGAGAACTGCGCCAATTTTTGGGAATGGCAGGATACTACAGAGGGTTCTGTCGTAACTTTGACAGTGTTATATCACCATTAACCGATCTCCTCAGCACAGCTCGAGTTTTCGTGTGGTCTCCCGCTTGTGAGCAAGCTTTTCGAGCAGCTAAGTATTTACTGTGTAATGCTCCTGTTTTGGCAGCGCCAGATTTTACACGCTCTTGTAAGCTGGAAGTGGATCCCGCCTCTGCTACTGGAGCTGGTGCAGTTTTACTTCAAGAGAGTGAGTTTGAGGTTGATCACCCAGTTTGTTATTTCTCGAAAAAGTTCATGTTATGTCAACGCAGATATACTGTAGTAGTACCATCGAAAAAGAGGCTCTTGCGTTGCTGTTAGCATTGCAACATTTCGAGGTGTACTTAGGTGGAAGTTCATTTCCAATTCTAGTCCATACCGACCACAACCCACTTGTTTTTTTTGGCTCGGATGTCGAATTCGAATCAATGCTTAATGCGCTGGGCATTAATAGTTCAAGAATTTAATTTGGATATCCGACATAAAAAAGGCTCGCAGAATACTGTTGCGGATGCGCTGTCCCCAGTCTATGGTGCTGAAGTGTAAACTAATTTCTGTTGTGTAGTGTAGTAGATACCAACTTCCTGTTAGCATCTTTTTGGTGGGGAGGTGTTACGTGGGGCCTACTGTGTGTTGTTGGGGTTTTCCCTGGTGTTCTTTCTCTTTCTCTCTCTCTCTGAAATAAAATACAGTAGAATTTGAACATACTGTAGAAAATAACAGTAGGGAAAATAAAATCACAATAAATCAAATTTACTGCTCACAATAGCAGTCCAGTTCCAGTTCAATGCTGCTTGCACGAGATCCTTCTTCCGCAATTGATTTCTGAGCAACACACTTCAGTCAGAAAGGGAGGAAAAACATATGAGCACATTAAAAATAAAATAATTGTTTTACATGAGTGTTAGACTTTTTTTTTCCTTTTTCTTACATCAACAGGATTCCTTTAGTGACCTGGGTAACATAGTGCTGCAGTCCAGCTAAATGCCATCTGCCGTCATGCTGCATTAGTGATGCCACATTACACCAGGTGGGCAAGTCTTGTGTGGATCACTCGATAAACTTAATTTATTGTTATTTAATACACAAACAGACGCTTTTATAGATTGTAAGCATACATAATAAATAATGAAAAGTGTCACTGGCTTTATAAAAGAAATGTAGGTGTGTGACAGGAAGATGAGTTAAACACATCAGTCACCTCAGCATCCTGTCTGGTGATTAAGCTTAAACAAAGAGCCGTTTCCCCGTCACCTCTGTCGTGAGCCGGCCAATCAGAGGCCAGTAAAGAGCAATGTTTTATTAGCCTGCATCTGCTGTGCAGCTGCTCTCTTCCCGTCAGGAGATTCTCTTTTTGGCAGGTGTCACCGGCCGCCAGATGCATTAACCACCTCCCAGAGACCTGTCGCATCATTAAGCCATCAGCACATCACTGCGGACAGAGAGAAAACAGGCCATGGCAGGGACTAATCCAGCTGCAAACCTGTCCAGATGAATAAAACATCAGCCTGCCAGACAAATGTTCAGCTAAGCAGGAGTGGACCACCGTGCCCTGCTCGAGAGGGTCCAGAGATTGACTTCCTCCCATCAGGGCTAGTAACCAGAAAACACTCTTCTTTGTGCTGAGCTTCAGCATGTTTGTACAGAGAGGGAGATTCTCATGGGCTGACTCCTCCTGTCTGTTTGAGCTGCACACTGATTTTTATCCTCCTCACTCACTCAGCTGTTTTTCTCTTCTCTTCTGGTTAGCTAGAGGTCACATTATCCTACAACACCTGATAAGAAGTTGACATGAGATAGTTAAGACCATGACAGTTGTTCATAACAACAAATAAGACAATTTAAACATCATACTTTCTGCACTTTTCTTGTCAATCTGTCAAACTTGAGAATAATCTAAGCAGGCAGCTGACAGTGCTGTGAGCACCAGAAACGCTCCTCTTCTCTCATTACTGAGAGCTATCACAGGATTACTGTCTCAACCATTTGTCCACAGCCAGCGTGAATTTATCATTTTTACTAACACAAATTCACCAGCAGTGCAGGAAAAGAAGAATGTCATTTGAGTAAGTATTTGACTCTGTTAGGTTCAGACTAAGCATGACTGTAACGAAGAAGGGAAGAAAGAGGCAGGAACCGGAGAACGTTCAATGTAACTTGATAGAAAAATGAACATGAAAAACAAAAGGAAAGGAAAGCGGCAGCCCCTCATGGACGATTGCCACATAAACTAAACTAAACTTAAACAACAACATAAAGTCCAGGCCTGGTCCTCTCTCTTCTTCCACTGTCATCACCCCTCTTTTTATCTTTTCCGAGCTCCTCCATGAGACCGGTGTTGCGTGCAGGTCATACTCATTAACACTCACACCGACCACAGCTCATAGATGTGTGTAATTAAATCAGTTCATAATTAGACAATCAGTGATATGCTCAAATTAGCCATTGATGACAAACTAAATTGCCAACAGGAAACTTTTCAGTCGGTGTCAGCAGTGTTTGGGTATTTTGTGGACACAATATGTTTTATTAACCTGTATGTTTGTTGACATCTGTTTTTCCATTATTTCATAGAAGGTTCGGTCACACTTTAGATAAGAGTCCAATTCTTACTATTAACTAACTATGACCTATGACTTTTGCCTCAAACTCATAATTACTGCTTATTAAAGTTAGTAAGGTAGTTGTTACGTTTGGGTATTGGATGCAGAATTTGGTCATGCAAGAATAAGGTGCTAATAGGTGCTAAAGTGCTAATAAACAGCCAATATCCTATGAATATCCATGCTATAAGCAACTATAGTTAACTATAGTTCATGGTGAGAATTGGACCCTAAACTAAAGTGTTACCAAAAGTTCAAACAGGCTTTGTTATGCAGACCCGGAACAGTCAACAAAAGCATGCGGGTTTCCAACAACATAGGAAAAAAAAATATAGGAAAAAAAAAATTATTTAAAAAATGTTAAGGTTTGGCAGGTAAGCATGGTCCAGTTAGAGCCTGCTAGTAGATGCCATGACTATGCTGTTTTGGTAGCAAAAAGGTCAATTCCAAACACACTTTCAAACTGAAAATACTGTTTTCTACAAACAATAAGGGGAAAAAGCTCAAAATGAAACGGTAGTCTTCGCATTTTGAATTTGCTAATACCCTATCCTCTTATATCTTATCAGCTATGTACTGTATTTGTTTTCCATTTTTAGTCCAGCATATCATTGTCTTCTGCATGAGCTAACCACCTCACTCCATCAGTTTCCTCATTAGTAATCAGCTGCATGCCGGTGATGTTTAATTGCTGGAATATGTCAGGATGTAATTATTGCAATCATCTCCATTAAAAAAACGGCTGCCTTTCTGAGCGAAAACGAGCCCAGTGACACAGTGATGATTCCACAGCTGTCAAAGCAGGTTTTAGTTGCCAGATCTCCGATTCCGCTCATCCTCTTTCATTATGTAAGGAATTACGCAGAGGCCACGAGGTTAACCAGATCGGATTTAGCACACTGCTGTAAGTTTCTACAAAACACGCTTGTCGCATATTGACCAGCTTTAGACACGGGGCTGGCAATTAACACTGTTGTCTAGCACATGCAGGGGGAGTTTGAGCTTTTGGATTATTATCCAGGGATTGTTGGAACAGAAGAGGGACACTGTAGAATTCTGCTTTTTTTGTTGAGGTCATTTTTAACCAGTGCAGTCACTGTTACACAGCTCTCAAAACCATAGCTGAGGCAGTAGTGACATGGAACTTGCTGTGAGCTGTTGCAATCCATCTAATCTAGGTTGAGCGATTGTTCACCTTTCTCAGCCTTATCCATCAGCCAGGCTTTTTGCAAAGGATACAAACAGTGGCAGGACAAAGACTATGCTGTGAAGACACGTATGAGAATGTTTGCAAATGTGTCGGCCCCGTTTACAAGTACAAGGTTATTTTGAAATACTGAGACATTTCCCTTCGTTTGTGAAATTCGCCTCTGAAAACGATTCTTTCTAAAAACTCATGTACATGAGTTTTAGGCAGCCGACGTCACAGCATGCGACAGAACTTGCACCTACATCAAAAGTGCAACCAATGTTTACATTTTCATTTGGCTATGGTGATCATGGATGCTTTCAGAGTAGTTGGTGCAAACCCTTTTTGTCTGTTTACATTTGCAAATACAGCTGCTCTATTATGTCGAGGAGCTGTAGTTGCTATTTTCGGGATTCTGATTGACTAACGTGGGCTTGAGCTTCTTGTTACACTGCCACCTACAGGTTTGGCATGCTCTTGATGGCATATATACATGGGTTCGTGTAAACAAACACTTTTCTGAAAACTGACAGGTGTGCACGTTTTTTTTTTTTAAACAGAGAGAGTGAAATATCCGTCTATGAAAATAGCCGGCCACGTGTAAACATAGTCTCAGTTTCTCTCGGACAAAATGCCATGGGTGGTTTATTTCTCATTGTCACAGAGTCAGCCACACCGTCACAGCCCCAATCATCACCCAATCACCAGGACCCGCCCACTCGTTCACAATCACCAGAGTACTGACTTGCTGCACCTGCACTCCCTCATCAACACAGCCTATATATTCACAGTTCACCATCCACTCATATTGTCTGGTCTCTCGCAGTATACACTGCATTCTGTCAGACTCCTTACCTCTCTACTCACCTGAGATCGCATCGTCCTGTATCCAGTCTTTCTTCCGTCTGTCATCCTGTTCACTCATCTCCTGCACAGATAATCCACTTCAGTCATTGCCAACTAAAGTCACCACCATCATTCAGCAAGTCACCATCGTCTGGTTCCTGCTGTTTCACCACCACTCTGCTTCAATAAACACTGTTTGCACTTTAACATCTGTCTGTCTCCTTCTGTGTTGTGACACTCATATGGTTGATAAATCACTCGGATAATTCTTTCTTTCAGAGTCTTCAGCATCTCAAAGGATGTTTTAATCCTTTTTATCCAAAGTCCTCAAATTCTTCAGAACAGCCGATAACATAGCATATTTTAATATATTATCTTATTATAACCTGGGAACTGTTGAATGCCTTGTTCAATGTTTAAATGGACTTTGCTCATATGCTTTATGGTTGTCACGCTCGTGTGTGGTGGGCATACTGGCACAATATGGCTGACGTCACATCATCCAGGTGGATGCTGCACATTGGTGGTAGTTGAGGAGATTCCCCCTTCCATGTAAAGCGCTTTGAGGTCCCAGAAAAAGCGCTATATAAATGTAACAAATTATAATTATTATTCTAATTTAGTTACACACTGGTTTCTTGTTACGTTTAATATTCCTTCTGCGTATTTAAGTCAAGTCACCTTCATTTATATAGCACTTTTAACAATACAGATTGTTTCAAAGAAACTTTGCATTGATAATAGGAAACTAATGCAACAATTGTTTTTACTGTACAGCAGCTCTATAAGAAAGTCCTCTTAAGCAAGTTTTTGATTGAATCCTTTCCGTTGTAAAAAAAATTGTTTAATTAGTTATTAACTTACACAACTTACACAACACCGTTTACAACTGAAAACAGAAAACTTTTAATGCGCTCTGGCTGTTCATTTACACAACAACAGTGTTTTGGTGGCCTGAGAATCCAAACTTTGAAATAGGTTTCAAGGCCGGAGTTCTTTTTGTTCATAGTTCTTGGTGTTATATTTATATTTATCATTCTTTGGATTAATACCCAGCTCTGTGACATTGCTTTTATCATCACTATATTATAGAAAAACACGTTGGACAAAAACTAAACGTGACCTCATACAGATTTGAAACATTATGACTTCAGTGCATTTCCAAAGGAATTTCATCATGCCTTGATTTTGTAAGATGCTGGTAATTATGGTTTCTGAACAAATCAGATTAATCAAGTTTCTGTTGCAGAACTTTAGAAGTTCCCACATGTGAATTTTTAAATGTGACAGGTGCTTTGAAATGCAAATTTTTTGCTAATCAAAAAACGTGTGTGCTTGGTAATACATTAAAATATTGTTTTAAATGTCATTTCAAATGGGGAATATCCAACGCATTCTCATCCTTTTGCGTCATATTTTAAATGTTGAGCCATTGATTTGGGCCACAGTGTAATGTCTATCAGTCAAACAGACCAAGATGCGTTTACATAGAAAGTTTATTCTGACATTACAGCATATCATATACAAAGTGTTGCATTTTATCACTTCAGAAGGCACACATGGATTCTGCCCCACAGAACACTTTTTCTGAATTTGAACACCCATCATTCATGTATTCATTTTGAAATACTAAAGCTAACTTAATGATTTCAGCAAGAAGAGTGTCTAACTTGCTGTTTAAAACATTTTATGATGTTTAAATCTATTCCACAGAATTATTCACCCCAAAGACTCTTCATATTCCATCTGGGTATGCATATAAATCAGTCTCACAGCAGATTCTCGAGTTGGTATTTCCAGAAAGCTGTGTTTCAAAGCACCATTTACATTTTTTCAAACACTTTTTGTTCAATTATTCAAAACACAGACTTATCCAAGCACTAAATCAAGGCATAGGTGCCCCATGACAACATTATCAAATACTTTTAAAGTGTTATTAACCGCAGACGAAATATCCATTCCATGTGTTAGATGAAAATAAACAGGTTAAAATGGCCTTTTTAAGGAAGTGTGTAGAGACAAGTTGCTAAGTAGAAGTTTTGAGGTTTATCTTGCATGAAATGTCACAGTGGCAGTGTTAATCACTAGCTGTCATTATAGGCCTAGTTAAATGAATGCCATACAATTTTACAAATTTCAGAGCTTGCACACCCTCTAGCAGTGATAGTTTACACACAAGTGTCAGCGATCCAAAAGACTTGAGTCACATGGGAGGATTGTGCACAAGATGAATGATATGAGTGTGTGAATCACACACTGAGCCTGAAATCACAGGGTTTTAGATTTGCCGACAAACATTCCTGACTCGATAATGTAGGGGAGCTTGTGAGGTGGAAACTTACTTCTGCTTATAATGTGAAAGCTTACAGTCTGATAAAACAAAAAAAACTCTATGAATATTATGAACTAATATTTAAGGATCTTTAAGGTTCAGTTGTTTTGTAAAAAAATATATATTCGTCATTTTTATATGAACAGTTTTATGTAAAACATGTTGGGGTCATTCTTGTTTGATCATTATCTAACATCAGCTCAGACAAATGACTTTTACTCAAATATAATAAAAAAATGATCTTTGTCCAAATGGTATGAAACTTTCTACAGCACTAAGCACTTTCTAGATCTAAAAAAAAAAACATCTAACATCGCTAACGCTCACACGCACACAGGAATACATTTGTAAGGCTATACTATGCATACTGCCTGCAGTGCACTGTAAATGAGACTGTATGAGATGAGACCACCTATTATTGTTCCTAGTTGTTCGTTTTTTTTAAACTAAATTAAATTTTTTTACTGCTTTATTTGCTCATTTGTTATTGCTGTTCAGTTCATTGCATTTTGATGTTCATGTCATGTATTTTTACTCAATATGTAGGTCTAATTGTTAATTTCTTTACATTTTTTTCTGTTAGTTAGTAACTGAAATGTTGATTAAAAATGTAGAATTGTAAAACAGATGATTGTAAATGTCAGATTATAAAATCTAAAGACTCCAACATTTATCTGTGTAATATCTTGTTCAGGTTTGATTCTAATCTTAATGTAATATTATTGCAAAACTTTTGTCAGTACGAAAAATGCTAAACTTTAAAAGTTTTTTTTTTAGTTTTTTTATTTAGAATTGTGATTTTATCATTTAGATATGAATCCTGGAACTGGAAAAACTTGTGAAAAGATATTTATGTCAAAATATATATTTTGGTTAGTCAAATAGCAAATAGCATATAGTGGAGCTCTATAACCATCTAGTGGTTAAAGTGATTTTAAAATTATTTTAAAATTGCATTTTCCAAAAAATGTCCAAAACTCTTACATTAAACAATGTACAATTATCCATGTTATCTCCATGAATGAAAGTTCTGGGTCTTTTATAAAGTGGATTTTACATGAAATGCTGTTTTTTTGTAAAAAGACTATTTAAATATTTATTTATTTATTTATTTATTTTTAGAAATGTAAAAGATATCATAAATCCTCCAAAAACTGCACAAATGTTGAGTAAAAACATTAATAAACAGAGTAAAATTACATTTGTAATTTTTTTTTTTAAATAATACATATATATATATATATATACACACACACACACATTTGCACTGATTTAGCACAATGGGATTTATAAATGTCTAATAAACGTCAAGCATATTGTCTGTACTTTCCTCTATGTTGTTCTTGTACTGTCCGACACAGAGGAGAAAATATGCTCAATTTTATGCTAATCATACTTAGGTGTATCTACACTTTTTCACAAAGATCAACACTGGAAAGTTTAATGTTTATTAAAAATAGGGAGCAAGGAAAGTCTTGCAAAATCCAAGGAGCTGAGACTGAAGGAGGGTACAGTGTCAGTGTCTTCAGGATCCACTGAATCACTTGTGCTTCTTGTGTTGAAAGAGATCAAGGAGACACAAATGGGACACATTATAGTAGTGTATATACAGTTATGGTCATATATATATAGGGTGCAATATATTATATTAGGGTGCATCAAAAAACACAATTCTTGAATTTTGATATGGCTGGGTGGTAAAAGTTGTAAAGAATCTCTCAATAGCTCAATAATGGGGAATTGTATGATCGACCCTTGATTCATATTTCATAATCAATAATCATACAGGTTTTGAGTTATCACTTACAAAATAAAAATTACCCTTGTCTATATGGGCAACTGAAACAACGAATGGTGTTCAGTTGCACATACAGACAGGCAAAAATAGAGCAATTGTATTTCAATATTCCAACCACAACGAATTATGATTAAATATCAATATATCAACTGTCTATGATAGATAACTCCTAAGGGAATTAATTAGTTATCGAATAATCTGTTCGCCAGCGAACTGACCATCAATCTGTTACTAAACCTCAAAGAAGTTATGCTTAGAAAAACAGACTATCCTCCCTGGCCACGGCAAAAACAGCCTCCTTGTTCTATAAACAAAATACTAATTAAAGTATCTTTAAATTGTAAAGCTTGTAGCTAGATCTAACATTATCAGTGACTTAATCATGAGCAGGTAGGCAGTTTTCAAAGTATGAATATGAATTTAATACAGGTAAACTACATTATACATCATGACTACAGTTACACGGAATTAATGTATTTACAGAATACATAGATACAGGGAGAGAGAGAGAGAAATATGCAGAGAGAGAGAGAGAGTTATGGGAAGATCCGGTAGAATCTTCAGAATAGCAAAATCACAGGGACATTTAAGTTAACCTTTGAGAGACAACAAGAATTCAACAAATCTTAAACCTTAAAAGCGTG
Organism: Semotilus atromaculatus; assembly: GCA_031834385.1. Lineage (NCBI taxonomy): Eukaryota > Metazoa > Chordata > Actinopteri > Cypriniformes > Leuciscidae > Semotilus > Semotilus atromaculatus. The sequence continues at coordinate 11,652,722 of JAULUF010000038.1, read as the reverse complement.
ATCAAACTTATACTTGCACAGGTATAACTCTTTGTGTGGCTGATATGAACTGCGCGTCACGCGGTCCTTTGGGCGTGTGCTCGTTCGGTGCGCGTGTCCTCTTTCAAAGCGAAACGCGGTTCGTTTGAAAGTCCCTGGTGGATGAATTTGCTGAAGGGATAATTCAAGCTAAGTTCTTTTCACTCGTTGGTGGAACTAAACACGGAGAATTATCTAAGACTGAAAACACAAACTAAACTAGAAACAAACAAAAGAAAAACGGGCTTTCGCCCTAAGGTTACATGATGAAAACAGGACAGGAGCAAGAAGTATCAGTAAGAGGAAACATTTCTTATGTGTGTGTGTGTGTGTAGGGTCTCTGTGTTGCTCTGGTAGGTCCTGCAGTGGGGGAAGAAGTTTGGGAATGCCTTTGATGTGGCCAAAGTGAGTAGAGAGGAGTGTATGGTGGTCTCTGGAGAGTATCTCCGAGTCATAAAAGTTGTCAGAAACAGTCTCATACAGACATTCTGGTGCCAATGTCCGTAATTTACATTCATTCTAAAAGACTTTGGGTTTTAAGAAGAATGTGCTTTATTTGTGTTCAGAGGAGTGACTCATGATTTACCGAGATGTGCTACAAAGTGTTCCAATATGAAACCAGGCTTGTGCAAAATTCAGAATTTCAGAATTGGCCAGCATTCAATTCATGAATTGGAATTGGAATTGAATTGACTCCGCCCCACAGGAAGCTGAATTGGAATTGGAATTGGAATGACAGGAACAGGGTTCTAAATTAACACCCGCCAACCCGCCAAATGCGGGTTAAAATTCATTTTGGCAGGTGTTAATAAAAACTTACTAGCCAGTTTGGCCGGTGATGCATGAGGCATTAAATGCATGATACATAAGGCTCTGTTCTCGGATTAGCCTATGAGTAGGCTAACTGTAGTCTCCACAGAACATAAAATATTCATTTTATTTTATTTTTCGTGTTCGCATTTATGAGGAAAAAACAACGTGACAAGCTCTGAAAGCGGCACTAAAAGGTGCTTTAAAACTTTCACAGAGAATTCAAAGAGACAGCACAAAACCTTTCTTTAAAGTGAATTTCGTTTTGTATTAAATTGTATCTTAATTTTAATCAATGTTTCATCAACCAATTGCCTGGATTTAATAAATAAGAATTAAATATAGCAGACGATAGATAGCCTAATCACGAAACGGAGGCGCCGGCGCGTGAACTGGAGCTCGTCTCATAAATGAACCGAAACTAAGCGTATAAGGAAGCCTCTCTCACAGACATGTCTACTTTTAAACAGAACAATTCAAAACGAAAGAAAACAGACTACAGACTGCTCTCTGCTTTATGTGATCTGTATGAAATGTGCATTTCTCTCTGCGCGTTCACTACTGAAGATCGCGAGTCAGCACCGTCAACTTCATCTTTGCAGCACTGACAAATAACTTGTTTATTAATAAACAATTAAAATATTGCTATATTTTACATTTTCATAATCATTAGCCTACTTTTGCCGGTTCTTTGTGACAGAGTTTAGGTGCTTTATTGGCAGCGCCACATGAACGCGTCACCACCGCATCACCGTCCGTACCCACCAGAATAGGCCTGTTTTGATTCATTTAGAAAGCCCATTCACTGCTAGTTGTCTTGCTGTTATTATTTTAATTCATTTTTAAATAAACGTAGAGCAAGTAGCTAATCAGTGTCTGCTCGTTTATTCAAACTAAGTTGTCCTATAACAGATGAACGCCGCAACGCAACGCAAAATCTCAATCTCAAAATTTGTTTGCTACCAGAAGATATCATCTCGGATCATGATTCCCTCGGGGTCCAGCTGCGCTGTCCTGCAGTCGTGAATCTGTGATGGACAGCTGCTTCCTCAGTCCACTGCTGTTTGGATTTCATGTGATTTCTCATTGTGGTGATATTATGATAACTCAGTTTAATTATTAATTGATTAAAAGTAATTCCATTTTGTAATATAATTTCCATCAGTCTCTTGTGTGATCAAAGGCTACAATCCACTTGTTAAAAACGCCCCACAGCGCCACAGTGCATTTAATTATAACTGTGAAAAAAAGTTTTAAAAAGTAAAATTATTATAACTATTAAAATTATAAATTTTTTCGAATTATAATTACAGATCGAATATTCGTGCACATCCATAATAGATAAATATAGATAGATAGATAGATAGATAGATAGATAGATAGATAGATAGATAGATCCCAAACTTGAAATGAAATGTTTGTACTTTCTCTGTATATTTTGTTGTTGTACTGTATGTGTTTTTCATGCCAACAATGTTAAAAAAAATGACCAAATGCATTCAGTGGCACTCATAATGTCTCTTATTTTCACCGGAAAAAAATTGGCTAGTGGAAATTCTGATTGGCTAGTAAGTTAATAAAGTTACCAGCCACATTGGCTGGTGATCAAAAAAGTTAATTTAGAACCCTGGACAGGAAGTGGAATTAAATTCATGGCAATTCAAAGAAATTCCACACAGTCACACAACAGAAGGAATGTGATGAATCTCACATTAAGGTTTAGTAAGGTTACTTTGGAAATGTAATTGCTTACTGTTATTAGTTACCCATTATAAATGTGGTTTGGCTTATTTTATTTGGATTACTTTATCAATGCAGAGCAACTTCCTTTTAATTAAATTAGTAACTAATTGAATTTTCACATTTTATAATAAATTACATTTATTTTGTCATTTAATAACATAATTGCATTACACGTGAGTGACTAGTCACTCCTCAACCCTGCATACATTTTGTTCTAAAATATAGATAATGATAAAATTCTTGAAATAAATTTCCCCCTCAATGTTGTTTAATTAGTTTTGTTCCAATTTTCATTTCAAAGTGATCAAATAACACAAAGTGCATAATGCAATCATATCTGACATATACTGTAAAGCTTCATTGTTAAACTCTTCATTTAAAATATGAATTTCTTTGAAATTTTATTGAATTGCAATTCTGCTTCCTTTAATTCAAATTCGAATTGTAATTCTAGATCCTGTTTTTGACATCAATTCAAATTCAGTTTAAATTCAAGAATTGAATTGGAATTAAGGAGTCATTTTCAATTCAATTCTGAATTGTGCACAAGCCTGGTAGAAACAACACATGCAAAATATTTTTCCAGTACATGATGATTTAGGGGTGCCACCACACCTCTGGTATGTATGTATTATTACATATTACTGTAATATCTGGAATTGTGTCTTTGTATACTTATTTATCATAAGTCATTTACCCTACCCTTGTCGGCAGTATCCAGCTTCGTGTTTACAGGATGCTGGAGACACCCGCCCAAGGCTTCTAAGAAATTAAAGAGAAAAATACCCCTAGAGTCTGCGAGAGCGGGGGCGGAAGATGACTCGATGTTGGACAACATGGTTAACGACTTAGGAATGGAAACGGATATGAGTATGGAGAGTAAGACTAGTTCAAGATCTGCAGTTAGTAAAGTCATTGAACTCCAGGTTTGTGTCTGTGGCTGGAGCAAGGCGACAACGGTCAGGGGTTTGAAGGTTCATCAAGGGAAAATGAAATGCTTGAGGGAGAAGGGACAAGGGCCTCGCATTGATCAGTACTTCTTACGAAGTCAGTCAAGTCAGTCGAATGAAATCCAGCGACAGGAAGCAAACCACAGCTCGCAGGATATCAGCACCCCTGTCATAGAGGAGAGGAGGGCTTGCACAGATAGTGATGAACATATTCAGACTTGTGAAACCGGTCAGACTAACCAGCATAAGAGAGAAAAGAACCTCAACAGGCATAGGCCTGGAGTTAGATGGCCAAGAGCTTGTGAGAAAACTGCATGGGATACGGTAAACACAGATCTATGCTTTGCATTGGAAAGATTAACTGGTACAGTTGAAAAGAAGCTGGATAAATTTGGGGACATCATTTACGCATATGGAAGTGAGAGGTTTGGTGTGGAAAAAAGGAAGGAAAAAGTACAAACTGCTCCTGGAATGTCTAGACGGCAGCAGAAAATTGAAGGGTTAGTTAGAGAAAGGAGACAGCTGAGGAAGCAATGGAAAAGAGCAGAACAAAGTCAGAAGGAGGGACTCAATCTCTTACAAAGGGACATAAAAGATAAGCTGGCAACATTACGCAGAGCTGAGCGTCTACGGAAACGCTACAAAAAGAAGGAACGTGCGAGGGCTAATTTCTATAAAGACCCATTCAAATTCGTAAAGAAGTTATTCACCAGTGAGAAGAATGGCACTTTAAAAGCATCTAGAGTTGAGCTAGAGAGATATTTGGAGGAAACGCATACAGATGCAAAAAGGCATGAGCATATGTCAATTCCATCAGACATACCACCTATCAACCCACCAGAATACCAAATGGAGGTCTGTGCACCTAAGTGGAAAGAGGTAGAGCAGGCTGTGAGAAAGGCAAGGGCTTCATCATCTCCAGGGCCTAATGGAGTTCCGTACAGAGTGTACAAGAGTGCTTCAGGAGTTCTGCGAATTCTGTGGAAATTGTTAAAAGTGGCATGGGAAAAACAGGTTGTACCTAGAGCATGGCGCAGAGCAGGTGGAGTCTTTATACCTAAAGAAAAAGATGCTACAAGCATCAGTCAGTTTCGTCCTATTTCACTATTAAACGTTGAAGGTAAGATTTTCTTCAGCATTATTGCCCAGAGATTGTCCACCTACCTATTAAAGAATGGCTTCATTGACACTTCAGTTCAAAAAGCGGGCATTCCAGGGTTCTCAGGATGCTTAGAACACATCAATGTTATCTGGCAACGAATTCAGTCAGCAAAAAAGGAGAGGAAGGAGCTCCATGTGACATTCCTGGATTTGGCCAATGCATATGGTTCAGTGCCACATGAGCTTCTTTGGGCAGCATTTGATTTTTTCAGAGTACCAATGTCAATAACAAATTTAGTGAAAGCCTATTTTGGAGATTTGCAATTTAGTTTCTCAACTCCAAAATTCAGCACTGCATGGCAATGCTTAGAGGTTGGAATAATGGCAGGATGCACAATTTCTCCACTGGCTTTTACCATGGCAATGGAAGTAATCATTAGGGCATCAAGATGGGTAGTAGGAGGAGAGCGCTTGGCTTCTGGGTTGCGACTACCACCAATCAGAGCATACATGGATGACATGACAACCATGACTACAACAGTAGCCTGCACTAATCGGTTATTGGGGAAGTTAACAGATAATATTGAATGGGCACGAATGCAATTTAAGCCCTCTAAATCAAGGAGCATCTCCATAGTTAAAGGAAAGGTAGTAGATAAAACATTCTTCATTAATGGTGAGGCAATACCAACAGTTTCTGAGAAGCCAGTGAAAAGTCTTGGGAGATGGTACGATGGAGATCTAAAGGACACAGTTCGAGTGGGAGAAGTTAGACGACAAGCAGTGGAAGGGTTGAAGAGCATAAACAGTTGTGCTCTACCAGGCAAACTAAAACTCTGGTGCTTTCAGTTTGGTCTACTGCCGAGGTTGCTGTGGCCACTGACTGTGTACGAGGTTTCTTTGACAACAGTGGATAAGCTGGAAGCGTTAATAAGTTCATACATCAGGAAATGGTTGGGGGTTCCACGCTGCCTCAGCAGAGTGGGACTTTATAGTAAAGGAATATTGCAGCTGCCAGTCTCTGCTTTAACCGAGGAGTTTAAGTGTGCCAAGGTCAGACTGGAAATGACATTAGTAGAGTCACGTGACAAATGTGTAAGGGAGGCAGCCCCTGTGTTAAAAACTGGTAGAAAGTGGTCAGCAAAGAAATCAGTAGTAGAGGCAAATGCTGACCTTCAAATAGGGGATATCGTGGGACAGGTACAGCATGGAAGAGGGGGTTTTGGGCTCAGTTTAGCTCCTCCTAAATGGCACAAGGCAGGCCCAGCTCAAAGGAGGAAGCTGGTAGTCAACGAGGTGCGAAAGCAGGAGGAGAGGATGAGGAGTATAAAGGCCATTTCCCAGGCTAAGCAGGGAGAGTGGATGAGATGGGAGAGTGTGGAACAACGCAAAATGGGCTGGCAAGACCTTTGGTCAATGGAAGAGAGTAGGATCAGTTTCCTTATTAGGTCAACATATGATGTTCTCCCATCACCGCAGAACCTAAACCTCTGGGTAGGAGAGGATCCCTCTTGTCCTTTGTGTTCATCACCTGCCACATTAAGGCACATTTTGACAGGATGTAAGGTGGCTCTTAGCCAAGGTCGGTTTACTTGGCGCCATGACCAAGTACTGAGATGTTTGGCTTTAGCATTGGAAGGCAAGCGTAGTATGACCAATAAGTTGCCGCATGTTCTAGCAAAACATTACACGCAGAAGACAACATTCCTCCGCCCAGGCGAGCAACCACCAAGAAAAGGTGTTAACACCAATTCTCGGCCAGGACAACTGGAAGCTGCTAGGGACTGGAAGATGCTGGCTGATCTTGATCAACGGCTTATTTTTCCACCTGAGATTGCCACCACTAACCTACGACCAGACATTGTTTTGTGGTCTGGATCAGCACGCATTGTTCAACTGATAGAGTTGACAGTGCCATGGGAGGATGCTGTAGATGAGGCATATGAGAGGAAGAAACTGCGGTATGCTCATTTGGCCACTGAAGCAGAACAGCGAGGATGGAGAGTCCAGGTTTATCCAGTGGAAGTGGGTTGTCGAGGTTTTGTGGCACACTCTACAACCCGGTTCCTCAGAGACGTCGGATTCAGCGGCCAAGAGTTGCGTCGCACAGTAAAGAACTTATCTGAAGCAGCAGAAAGGAGCAGCAACTGGCTGTGGTTGAGACGGAAAGATTCTAGCTGGCAAGGTACAGGCCGCCACGCTACGGTTTCGTAGAATTCTTGAAAAACTTGAAGAGTCTGTTGGTTTATTTGTATAGGTTGTGTAGTATAGGTTGTATAGTATACTATTCAATTTGTATAGGTTGTATAGTATAGAATGATGGGTGGTTGGGCAGATATTGTGTTTTGCGGTAGGTGGTATGCCATACGGAACCGTTGCCACTGTAACTGCTTTAACGCACCAGTGGGGCTCGACAGCCTTAGTCAATCGGGTTGGCGCGTATGGTTGGGTTGCGGAGAGATAGTGAGATTGTGGTTAGGTCTCAGCAGCAGGAGGGATGTAGAGGTCAGTAAGCTGGGCTGAGTTGAGTGGGGGACGGAGGGGGGTGACTCTGGGACGCCAGAGTCACTGTCGAGCCCTCTTGAGGTGTCGTGGGCTAGTCGACGAAACACTGAGGACGGAAGGTGCCCACTTGAAGACCCTAGAGATGTCCCCTACTCGGCTCAATCCAGACGGTTGTCGTGTTGGTCCACTAGGGAGACCACACTGTAGTTGCAGCCGTCGTGTGTGCTAACGCGCCAAGTACACTGCAGCCGTTAACGCCGGACAGAAGGGGAGTCACACCCTCATATGGAAAGAAGCGTAAATGGATGGAGAAGCATAGTTTACTGTAAAGCTACGTCTTAGTGTTGCTTATCTTGGCGAAAGCCGAGTACAAATCAGCATGAAGTTTTAACATCTACTCTCGTGTAATGGAAATCAGTCATATTTATAGGTATTTGTTGCTCATTACATCTAGCTAACGTTAGCTAGCAACAGTTTTCTAACCACAGTTAGCTATCTATGTTAGCTAAGCTATTAAGCTTAACATCAACAATATTCTAGAGTGGACAATGTCAGTATAGAGTATAGATGTCTCATGTTTATTGAGAGTAGCATTGTAGTTGTTACAGTAAATGAACATTTAAAATACAAGTATATTTGCAAGCACAGCTAGCTACTCTGGTAGTGATGTAACAGTAAGTTATGATTAAGTTAGACTTTGTACAGCTACAATTTGAGGCTTATGCAAGAATGGTTTATTATAGTTGAGTGATATTAAGTATGGTAAGATATGCTTTTAAACAATTTCCTTGAGCTTGTATCCTTTTCATTCTCAGGCACTGCACAACACAACCCACCCCAGGATCCAGCTCTCCTAAGATGCTGCCTTCACCAACTGGTCCCTGCCAGACTAGCAGTCGCAGCCTGGTCATTGGTCTGGGCCCCAGCATCACCAGTGAGGATGGCATCATCACCGGCGCCAAACTGCCAACTGGTCGTCAGATCTTACGCTGCATACTTGCCATGAAACCTGGTGCAAATGGAGCGTTGTCGCAGTTCGAGGCAGCCAAGGTTGTCCTGGAGCAGGTGCGGCCATTTTACAAGAAAGCCAACATCCCAATGGTGAGCGACTTAGTCAGTGCTAACAACAAGCTGCGGAAAATCTCCCAGGCCAAGCGTTCCAGTGAGACTACAGCGAAACAATTGGAGACAATGGAGTGCAGACTTGATACCACATTTCCGCTGTGGCCTCCAAATGTTGAAAAGCTGATTGATCACCCAGAAGACCTAGCTTTCTTGGCCAGCATGAAGACTGACAGAGTGTCCACATTTGGTGTATTGGACAAAAAGCTGCAGCTCAAAGTGAAGTGGCGAGAGGAGCGTCAAGCTGCCGCCGCAGCCAGGCAGTCCCACTGTGAAAAGGAGCTGGAGGAGATGACTGCAATGTCCGCCTTGGAGTTGGAGAGTGATGGGGAGTCAGAGGAGGATACTAACACAGTCTATCCACCATCTGAGGGCGAACCATCCCACAAGCATAAGATGACTGGAACAAACTTCTTCATTCCACATGACATCCTTAGCCGACCAAGTGTCGTGTCACTGGCTACAAGGTTGAAGATGTCACCAATGCAACAGGCTGCCTTCACGCGTGGCCTTGTTGCAGAGTCAGGCGGTGAATGTACACATCTCTCTGCATCTTACGCAACAGCTGACCGAGCAAGACGCCAAGTGCTGGAGACAATCAGTGAGGAACAGCACAAGCAGTGGACACCACCTCCATTGTGCACCCTACACTGGGACAGCAAGTTAACTCCGATGCTCAGCAATGTGCGCCAGTTGGAGGAGCGTCTTACAGTAGTGGTTGGAGATGCAGAGCGGCTGAAACTGCTTGGTGTCCTGGCGTATAAGAAGCAGACCAATGAGGCATGTGGAGCGATCATTGCCCGGTTGGCATGCAAGTTACTGCAGGACTGGTGCTGCGCTGACCAGGTTGTCAACATGGCATTTGACACCACTCCGTCAAACACCGGCCATCTCACAGCAGCCTGCATTGCCATACAGCTCTCACTGGGCCGACCACTGCTTTGGTCTGGGTGCCGGCACCACATTGGTGAGGTCCTCCTGAACCAGGTTTTCACAGATCTGAAGGTGGAGTCATCACGCTCGCCAGAGGTTACCTTGTCTGAGAGAGACGTCTGAGAGAGAACTGGAACCTGTTACCACAAGAATCCAGCAGCCAATGGTCCTGCTACATTCCTGGCAACAACGAGCAATCACTCCTGGGCAATTTACGTGCTGAACTTGTCAGGTGCGCAAAAGAAGTCACTGACTAAAAGCGAGGTGACTATCATGAGTTTGTCCAGCTGTGTCTTGTGTTTCTGGATGCATTAAACTTTAGTCATTTAGTCATTAAACTTTATATGTTTGTCCGACATCCATCACTGCTGCACAAAAAACAGAGTAAGGCAACGTGAACGTCCCATTGACCTTGAAATCTTGAAAGTTGAATTCTGAGAAATGGCCAAGTTGCCCAAAGGGCAAACAAACAACTTACTTTACTTTGATAACCCTATAGAACATGTTACTGTATAAAAGGTCACTGTACTCAACATTTCCAGGTCATCCTTTTGCCAATTAGACTAAAAATTGCACATTTTTCTAAATTTAGCCAAAGTTCATGTGTTAGGTGGCACCCCTAAATCTCAATGGAATTCCTCAAAACTTTGCAAAAGTAATTCTTATGTTAATTGGAACAAAATGCAATGCCAGCCAAATTGATATTTTGAAATTAAAATTTCCCATTCAAATTTGATGTACCCTAATATATATATATATATATATACACTCACCTAAAGGATTATTAGGAACACCATACTAATACTGTGTTTGACCCCCTTTTCGCCTTCAGAACTGCCCTAATTCTACGTGGCATTGATTCAACAAGGTGCTGAAAGCATTCTTTAGAAATGTTGGCTCATATTGATAGGATAGCATCTTGCAGTTGATGGAGATTTGTGGGATGCACATCCAGGGCACGAAGCTCCTGTTCCACCACATTCCAAAGATGCTCTATTGGGTTGAGATCTGGTGACTGTGGGGGCCATTTTAGTACAGTGACCTCATTGTCATGTTCAAGAAACCAATTTGAAATGATTCGAGCTTTGTGACATGGTGCATTATCCTGCTGGAAGTAGCCATCAGAGGATGGGTACAGGGTGGCCATAAAGGGATGGACATGGTCAGAAACAATGCTCAGGAAGGCTGTGGTATTTAAACAATGCCCAATTGGCACTAAGGGGCCTAAAGTGTGCCAAGAAAACATCCCCCACTCCATTACACCACCACCACCAGCCTGCATAGTGGTAACAAGGCATGATAGATCCATGTTCTCATTCTGTTTACGCCAAATTCTGACTCTACCATCTGAATGTCTCAACAGAAATCGAGTCTTCAATTTCCAGTCTTCAACTGTCCAATTTTGGTGAGCTCTTGCAAATTGTAGCCTCTTTTTCCTATTTGTAGTGGAGATGAGTGGTACCCGGTGGGGTCTTCTGTTGTCGTAGCCCATCCGCCTCAAGGTTGTGCGTGTTGTGGCTTCACAAATGCTTTGCTGCATACCTCGATTGTAACGAGTGGTTATTTCAGTCAAAGTTGCTCTTCTATCAGCTTCTTTCGGCCCATTCTCCTCTGACCTCTAGCATCAACAAGGCATTTTCGCCCACAGGACTGCCGCTTACTGGATGTTTTTCCCTTTTCTTTGTAAACCCTAGAAATGGTTGTGCGTGAAAATCCCAGTAACTGAGCAGATTGTGAAATACTCAGACCGGCCCGTCTGGCACCAACAACCATGCCACGCTCAAAATTGCTTAAATCACCTTTCTTTCCCATTCTGACATTCAGTTTGGAGTTCAGGAGATTGTCTTGACCAGGACCACACCCCTAAATGCATTGAAGCAACTGCCATGTGATTGGTATAAATCATATAGATAATTGCTAACAGGATTAGATAATTGCATTAATGAGAAATTGAACAGGTGTTCCTAATAATCCTTTAGGTGAGTGTATATTATTCTATGGCTGCATCCCAATTCGCCTACTTATACTACACCCTAAAAGTATGTACTCTTTTTGTGAAGAAAAAGTACATACTTTTGAGTGTGTAGCAAAAGAGTAGGCAAGCTTTGGGACATACAACTTCGTCATCTTTAACGGACAGATCTGTCGCGTGATCCTGTCACCGTAAACTGCCCTGTCAATCATCTTGTCACAGTTAAAATCCTCCGTTCAATCTAATTTAATTCCCTACCGTTTCTGAGAGAAATGTTGTATCACGTTGATCTGCCAGTTGCGGGTCTTTCATGCGGAGAGACTCCTCATGTGTTTGCAATTTGAATGTAATGATGCATTTAAAAGTTAATGGCTAAACATATCTTTACAAAAGTTCACAATGCTGCAGCAGATGCAATATAATGTACACAACATTGAATAAATACTTTTTCGTCAGGTTAGATACTGATAATTAATCACTCAAACCCCTTTATCTAAACCTCTCTATATAACCGCCGTACTCGCGCGTCCTCCATGTCTGTAGTTTTTAACAGTTTTTACTCGTGTTTGTAGTTCTAATCGAATCCTCGTCCAGCGCGCGATGGGATGTGGGCAATATCTGCACTTCGGATTCTGACCGGAAATAGTAGACCATCCGGGTATTTTTGGAACACTCATTTCAACATACTACGATTTGAGACGTACTAATTCTATTTTCGAATACTATTTAGGACGGATAGTATGCGAATTGGGACGCAGCATATTACAAAATTAAATGTTATTGTCTGGGGTCCCTGGAGACCCCAAAGATAACTAGTGACGGCCCAAATGAACAGAATCAAAGGGCTAGAAGAACTTTGTGAGAAAATGGCAAACTATAGTGATAATGGTCAGCTTCTAAAATGTTTATCTTGCAACTTTCAAAACTTGAAACCCACGTAATACACTGATATATTGATCTGACTACTTAACTGACATTATAAATCCAACATGTAGCCACCAAACATGGATTGTTAGCTGCCCTTGTGGTTGTTGTTGTTTGCGACATAGAATCCCTCTCATATATTGTTGTAAGGGGCACACAAGGTTCTGACATGAAGAATCAGCTACCCTGTAATTTTCTTTTATGGCACAGTTATATTGTTTGTGCAACTTCAAATGTTTACACAGTTATTTATTTCTGTCAGCTTAGAAATACAAATACAATCAGAACAGGCAGCATGTGAGAATGCCACACAAGCTTGTTTACGCCTCAAAATAAGAAATAAAAAAGGTAATTGCGACTTTCTATCTCACTGACTTTTTTCTCAGAATTGCATGAAACTCGCAATTCTGACTTTTTTAAAACTTAGAATCGCTTGATATAAATTTGCAATTGCGAATTATAAAGTCAGAATTATGGGATAAACTCTTTCAAAATTGAAAATGATGCACAAGTCCATCAGTGGAAGAAGGGAGAGGGTTTATGAGGAGGGTGAGGCCTGCAGGCCCCGGAGGGCCGAGGTGACATTGACAGCTGAAGGTGGAGGTGGGGGCCTGGCAGAATAGGGTGACACCAGAGGGAGCGAAAACCAAGGCGGAACTGGAGGGGTGGTACATAGCCAGACGCCTGGAAATCTGCTGAAAACTTGGGTCACTGGTGGATCTGATCATAGCCTTAGTGATGGCTGACCACGGCGGATCTGAGGGAGTACAGAGCCAAGGCATAGCCGAAAGGCTGACAGGTCGAGGTGGAGAAATGGACCTAGAGGCCTGAGGTGTAGCCAGGGACTGCACAGGGTCATGCTGGTGGTGAAGGAGCCAGAGTCAGAACCAAAGAGCTTGCGGTTATCAGCAGGCTAGGAAAGAGCCGAGGAGCTACAAGACACCAGTGGGACAGGTGAGTCCAGAGAAATATACGGATTCAGCGGAGAGGATGGTGAGAATTGAGTCTTTCTTCTTTTTTGATCCCTAGCTGGTGATTGGTTTGATAGTTTCCTAAGGCCGAATGCTGCTAACTGGGTGCTAATGGTTGCCAGATTTCCAGAGGAGTTTGAATGCTAGCCTGCTGTCAGTCATTCTTCAGACATGGCCAAACCATTGTAGTCGCTGTTTCTGAATCTTCAACAAAGATGGAGGTGGAGATGTTGGTTCGCTTCCACAGTCACTAATTGAGGGAAGCAAAGGCCACGGTTGCTTGACCAGTTTGAGTGTGGACCTCTGCTGTGGTCGCTACTTTCTTCTCTTGTTTCTTCTCTTGCTTGGTTTTTGTAACCATCAAGATCAACGATGGACGCCGATCTATCTGTCGTCAATACTTTTCATCTTGTCCACATTAATCTTGAGACCGTATGTCTGTCAGAGCATGCCTGTGGCCTCGGCATCGTTGTTAGCCAGTATGGCATTGTTGTCAGTAAACATTAAATCTGTCATTAAAATTGTCTTCATAGTACCGTACCTGTTTTGGAATGCTTTTCTCATTATGGCATCCATCACAATGTTGAAGAGGAGAGGAGAAGCCATTTAACGGTTAACCCTTTCGCACATACAATCACACCAGTGTGATCAGCCTTGGCTGGTCCCTGGAGCGTACGATCACACCCTTAGGTCAGTGCATCACGTGATCAACTGCTAAATTCAAACATGTTTTCACGCGTTGTCTAGCGCAGAGACAGACGTGCTCAGTGCGTACATATCACAACTAATCAGTGTTTTCAGCCACATAATGTTTATTTTAGGTTTTAGACATTTAAATATACACATAAGTGCTAGCAAACCAATGATTTTGATTTTGAATACACACTAATGTCTATGGAAGTGGCAATAATAATCCTTTCCATTATAATAAGACGACACGTTTTATTCATGTTAGATACACATTGTAAGTAGCTTTACATTTTGACCTATTCCTCTCCCAGTTCACCGGCCACTTACTTTCATTTCAGTGTTTTTCGTGCTTAGTGGAGAAATTGACGTGTTGTAACTGTGGCACAAGCCAACATGGTGCTGCCCATCGCTCAACTAACGCGATCATTATAAAGGTGTTTAAACAACAGAACACATCCACTTGCACATATTTGACAATCGGAATATCAGTGTTTCATGCTATAGCTAATACATAATAGTGTACAGCTAATAGCTTTTTCTGAAATAAAAACATTATTTGTAAATTTACCATTTTGAGACTTGAAGAAAGAGGTGTACAGTGAAAGGTGAAAGAGTACAGAGAGAGTGTTTTCACTTATGGCTGGGTTTTCATCTGCCCATGATTGATTTCCGGTGGAAATAAAAGCAGCAAAGCTTCAGGGCATTGGAAGGGCACATCTCTTTCACAAGTCAACCGTAAAAGATGTGTCCATGAACATAGAATTAGAGTGTTTGTGTGTCTGTGTGTGTGTGTGTGTGTGTGTGTGTGTGTGTGTGTGTGTGTGTGTGTGTGTGTGTGTGTGTGTGTGTGTGTGTGTGTGTGTATTGTCAGGCTGGTCCCTGTCCTCAGAGGCTCTGTCTTTCTCTGTGATTGAGAGGAGCTTTAATTAAGATAAATAGGCTTTGCTTAGTCATCTGTTTAATACCAGGCCTGGAAAGTGAGTGCTTTATCCTCTTACAGGTTTACAGAGGTAATAGGGAATTATTGTTTTGGAGATGAAAAAGGAAATCCCATTAGCGGCCAACTTTTTGCATTTCATCTAAACTTCATTAAGACATTGGCACCACTGCAACAGAAAAATAGATTATAATGATTTGATGAGTACACCTCTAGGTAGGCATAAGTTTCATTAAAGGTTTCTTCATTTTCCCCTGGTGTTTCAATATCTCTGGTTGTGCCTCTGTCTTGTTGTTAATAGAAGTTAATGAACTTAATGTGATGTAGACAAGGAGGACATGTTGCTGAATCAACATCTTTGTTGGTCCTGAAATAATATTTTCATCTGCTAATCAGGTTTTATGGGTTAGGTTTGGTTTGTCACAATGTTTCATTGTAGTATGCTCTGTCTACAATAGAATGCTGTAGTTCACTCAATGAACAGACACATCTTTGAAATGCTGCAGAATTACTTGAGCCACTTTTTAAATACACACTCCCTAAAGTTTTTTTTTTAAATAAAAAAATTTATACTTTTATTTAGCAAGGAGTCAACGATGCAATTACTGTAAACACATTTATAATGTTACCAAAGATTTATATTATAAATACATGCTGTTCTTCAAATTTCTATTTGTCAAATAATTAAAAAAAATCACTTTTACACGTTTCACTTCCATAATAAGAAATGTATATTGAGTATCAAGTCAGAATATTAGAATGATTTCTGAAGGATCATATGACACTGAAGACTGGAGTAATTATGAATTATGATAAAACACAGAATTTTGAAATATATTGAAATAGAAAATGGTAATTTAAATTGTAACAATATTTGACTAAATTACCACTTTGAACATAATTTTGATTAAATAAACGCAGTCTTGGTGAGTCTTCTTTCAAAACCATGGGGGAAAAAAAACATACTGATCCCAAACTTTTGGTTTGGAATGGTTGTAATAATTGTTGTTATAATTATATTATATTATATTATATTATATTATATTATATTATATTATACAGTTGTTACTGTGCCCTGAATTGCCGCTAATTTGAAAACGAAACTTTTTTTTTTTTTTTACATCGCTTATAAAAAGCTGGTGCGGCAGTGTGCATTTCACTTTTAAATTATAGCGTAAATTCATCCTTAGCAGGGAGTTTGATTGACATGCTGACCAATCTAAATCCACCATTTGTGTCCAACAAAGCAGTCAGGAGAAGTAGATTAACGTTGTGGATTTGAACTTGGCTTTAACTGAGGCAATCTTTCACGACACATCAAAGAGCCACAAAACAGTAGACCTATTGTTTAATTTTCTTTGACTGACCAAATTTTAAAGTTGAGACTTTGTTTCATATTAAATATTACCTGCTTGGTCCTGTCTGTCAGCGCGTTGTCAGTGTCCTCTATTTTTCACTGGTTGAATCCGAAATCACCCTCTAAACCCTCATTCACTAAATTAGGCCTATTCCCACGTTAGTCCATAGGCTACTGTTCACTGAGTGAATGAAAACGAGTGAGCGAATTCGGACATTGGCAACAGACATTTTGGCATAATTTGTGTGTGTTATGGTTTGTTCAAGCCCGAAAGTGAAATCGATACTGACGCACGTCTTTTCTGTGGGTCGTGTGTGTGTGTAATAGGCAGGCAGTACTTAACGGATACTGTGTAACTGCGTTAAATATTTAAATACAAAACTAAAACTCATTGAATCAAAATAAAATGTTCATCTGTGAAATGAGCCTGTGACGTTTTGACTCCACCCCTCAAAGAATCGGAATCGAGAATCGAAAAGAACCAAAATCGAAAGGAAGAATCGGAATCGGAATCAGAATTGTTTAAATCAAAACGATGCCCAACCCTAATCACCTGTGGGAGGTGAAGGACCATACAATTTTTGTTCAACCATTACATTCGATCCGAATGTTCCCCATCAGTCAACGTGTGTTTGCATACTGTATCACCGCACATCCTAGAGACAGAGTGAGAATGGCAGGCAAACAGTTGTTTACGTTCGTTATTGTAGTACTGTTACTCACTGTACTGTTAGTTTTCTCCCGGTGAATGACACATGATGTAATCCAATAATGTTGTCTCTGGTCGTCTCGCTTCTGGTCTGTGCGCTTTCATGTGTTTTGGAGAAGGCATGGCTTTGGATTGCGATTTGCAGGGATGGTGGGATCATATGCTTTCAATGCTAGTAGGCTAAAGTTAGCATTTCCCATATCACCTATATATTGCACCTTTAATTCTCTTAAAACTTAAACACTAAAGCATTAAATGTATGTATGTGTGTATGTATATATGTACCTGTATCTATGTACAACTTGTTATGCTGGGAATGTAACATATTGTATGGTCACATCAGCTAGTCAGTGTTGCTATGGCGTCATTTCCTCTTGCTCCAACTCAAAAGTCACACGACATTTAAGGCTCAATTGATTTGTGTCAAAAGCTCTGTGGTGCTAATCACAGTTGCCAACTCTCGCGAGACAAATAAGCAACTGGAGCTTCAAAAACAAGCCCAATATTATTAGATTATTTCGTTTCAGCATTATCTTTTATTATTTATTACCAATAAATGAGCCAGCAACATATTAAACTGAAACAACTCCTTTATTAGAAAAGGATAAACGGATTAGGAAAATTTTTTATAAAAAAAAATCTCTTTACTCTGATCACCAACCAACCAAGTTGTTTATCCTTTTCCCAGTCTTTGTTGTACTTTTTTCCATACTTATAACACTTCGTTGGAGGCATTGTTTGTAGAAATTGAAATATGTGTATTTACGTCAATCATAGGATTACAGCGCGCCTGCACGTTGAACGGGATTTTTCTCCAATAAGGGGGCGGATTCGGCGGAATATTTTGACGAATTACACCACAGCACTTATATGATTGCACTGATTGGCTATTGCTGTGAGCAGACAGTGTCAATCAATGTATCTGAGATTGAGAAAACGGCAACCGTGACCATCTTGTAAAGAAAACAATGTTGCTTGTCAGATTTTCCTAAGGAACCATATTTTTTTAATAAGCCCAAAAAAACGCAACTCGCAACCCATGCTGTTTTAACGCGACTTACTAAAAAAAAAAGCCCAAAGTCGCGTATTATAAGCGGACTTGGCAACTATGTAAAGCGCTTTGAGGTCCCAGATAAAGCGCTATATAAATGTAACGAACTATGGTACTAATGTAAAACTTATTAAAGGGGACATATCATGCTAAATCTACTTTTTTAGCCCTTAAATGCATTTTGCTGTATATTTGGAGTGTTTATAAGTACAGAAAAGTTGAAATTAGTCTCTTCAGGAACTTCGTTGATATCTTGATATTCTGTTTTGGTCACATTTTTCAACCGGTTTAGATTTTTCTGTAATCTATGACGTTTTTTGAACTATTACGTCACAGTATTTGCAGCGGAACTGCCAAATAAGGACATCGACTTCCGGCCCAATACTTCGAGCAATCCGCCATTTTTATTTCTCGCTGCAATTTTGTAGTTCAAGTTCAAGGATGCAGAAGTTACGAGAGGATACGTCAAAATGTTCAGTTGTTGGATGTAGTAACCCACACGCTTCATTACACCGTCTCCCAGCATCAGAACCTCTTCGAAGTGCCTGGTTGAGTTTTATTTTTCACGGAAATGTACCCACATCTGTCGGTAAAGTCATTTTTGTGTGCGCGAAGCACTTCAAGGATAACTAACGTTACTTCAGCAACCTCCGCCAGTATAAAGAAGGATTTGCCGATAGACTTCGTCTGATTGAGGGGTCAGTTCCTTCTATCTTTGGAGACGACGAACAGAGCACTTCGGTAAGCTGTAAATAACGTTAATAAAAATAAAGTACTAACGTTACTTTCTTAAAACACACGGTGGTCATGGTTTAGCAGTTGTCTTGTTAGTGTGCTTGTTTTAACAAGAGAAATAATCGACTAATTCTTTAATTGTTTATAATATAGCTTATATTTTGTTTTGTGAGTGTTAAATAGTCGTTGTAAAACATGCAGTATTGTAGTAGTGGGCATGGATGGAGACGTTACTGTAAATACAGTAATACACCATTGCCATACATCCATATGAAGACGTTGTTCTGCAGGTTCGTCGTCTTTATTTTCATCTCGCTCCGACTCTGGCTCGAACATGTAAGGCTTGATGGACAAGTCTTCCGTTGTTGACATTTTGTTAATAACGTGTGGAATAAAAAGTTTTTGTGCCGCTAGATAATCGTCTCTGCTATCAAACTACAAAAATGTCCGAACGGGGTGGAGTTGAACTGAGTGTCACCTCTGCAGCCTGGATTTAAAGAGACCGCACCAAAACGAGTTGCTCTCAGACGCACATCAGAAAAGGGGTAGAAAAGGGGCCTGTGGAGCTATAATAATGAGGAATTCAGACCCAAGCATTGCAGTTCCGCTTTATATAGACCACAAATGTATGATTTATATGTAAAAAAGGAACGATTTAAAAGCATGATATGTACCCTTTAAGGGAGGGATAACTTTCTTCAAGTAATAACAACAACATTATTGGTTGTAACATTATACATGTAGAGCAAGATTTACTAAACAAGGCAAATTAGCATTAGAATACAATTCCAAAAAAGCGCCAATGGGAGTGAAAATTTATGCACGTGATCTACTGACAACACGCAAAATAAAGAACACAGACACGTCCGGATCATTTACATAATGACCAACACAATCTACCAGGAGCAGCGCAAATTGGCATCTGGTTTAAAATATGTTAAATAATGCCACAAAAAACATTAAATACCTTAGGAAATCATATTGCGTGATTCATTTAAATTCTCTTCTCCTATAAATATTGTGTCTGAAAGAGGAACTCCTACAAATCCATATGCAATAAGATCAGTCCGAAAAAAAACCTGTCCACACCTTTTCAGTGCTAAATTTTCACTGTGTCTTTAGTAAATCCTGACAGTAGGAGGGCATGCGCTGGCGCAAGGTGTTAGTAAATCTGGCCCTTATTTGGTAATTTATGAATTCACGTATCTGAGCTTGCAGATTGCTATGTAAACTGCCAGTGAATGATTCAGCCCTTCTCTGACCCCTCAGTGAAAATGCCCATGGATGTGGATAGAAATCTCACTGGAGCATGAGACAGACACTGAAGATGTCACTTCTGGTATTGAGCACCGCTGTGAACATCATCCGTGCGTCTCTCTCCTCAACCTGTCACTGAATCACATCCGTAGCCTTCACACACACGCGTTCTCACCTTGCTGCAGGCTGCTCTTATCCTCGTCCTCTTCTGACACGTGGAAAGAGTTCGAGAGGTGTGTGTGCGAGTGCGAGTATCTAAGTGTACGCACTCTGTGTACACACATCCCCAGGCTCTGCTCTTGTTCTCACCTTACAGTCTGTTGGACTGCAGAGGAGAAATGAATCACACTGTCAGATGCTCTGAAAATAAGCAGCATCAAGCTCAAGCCCTGCTGACTTACAGCCACACCAGCGCAGCGGACGAGACCTCTCCTCTGGATTCCCCTCTCCTCTTCTTACTTCACCTTCACTAGTGGCAGGTGTGAACTGGCCCAGTTTGCTTGCCATTGTGAAGCATGCTGGCAGTGTGACCTGAAAACAAACGGGCAGAATAATTGAATTAGGAAGCAACTGGAGTGTTAGACGGCATCTGTTGCTCACCTGATGTGCTGCTGTGTAGGTGATTAGCGTGACAGAAAGACTCAAATGCGGGAGGTCTCCAATCAGAAAACACACAGACACACACACACACACGCATAGATGCTTGTAGGATGCTACCTCGACCACAACAACAGCTATGCAAGGTATACAGTTTGCAAGGTATTCTGAATGGTTGCTAATGTATTGGTAGTTTGTTTCTAGGGGGTTGCTAGAGTGTTCGGAGTGGTTGCTAGGCTATTAACACTGCACTTGGTTTGTGATGGGTAGTTACACCGTGTCCTAAAGATGTGATGCTGAGACACACGAGAAAAGGTATATTGTCCATGTTAATCAGAGTTTTTTTTTTTTTTTTCTAACCAGCCATGATAACGATATGCAACAAGCGACATGGGTTTCTATTTTAGAAAAGGTTTCTATTTCTACGACGTCACGGCTGGAACAACAACGTCTAAAGTGAATTTGTGATCATTTTGCATGACCTTTATAGCCATACTGAAAACAACAATGGATAATTCACCTCAGATCTTGAAAATAAATGAAAGGAAACAAGAATGTTCAAACTGTGAACTCACAAACAAATGTATTCTATGACAAAGATTGTTTCAGTCTCTCAGTATGTATTTTGTAATAATATTAAAATGGTTTAATATATATGATTGGTTTTGATTATGTACTTATCCAGTTTCTTATCTTGCAGATAGACTCCGCCCATAGACTCTTTTGATTGGACGAGATTTTTTATTGATTTTGTCATGTCTCATAGCAGTGTAAAAATTGCTTGTCACTGTCCAATCACACCTCTCTTAAACAAGTCACACGATTTGAAGTATCATTCATACCTTTTTAACAAGTAACTTGCCAACGATTATTTCCTGGAAAAAATAATAAGCACCACTTAGCAAGCACCATTATTAACCGCAATAAGCAAATGCTCATTGTACACATGTACAGCTGCAGGCACTGTTGGTGCAGTAAAATGTATTCTCTCTGAAGAACACATGCACATCGAGGGGAAATGCATTCTATTGAGTGGCGTGTCCTAACCCATTCCACACTGCAGGAGAACTAGTCTGGCGGTGGATGTTGCCATGTGCGACGGAGACTGGATGTGCCCAGACATGATGCCAGGGGAGACGAGGTGACGAGTGAATGTGAAAATGGTGCCAAAAGAAGAGAAGTAAAAACGAATGGGGGAGAGGGGAACAGGGAGAGTTCAAGCTGAAAGGGATGTGTTGAGAAGACAGATGAGCTGTGGGAGAGGAAGTGAAAGCTCTCTGCAGTTCAGCATGGAAATATGAGGTTGAAGGTGAGCATGGAATGGAAAGAAGCAGACATGAGAGGCTACAGGAAGAACAGAAGCGTGCTCGAAGAAAAAAGTCGAGGAACCTTGTCTGGCCTTCTCAGTCTTGATGAATGTGCCCTGTGTGGGAAAGTTGTGCCCTGTTCAAGATAACAAGGTTTCCACCTGTGTCTTTGCTCGCACGGCAAACCTCCACAAGCAACAGTGCTACATCAGGGTGCCTTGCGAGCACAAAGATGCTAAGTAAACAAATAAATAACCTTTGCCAGTCTTAGAAAGTCCACAAAGAGTTTGTATCACTTTTGTTGGGGTTCAGTTTTCCACTTCAGGGTACAGTCAGGGACTAGCTTCATGCCTGCTGAACATCATATGCGAAGTGCAGTTGTAAAATACTTATTTTTCCTATTTTTCAGATCTCTTTTCCATTATGTATGAAGGTACTTGTGGCTGAGGCACAGAGTGATGAACTCCACTTTCAGTTATTTGTCGATGTGATTTTCAGATGTACAATATGCAGGCTGTGCTTATTTTGACGGGACGCCGCAGGTACTGGCAGTGCAGCTTCAATTTAGTTTTTT
This sequence comes from Semotilus atromaculatus, assembly GCA_031834385.1. Classification (NCBI taxonomy): domain Eukaryota; kingdom Metazoa; phylum Chordata; class Actinopteri; order Cypriniformes; family Leuciscidae; genus Semotilus; species Semotilus atromaculatus. Next base: position 11,630,459 of record JAULUF010000038.1, on the reverse strand, counting down.
TTTTTCTCCAGCACAGGTTACAGGGTGAGTGATTCTATGGCACTGTAGAGAGCTAGCTTTAGTCATAAAAATGTTCTTTATTGAGCAACAGTTTTGGCAACATTCAGAATTTAAGAATTAGTTCAGTTTATGTGTTTGGATTTTATTTGAATTGTTCACGCTCAACATGATGTTGAAATAATGGGTAAGAATGACAGGAAGTGGAATTGCTAATCAAAGAAATTAAACACTCACTCAAAAGAGATGTTTTATTTGTCAAACGCAATAACAAAATCAGCAAGAAGAGTTTTCTTAGGTTTGCTGTTTATGATTTTCATCTTGTACACTTCATGTCGTTTGTCTTGATTTTAAATACTTTTGAGTAAAGTATTAATCTATTTTGGAAAATTAATTTATATTCTTCTATGGTTTATCACACACATAGACATAATGATTTTTATACTGTAAAAACTGTATATTCTATCCCCTTACACTAACCCTACCCCTAAACCTACCCATCACTCAAAACTTTCTGCATTTTACATTTCCAAAAAACATCACTTAGTGTGATTTATATGCTGGTTTCCTCATGGGGACCAAAAAATTTCCCCACAAGGACAAGGATTTCAGATATTGCTATCTTTGTGGGGAAATTTGGTCCTCACAATGTAATATAAACATGAGCGCACACACACACACACACACACATTAGTACAATACAATTAAAATACATTTACACAATACCCAATCGGTAACACTTTATTTGAAGGGGTGTGCATAAGACTGACATGACACTGTCATAAACATGACATAACACCTGTCATGAACATGAAGGAGTCTTTATGAATGTTTATGACTGTTGTCATTAAGTGTCATTCGGTAAATTATGACACTTTTAATGCAAAGTTGACATTGTTTAAAATGTCTTTGTTATGACAACTTGACATTACCCAAGACAAAAATGTCTTGATTATGACAACTTGACATTAACAAAGACAGAAATGTCTTTGTTATGACAACTTGACATTAACCAAGAAATCATAACCTGTCAACCTGTCACAACTTTGGCCGTCATGACACCATTATAACTGTGTCATGAATATTTTACTTGTCCTCAAGTAAAGTGGAACACATTGTACTAGTTATAAAGATGTCGTTAAGGGTTATTACACTGTAAAATGCTTTAAGTTTGATAATTAGACCTGTTATGACATATTTGTGACAGGTTGACAGGTTATGATTTCTTGGTTAATGTCAAGTTGTCATAACAAAGACATTTCTGTCTTGGGTAATGTCAAGTTGTCATAAAGACATTTTTTGTCTTTGTTAATGTCAAGTTGTCATAACAAAGACATTTTAAACAATGTCAACTTTGCATTAAAAGTGTCATAATTTACCGAATGACACTTAATGACAACAGTCATAAACATTCATAAAGACTCCTTCATGTTCATGACAGGTGTTATGTCATGTTTATGACAGTGTCATGTCAGTCTTATGCACACCCCTTCAAATAAAGTGTTACCAAACAATCTTTACAATATATATAAAAAAAAAAAAAATCTATTCGGGCAAAGGAAAATAAAAACCCAGAAAAACAGATAGACAAATGCAAGAAAAAGACTTTGCAGAGTTCCAAATGGATCCATATGGCAAAAATATTTTTTATGAGAACATCTTGATCCTAACAGCTCAACATTCTGACTCTACTGAATCCCTTGCTGAAGAGACAAATTGATGGATTTCAAAGTGCAAGATTTGTTTGATCAGCTGTTAGAACCTTTACTTCACAAAACCACAAATGCCATCTGTTGTCATTTTATGGTAAAATATATTTTTTTGCAGCTCTTATTGTACCTTATTTCAACACATAATAAACAAAACATGATAATAAAAGTTGACTTAAATTATAGTATATTTTTACATTGCTCATACATAGCCTAAATTAGTTAAGCTACAAAATAAAGAGGGGAAATAGACTGAATGACAGAAAGTAAATGACTGATTGAGAGAGAGGAAGGTGGTACATCACAAAGACTGATGGAACGTGAACGTCTTAGCTGTTGACAACCGAGGGGTAGGCTTGTCAAGATCCAACGATGGATAAAGAATGAATTACAATTGCTGAGTAACTTATTCCGAGGGAATATCACAAAAAAATTCTAACATGCATAACAAAAAATAGAGAATTTATGAAATCTAGCATTAACCTCTGTAGGGATGATCACACTCCAGGTTTCTATGTTAACAGAAAATTTGTCAGACTGTGGATCTTCTACTGAAAGATGATTTCGAGCAAATCATGGCGAGTCAGATGCAGTTGCATCACTTAATGTATGTTGTTCATGAGTTGTTGTAGATTCCACTTCCTCTTAACCGTCTATTGCATGATGTTGCCTCAGGGTAGCACAGATTTTATTCACTCTGCAAACACATGACGCATACAGAATGCCTGTAAAATGGTTAATAATGATGGAATGGATTTGACTCTGAATTTGTTGGTCACACAACTTGGCAGTCATTTTAAATTAGTTTTCTGGCATGGTACAGTGTGGAGATGCACATTTGTGCTCTGAAGAACACTGCCCTCATACTGCCCTTTTTCAATTCAATTTTTCAGCTAAAAAATATTATTCACATTTGTTAGAGAGTGAATGTCATTTTCTAACAGTTACAGTCATATAAATGATTTGTATGGTATGAAAACTTGCAAAAGTGTATGTCACCTAAACAATGTGTTGCAGTAGAATGGCTATCAGTACAGATGGATACAATTCATGTTTTTGTTTTTAACTTTGTTATGATTACCTATGGGCAATATACAGATGTGGTCAGAATGAATGGCATCCCTGGTGAATATGATCAAAAATGGCTTTAAAAAAAAAATGTAAAAAAATAAATAAAAATACCGCATTGTTAAACCTTCTGATCTTTCATTAAATAAAAAATAACACAAATCTAACCTTTCATTGAAGTAAAAGAATTGAAAGTGGGGGGGAAATCACATAATGAAATAAATGTGTTTCTCTAAAAAACGATGGCCACAATTATTTGCACCCCTATAATTTTTTTTACGCCACCCCTATTATTGCTAAAAAATTTAAAATCCCCATTTTGACTATCAGGGAAATAATCAAGAAGTTCCAATCAACTAAAGATGTTACGAATCTGTCAGGAAGAGTACGTGTGTCTATATTGTCTTAATGCATGGTGAGGAGGAAAGATTGAGTGGCCAAAGACTCTCCAGGGATCATAGATGGAAAATTGCAGATATTACTTGAGTCTTGGGGCTCAGAAAGCCTAAAAAATATATATCAAACAACCCCATACCCCTACCCCTACCACATGTTGTTTGGGAGGGTTTCACAGTTTCACAGGAAAAATCCTCCTTGCTCCTCCAAATATAAACTCCAGCACATTCAGTTGTCAGACATGACTGGATCTTCAAAAGGGACCAGATTCTATGGTCAGGTGAAACAAAAAAAAGGTCTTTTTGGCAGCAAACCCACCAGATATGTTTTGTACAAACAGATATAAAAAGTAGACTACCCCATGCCTACGGTTAAATATACTGCTGGATCTTGATCATTGATCAGATCACTGGATCTGGATCTGTTTTGGGCCTATTTTTTTCCTGGAAATCTTGTTCAGATAGATGGTATTATGGATTCTAGCAATACCAACAGATACAAAATCAAAACCTGCATTAATAACATGCGTTCATATGCGCGTGCACGAAACGAAACGCACACTTTCCAGCAAAACATCTGTGGGGACCAGTTGGTCTACAATATATGGGTGTGATGACACTCCTCATTATAGGCGCACATAATTTTAAAACAAGACAATGATTATCTAGTCTCCAAGTCAGTTTAGTTCTCTTACGAGAGGTTCTCTCGTACTGCATAATATCTTACACTAGGGGAAAATCCCTTTTCCACGAGATATTGAAGCCAAAAAATTATTCTTAATTTTGAATATATGTAAAACGTGTTGCGGCAGCATACAGACATAGGCAAGACCGGCTCGCGTGCCTATTGGCTGTTCTGCGGCAACTGCAGCAGCCTATCAAGAGAGGCCTCTCGTGAGGTCATATCCAATGGGTGCATCTCGCGCCCTCTACGTCACGTCCCGCCACAAGAGGCGTGGCTTAGGCCTACAAATATAGCTCGATGGACTGATATAATCTGGTTTTTCATCTCTTAGGCGAAGCTCACGCATCGCTGGATCCTGAGTGAAGAAGCCACGCCATCAAAATAAGCCTTTCAGCGGGACGAGCCTATGCATCTGAGGACGCCGGCCTGCACCTTGCCGCCTTCAGTCGCCATACCTACTGCGTTTTCCGGCGCTTATATCCTTTTTACTCTGCTGAAGTGTGTGTTCGCCGCTGCGACACACACTTTCCCTAAAAGAGCTAGCATCTTTTTAAAGATGCCTAAATCCTGCGGCTCATGTCGAGCTGCACTCAGCGACGGGGACCGCCATGTTATCTACGTTTCCTGCCTGGGTAAAGATCACGCGGCTCTCGCGCTCACTGATGGCGGCTGCCATCATTGCGAGCTGTTGCCTATGACGACTCTGAGGACTCGTCTGGCATTTTTAACAGAGCCTGCACTTCCGCCCGCTGTGGTGTCGCGCCGTAAAAAGCGCCGTGCTCAGCGTGCCCCTGAGCCTTCTCCAGAACGCGAAAGCTCACCGGTTCGCCCGCCAGCTTCGCAGGACAGCCAATAGGCACGCAAAAAAAAAGGGATTTTCCCCTAGCGTAAGATATTACGCAGTACTCTCTAGAGAGAACCGAGGTTACGTTAGTAACCGAGTACGTCACAACTCAGCAATAAAGCAAGATGGAAAGCATTAAATCAATGTATTGAGTAACCCTGGTTAAATAATTGTTTTACAGATATTTATTTTTATGTTTGCTTGAATAGAATGTTATGATTATTCATATGTGAAATTCTATGGAAAAATAATTATCTGAATTGAGTTCCACCAATCGGATTTTTCACTGCCTACGGATAGCGTTGCGCAGATTAGACAACAGATGCAGAGCTAAAATTGCAGTGTTAAAATTGAACAAATATAGTTCTTAAACTGTTCAAAGTTCACAAAAACGGAATAAATCAGAGGGTAACTGCAAGGTATTGGATGATCCTGTGTGATTGTGTTAATCGGGCACTCAGAGTTACAGTTGACTCGGTGAGTTTACCAATGTTATGATTAGCCTTAAAAAAACGAATGACAACACATTGGATGTGATAACGGTTTATTTGTTTTATGCATATGAGACACAATTGAGTTACATTCTAATGTTGTATGGGTTGGATTGTTCATTTGCAGTGTTGACGCCTTTTTGGTTGCGCGTGCCCGTGGAAGAAACAGAGAGAAAAGTGAATGGACAATGTCATTTGGTTGGATGATGGTATGGTGTTTTATTTGTCTCCTGTGTTATATATTTAATTGTAAGTCATTATCGGTATACAATATTGAATGCATATTCTGGTCTGTAATCAGGCCAGGTTTTTTTTTTTTCTGTGTGAATGTTCTTTCAAGATGGATTTCCCTAATTGATGGCAAGCCTCCCACTTCGATTCTGAAAGGATCACAAACTAGAGGAAAGGACAATTATTTTTGTTTCATAATTCCTCCTCAGATAAGTAAGAGAACACACTTCCAGAGACTGATATATTTGTTTTTTCCCCCCCCCTTGGAACTGAAACATCTCAAGAGCGCAATTGGGAAAGGTTAAGACATCAATTGGAATATTGATCATCCATTTAAACTTGAAGTACTGATTTCAGTGGGTTACATGTAATACCACTGGTGATTTGTTTTTTCCTTTCATTTGTGTTCACTTGAATACATTGATTGTGATTGTGATTATTGAAATATGAAAAGTTATATAGAGGGTGCACCCAGGCAATATCTTATGATATTTCTTTTTCCTGTAATTTTTATTTGTTATTTTGTGATTGAGGAATAAAGAAAATACTAAAGAGGAAAAATTACTAAATACTCAAAGTAAAGTCACCTTTTATGGTTCAACCTACCTTCTGTCTCTGCCTGTTTCTCAGCATCACCACCCCCTTTACGTATCGTGCAGTCTTCTGATTTTTATTTCTCTGGTCCATTAGCAAGTGAGTTAGAACCTTCTACAATTGACATTGACTATTGATTTATAGGCTATATTGCAATTTAAATGTTGATTGGCCGACATACTGGTCAATATGGATGCACATCCCTCAGTAAATAATAACCATCAAGTATCAAGTTTTGCTTTTATCATTTAGAACACAGTGACATGTGGCTAGCCATTTTAGCTTTTATTCACTCAGAGGATGCATTTTTGATACCAATAATTAAATTTGTACTATTTAAAATGAGAATTCTTGATATTAAGAATTAGGGCTGCACAATTTGGGGAAAATGTGATATTGTGATTATTGGTGTCAATATTGCGATATGCGATTGCGATACAATAAACAAATGCTTTCATGAGTCAACTTGGTTCTCAAGTAAAATGCACACACAGATTAGTGATAATGGTGAAATGTGTATTCCTCAACTCAACTAGAAACAACAACTAATTTTTGGTTTTGATTTGCACTGTTTTCAAATTAAAATAATATTTTGTACTAAATTAAATATTGACATCTTTGCATTAGTGCAAACTTGTTAGTTGTCTCAGTAGTAAAAAAATACATGTCATATTTACCTGTTTACCATTACTGTCTAACAGGTAGGCCAAGGACATAATACCGAAATTGAATAAAGTTATCAAACAGTCTGCACTCCATAAATTATATAGACAAATCCTTATTAAAGTTACAAAAGTTCTTTAGTCAAGAGGAGTAATTTTCTCTGTTCCCTTTGTTCTTTGATCGATTTTACTGACAGAAAGCTTTATTGGCTGCTGTCTCTTTAAGACCAGCCCCTGCTGACAGAGACGCTGATCTCACAAGCGCCTCATTCTCTCACAAATCTTCACGTTCATCATAAGACTGCTCTTATGTTATCAAGATAGTCTACTCGACAAAACTGACATTTTGGCATAATTATGTGTATGTTATTGTAAGTTCAAGCACGAAAGAGAACTGTATTCTGGTGTGCTGTCTGTGTGCAGGATACTTGTGTGTGTGTGTGTGTGTGTGTGTGTGTCAGTCAGGACATTCACAGGCAGCGTGATCTTTTGTCTTGTCGCACATTAAAGGTACAAAATGTAATTGGACTTGCTGTCAAGCTGATGGATCTAATACTGTTTATGGATGAGTGAAAACATTCATGTTTTTTAACATTATAATGGTATGAAGCAGGTCGCGATTGCTAATAAGAGAGATATCACATGCGAGTCCCGTGGATATAAAGGAATAAGGACATTTCATTCTACAGAACTCTCCGCAAGCGCTGAATTACTCACACAGGTCAGTTTATTAGATGAATTTGTCTACCACTTGTGAGGTAACGCAGCGCTGTTTCACTTGGTCTAACGTTACACGGTCATACTAAACAGCATTTGAGTATGTTCGTTTTCTATATGAAACTAGCAGTAAGCTAGATCAACATTAGAACAACATACTGATCATATTCTAACATTTCATCATGTTGAGCTATATAACATTGATTTGTTTTATGTACATTTGCTCACCTGTCTAATAAAGCAAGAGCGCTGTTGCTCCAAGTTAGTCGCGGACGTGGACCTCTCGGCATCTCGAAAACGCTACGCCGATATTGATCCTCATTTTAGTTCTCCTTTTTTGTCCCAAAGTCTGCTTGCCATGGTCTATAATGTTTGAATGAAACAAGAACAGTGGGTAACACTTTATAATAACTGCACGCTATTAATCATTAGTTAAGCATGAGTAAACAGTTAATTCATCATTTATAAAGCATTAATAGACATTAATAAGCAGTTTATAAATACAGCTATAAATGCTTTTTTCTTGTTTTATAAGCATATATATAATGTGTTTAATAACTGTATTTTCATACTTTGTTAATGATCAATAAATAATTTCTAAATGAAGTATTACATTATTTACAAACCAGTTATTTAAGAGTTGTCAGTGATTCATAAGATCACTTAGAACGTGTAAGTAAATGGAGTAAATTCGGGTAGTTATAAAGCATTTAGTAGTGGTTAGTTAACTGTTTTTGTGAGCTCATCTAAAGTGAGGACTAGTTATGTCTTGTAAAGCATTTACAAATGAGATTTAAAGGCTCATTTGTCTTCTAAACAGAAAAATGAAACAAACACAACACAGTGAAACAACACAAATATCCTCTGTAAATGCTTTACAAGGCATGAATAGTCCTCACTTTAGATGAGCTCACACAAATAGTTAACTGACCACTACTAAATGCTTTATAACTACCCGAATTAACCCTGAATTACAGTATAAATACATGTTAATAAAGCATTTATTAACACACTAAGTAACTATTACTATATGTCTGAATAATAAGATGTATGAATGTACATTTAAATAGTTTATTAATCATTTACTTACACTTTCTAAGTGATCTTATGAACCACTGACAACTCTTAAATAAATGGTTTATAAATAATGTAATACTTAATTTAGAAATCATAAATTAATCATTAATAAAGTATGAAAATACAATTATTAAACACATTATAGATATGCTTTTAAATCAAGAATAAAGCATTTATAGCTGTATTTATAAATTGCTTATTAATGTCTATTAATGCTTTATAAATGATGAATTAATTGTTTACTAATGCTTAACCAATGATTAATAGTGTGCAGTTATTATAAAGTGTTACCGAACAGTGTGCTGCTAAACGTTACGCACTACGCAGTTGTCCACGTCTGTCGCCATGATTACATCATGGCTATGGCAGTTTGAGCGGAAACCGAGGATAGCGCAGATATTGCCTCATTGACGGCCACTTATTTAAAATTGGAATTTCTCTGAAATAAAAAATCTTTGGAGACTTTTGGGATATTGTAAGTACACAACTGCAGGAAATATATCACACTGTGCAAGTGATTTTTGGATATTTTATTAAAAATGTCTTACATATTGTACCTTTAATGGTTTAAAAGCATTTGCATGAATAAGAGCGGAATCATATAATGTAACACTAGCCAAAGGTTGACAAAAATAAACGGATGCTGCTTTAATTGCGTTAAATATTTTAACGCGTTAAACTGGACAAAAATTAATTGCATGTGTTAACGTTGACAGCCCAGATTGATCTGTTTCATAAAATCACAGCATTTTGCGTCATATAATCGCATAGGCGCTTGACATCGCGATTGCGACATGATTAATCGTGCAGCACTATTAAGAATGTACTTTTTCTAGTAACAATGTTTATTTCTGATGTCAGAAATTACATTTTCATTAGTACTAGTTAAAGGAGGGAGGATTGTAGTGGGAGTACTGGGGAGTCAGGTATGACTGTATGGTAATAGAAAATTTGTTTACATGGCTCATGTAGGAGGGCCCCTTAACAGAATTTTGCTTAAGGCCCCAGGGAGGTCAGGATCGGCTCTGCATATAGTTTGCCGATAGTGCTGCACGGATCATAATCCGCGTAATAAATCCAAGTAATAAAAGCAAAACATTCCAATTAATCGACATTAACGCTTGTCCAGGACAGAGTTTTTTTGAAGGGACAAGTGAAAGGGAATTGTACTTGCCCAACCGGACAAATGCCCTGATTAAAACAATTTTCAATATCAAAAAATAAAATAGAAAATCACAGAAAACGTGAGGATGAATCAGGTTCCTCTCCATGCAGTTATGCTGTGCACGTGGCTGTGCCTCATTCGAAAGCGCTTGCTGATGTTTTACATTGATCGTGACTTATGAAGGCGATTCAGCATGACAGTTAACAGGGCAGTGAGTTACAGGAGGGTTGATGTCCAATTAGCGCCGTCTCCTCGGCTTTAATGAGTGGTGGTAAATTTCAACTCCATCTCCCTGGCACAGTTTAATTAGCTGTAATTACATATGGCCTGACCTTTGCAGAGCCCTGTCCTGTTGATTTACAGGGCTGCAGGTCTCTTGATTTATCCCCCTGGGAGGCTGAAGGAAGGCCAGAGAACGTGAGGGACAAGAGAGTTCAGTTCAGCCTGATAGAGTTCTTCAGGTATCTTGGCTCAGGCTTACTGTTGATCTTGGATGAGCGGTTTTTTTTTTTTTGTTGGTATTTGGGAGCAATTTCCATTGGTTAAATAGTTACCATAAATTGACAGTCATTTTTTAAAAAGATTTCATACTTCACTGTGAACAGGACAAGAAAATTATTGTTTATTAACATATCAACTGTAGTAGCATGATGTACACAGTGATGTACTGGCACTCACAGTATAGGTTCTCATCATGTATTGAGGCATGAACAAATTATACATTGCATTTTTAGACCTAACCATATCCCTACCCCTAAACCTAACCCATTAGAATAACACTGATGTAGAAGCACCTTACCCTGGTTGTAACCCTAAACTTGACAAACTCTTAATTTGCCCATTCGGTTAAACTTAAATCTGTCACATAACGATACAGATGAACCCAAGCGCAAACAGGATGTAACAAAAATGGTTTATTCACAAACAGGGAAAACAAAACCCACGAGGGGGCAAAACATAAACAGGACACGAAGAGAATAAACTAGATTGATTAATAATAACTAGACAATACTCTGGAACAGGATACTCACAGGATAATACAAGCTCTCAAAACTCACAATGATCACACAAAGGTAAGGATCACAATGAACCGACACGAGACAGCAAACACAAGGAGATTAAATAGGGAACAGGTGATACTAACTAGACAATCATGACAACGAGGAAACAAAGGGGCGGGGTTAAGTAACAAGACACACAAGCACATGGCCCAGAACAAGGACCATGTGTTGTACACAAACATGGATCTGTCATGATCCTGTCCCAGAACTAGAGAACTCAAGGACAGAATCATGACAGAACCCCTCCCTTAAAAAGCGGCTGCCAGACGCTTCTCAAGAGTACACCAAACTCGAGACATAGACATGAACCAACACAACATAGCCAAAAATAACAAAGGCATACATGAAAACCGAATGACAGGATCAGGGTGAAAAATTAGGAACAATAAACAAGGAAGGGGAGGCGAAGGCACAACAACGTTCACAGGGGATTGTACAGGGTGGGTGGGACGGACGTTGGTCTTGGGTCTGCGGGATGTAGACCTCCGATGAGGAACCCGGGCGGGTTTGGGTGGGGAACTGGTAGACACAGTCCAGGATTGAACCTTAACAGGGGATACCTGGGAAACATACATAGGCTGGGCGACAGTGGGGACTGTTGCAGTCGGCAATGGAACGAAGACAAGAGGTGTAACTGGTGGTAAGTAATCGGGAACAAGAGGCGCTGCGGCGGTCGGTGATGCTGGAACAGGACCCACGGTATCATCTACAGATTCGAAATCCTCTGAAACAGATTCGGAAACCACACACTCCATCATTGACTCAGAAACAGAGTTCTCTGTAGCATCCATGGAAACCGCTCTCTCTGCAACCGACTTGAAACCCACACTCTCCTCTGCTGTAGACGCAGGACTCGAGGATGAAGCGGGTCTCACAGGAATCTCCAGAATCTTTACAAGACTCGACAAGTAATTGGATAAAGTGTTGGCCATAACTGCAAACGGCATGTCCTGAGTAGCTGAAACTGCCCGGAGGAGTGCTCCCGCAGCTGTGTCGGCTGCCGCCCTCTCTGAAACTGACTCAGAGATATTGTTAGCAGCAACAGACTCAAAAACCATCTCCACTGCTGCAGGATCCGGAATAATCCTCTCTGCAGCAGCCTCAGGAATAACTCTCACCCGTGCTGACTGTGGATCTGTGTTCTCTGCAGCAGGTTCGAGAGTCCTCGTGGACTCAGGCGAAGACAGGGACGGAGAACAGAAAGTTCCTTTCCTTCTCTTCCTCCTCGGCCGCGGAGCAGAAGCCAAAACCGGACTTGAGACCGGTTGCAAAGACTTAGAGGGAACCACCGCAGGAACTGTAGTCTCTGTGGATGACTCTGAAGCCAACTCCCACGACCGTCGTCTCTCTCGTTTACCCCCAAGACTTGTAGCTATGGAGGATGCTTCCAAAGTCGCGCTGGGACGAGTCTGGTTCACTAACATGGCCACAGTGAGGACATCACCCTCCGGGATCACGGGTAGCATAACAGGTGATGATGGTCTGATGGAAGTCCGTGACTCCCTCTGTGCCAAACAGGTAATCATCTCCTGGAACGGATGACGAACCAGTTTCTCCCGTTCAGCCAGAGGAGGTGGCTCATTTAGGCCCGCGATGAGGTAGCGTTTTAGTAGGGCGTCAGGCAAGAAAACCCTCCTCTCGTCCACAACCCGGGCGTACTCTCTCAGGGACCACTCACCCTGGGGAGGGAACGGAAGTTTGCCCCTCCTACTATCGGCGATCGTGTCCTGCCACCATTCTACCATAGAGTCCGATTGTTGATCAAGACACGGTGGCATACTGCTTGCTGGGTTCTGGTACGGTCGGTTCATTCTGTCACATAACGATACAGATGAACCCAAGCGCAAACAGGATGTAACAAAAATGGTTTATTCACAAACAGGGAAAACAAAACCCACGAGGGGGCAAAACATAAACAGGACACGAAGAGAATAAACTAGATTATGATTAATAATAACTAGACAATACTCTGGAACAGGATACTCACAGGATAATACAAGCTCTCAAAACTCACAATGATCACACAAAGGTAAGGATCACAATGAACCGACACGAGACAGCAAACACAAGGAGATTAAATAGGGAACAGGTGATACTAACTAGACAATCATGACAACGAGGAAACAAGGGGGCGGGGTTAAGTAACAAGACACACAAGCACATGGCCCAGAACAAGGACCATGTGTTGTACACAAACATGGATCTGTCATGATCCTGTCCCAGAACTAGAGAACTCAAGGACAGAATCATGACAAAATCTGATTGGTTGATAGAACATGTTGCACTTGGTGAAATCACGTTCACCGTATTCTAACATAGAGCTACACAATTGCCACCTAATGTAAATAGCCTTAAGAGGCAGGCTCTTAATCTTACAGTAGCCTAGCTTATTTCCCCATATAATATGAAACCAGTTGTTTTTTGTAACATCATTAATATTATCCGGGGGAATATTAATAAGGAATAATATACAATCTTCCAGTTATTGTTGCAATATAAACCTTGACAGAGTGATCAGACCCCCAGTAGAAAAGGGGAGAGGTGGCAAGATGGTAACAAGGAGCCATAGGGGGCTCCACAAACATTGGCACCCAATTTGGGTAAAACTGACTGGTCGCAAGCCGAGTGCCATAGTGGCAATCACAGAGTGCTGATATACAGCCATATCGCACGGCTAAGAGCGTGATATTGCGTTAATACAGCAGTTCGACGGCACAAGCTTGTAAATAAACAACAACAGAGTGTCTTTTAAAAACCATTTTTAAATGCAGACCTACTTCCACCATGTATTCAAATCTCAATTTGACAGTTTAACAGTTGACCTGAAGCTTCCGTTACTAATTCTAAAATGTCAAACTAGTAAAGAAGGAACACTGAATCACTTAATTGAAGCTTATTGTAGCTATTATGTAGACCGTGTAGACTGGAGTGTAGAGAGTATTATGGTATTATGAGAGAAATATTGACTAAACAAGTGTATTACCTGCATCTGATATAGTATTCATTCTTCAAGTCGATGTCCATAACATTATATCTATTATAAAAAGTCAGTTTGAATGTCCGCTGAGGAAATTGATATCTTTGTCTGTGTCCTTTGACAGCGCTAAAACAACTTCCTTGTTCTGACTCACTCACAATGACAGTCTTTGCTGCCATCTAATAGTGTAATAATGTAACTTTCACTGAAGTCCATATCACAATCGGACCATTTCTCCAAACCAAATATGATTTATTATTTATATAAAATAATATTTATTGAGCAACCATTTTAAATGAACAACAACAGCCACTATAAAAGACAATAAATACCAGCAAACAACTCAGTCAAACATATTAAAGCAGTGCTCTAGTAGGCTACATGATTTCTGTTAAATATAGCCTAAATATAAAGTTATTAAACTTAAAGGGCCCCTATCATGGATTTTTGAAAATGACCTTTCATGTATTGTATAATATAGCTCTAAGTATATAAAGTTATTGTCTTTCAAAAGTAAGAGTCGACTCTGAGTCAATGAAATGACGCGCGCAGACACCAGGGACACACAGAGCTGTCATTGTAATTGCAAAAGCTCTGTTGTTTTCGGTCTAGCTAGATCCGGTGTGGTGTTGTAGTTTTACTTTCAGACAGGATGCGAAATGCGCAGTGCTGGCCGCTGGGTTCAGCATTGCCCTTCAGATACAACCATAGACAGTAAAAGGATACAACTCGATTTGCGCTGCGCAATGCCAGAGCACTATTTTGAACTTTGACTTTGGTCGACAAAGCAACAAAACGTCCTCGCCTGGCGCAAGCCATTGAAATCATGATTGAAAATGAATGGGTTTCATAGCGCAGTGCCCCACATGCCGTGTCCTGTTGCAAAAGCATGTGGAAAAAAAATACAAAGTTTACTAGGCCAAAAAGAACGTCAATCTCGCGATAAAAATATGTACGCCGTTAAAATGGCTTTGCGTTAACGCCGTTAATAATGCGTTTAACTGACAGCACTAGTACTTACATGTCTGAGTTCGCAGATGCTGACGCTGCCAATTACCTCCATCCTCCCCACCTCTACCAAGATGGTCCCTTCCCCTCCATCTTCCTCACCACCACCAGGATGTTCCCTTCCCCTTCATCCTCCCCACCACCACCAGGATGGTCCCTTCCCATACCTCCCGGGGGTCGGCTGTGCCCCTGCCTTCATTTTCACGCGGGAAATGCAGTCTCCGCTACCCTCGGATTGCGCGCTATGGACGGCGCCTACACGAAAGAACTTTATAAATATTTGCCTTCTGGGCTGTTAATAAATATATGCTTTGTTATTTCATTCTATCTCCCGAGTCTTTCTGGTAGAACTGTTGTATACAGTATAAATAGTGTGTTTGCGGGCTTTAAGCTGTGAAGACTCACCTCCAGCTCGCTCTGTAACATGTAAAGTCCATGTTCACACCGTCTCCACGACTCCACTCGCGAATTTTGTGTAAAAAGCAGTCCATACACTATTAGCGCCATTTCGTCCACCATTTCGTAGTCCACCATGTTTGTTTGCTTTAATGGGATGCGAGAGATTATCCAAGATTTCCTGTTCACAAGCAGGACTCTGTGAATGGAATCTGTTAGTGTGTGGTGTGCTTTCCTGACCACATTGCGGCACTCCACACTCTAGATGAACAAAATGGCTAAATCTATTATTTCTTATCGTCATGTTTGTGGTCTCTCACATTTTGAAAATCTTATAAGATTTAAAACAATATTTTAGTGTGGCCCAGCCTTAAGCTTGCAATCGGCTAAAATAAATGTTAAAATTTTATTTTAAAAATAAAATCGGCTTGCTTTGCCACATGATTTGAACTTCAGTTGAGAAGTGACATACATTTGTGGCCAAAACTGATGCCCAGCCTAAGAAAATGTACATCTTCACCCTTTATCCAAATATTATAATATCAAAGAATTTGTAAGCATATTGTGTAGTTGTGCTTTGGAGTCTATTGTTTTAGTTAGATTACGCAATGAAACATGCCAAAGTATACAGACATAATTTTTGGCCATACAAGTCATACAAAGAAATTATGAAAACATGCAAAGATGAGAGAACCAACAAAATATTAATAACTAATTATGTTGTAGTCATTGCTTTTACCTGTGAGATTTTTTTTTAATTTTTTTTTATTTCTTTTGCATAGTAAAATTAAAACTGTCAGATAAATAACCTTAACCAAGTTTAGTGTTTTGTTCTTCCCTAATGTTTTATATATAAATCTTTATTATGCTCTTGTTTTGATAGTTTAATCAAACATGTAGGTTGGTAGATGGTAGATGGTTTAATCTAACTTGGTTTAACTTGGTTTGGTTAGTGCCACAAGTTCTATTTAAGACCCCTGCTTACTGTAGACTGATGAGCCCAAGTCATCACCAGTGCACTGATGCATTTATTCAGTTCACAAAAATGTCATTATTTATTTTAATTCTGCAATTAGAGCATTGCTTTTGTATAGTGGGAGAAGTTCTCAGTTCATTCTTAGAATTTTTACACTCAAGACTAAAATTTTACTCGGAGCGGGGTATAGACCTAGCTATGTAGAAAAGTACCTCATCCCCACAGTGAAGTATGGTTGTGGATCTTTAATGCAGCTGGGATAATTTTATTCCAGAGACAGTGGACAACTTCCATCATGTACCTGCAATTATAAACACTTGACTGACCCTGTCAGGAAGTTTAAACTGGGCCAAAGTTGGATCTTCCAGCATGACAATGATTCAAATCACATCTCAAAATAAACAACAGAATAGTTCACTGACCAAAGAATTAAGGTTTTGCCATGGACATAGCAGTCCCCTGACCCAAACCCCATAAAAAAACTATGAGATAAACTGAGGAAAAGAGTCCACTAGCATGGACCTCTGAATCTAAGGAATGGTCTCCGTTCCCTTTCGTAGTCACTTCGAGTTACGTTGAATGACAACGAAATGGGGTTTCGCTTAGAAAGCCTTTCAACTTTGAGTATTACAAAACGAGTCAATGGCAAAGAAATGCCATGGGTTTGCATAGCGTAACTCCGCCCCACCTCGTGGGTATATAATAAAGTACGCTGGCAACACGCAGTTATGTTTTTGCTTCGGAGCCAAGAGGTTCTCTTCACTCCTACAGCCTATTCTCTGGCTATCCTCGAGAATCTTCTAGACGAGCAGCTTCCAGTCGGTGTTGGTGTTCCAGTGAGTTTCACATTCCTGTGCAGTGGTCTGCAACAGCATGTGTGTTTCTCTGATAGATTCAGCTGATGAGCATGAACGTTGTTTGTTGTGTTTGGGCTGTGCTCAGACAGCGTTCGTGAATGCGTCATGTTCTGCGGGAACATGACCATCGCAGTGTTATGGTCAAGACTTGATGAGCTCAATAGAGTGAGAGTCCCCTCATCCACACCCCGATCTATTCTCTCCACGAGAGGGAATACTTTGGGTGGTGGCCAGGGTGACCTGAGGCAGCTGGTGTGGAACAAACCGACGATTTATCCTTGGTCCACACCCCCCTCTTACAGATTGCAACCGGATGAGTTCGCTGACCAGTCGCGTTCAAAAAAGACGGCGGCGGACCTAGCAGCTCATCCGACGCAACGGCAGATGAAATCATGTCTATCACCGTATCACAAGGTGAGCTGGAGTCCTCTGGAGATGAGGGTTCGGCTGTGCTGCCACCTCCGAGTGTGCCAGCTTGTCGAGTCTGATCCAGAGTTTACAGCTATGCGGGCCGCCGCGAGTATCGGGCTTGTGTCCCGAGTACTCAAGGCTGATGATTGGTTTTCTAGGGAAGGCGATAGGGAAGGCGGCCTCTTCCACCTTCTCTGCTCTCGTAGAGGCCGCGGCCAAGGGTACACTGGGGTTCCCCCGTGGAGTGTTCTGTGGCAACACATCTGTGTCCCCACAGCGCCTCTAGGTGACCCTAAGCACCCCTCCAATGCTTGTAGGTTTTTGTCTACTCCTGTGGCATAGACCTATAGAGCTGCAGGGCAGGCTGCCACCTCACTGCATGCTCATGCATGAGGGTAGTGCTGATTCAGGGCTCATACAAGAGCTGCGTGCCGCCACCGACCTTGCTCCTGCGGCAGCTTGGCTAGGTGCCTCTGTGTGAATGGTTCCCCTCTGGTGACCCCCACATGTGTATTTCCACTGTAAGCCTCTCTGAGCATGTGTCTTTCCCTTGGCAAGCCACCTTGCCACCCCAGGGGTTGAAAAATTCCACCCTGCGGGCTGGACACCCCAGTGTTTTTCCATATGCATCCCTCCGGGTCATATGTGTATTCTTAAGTCAACCCCCTTCGGCCTGGCACATTTCCACTGAGATATGCTTCCCAGTGTACCTTGGTATTCCTGTGTTAATTAGGAGTCCTTCGTCCGTGCTGGTCTCATGACAGGGAGCTCGGACTTACGCAGGGCACTGGAAGACAGCCGAGGTGGCATAATTAGACTGGGAACCCCATTTCGTCGTCATTCAGCGTATCTCAAAGTGACTACGAAAGGGACGTTACGTCTCGCTGCCACTTCCGCTGTACCGCTGGAACATCCTGAGTTCAGTCTCGGCTCCTCAGCAAGTAACATAACTGCGTGTTGCCAGCGTACTTCCTTATATATACCCACGAGGTGGGGCGGAGTTACGCTATGCAAATTCTGCATACCCATGGCATTTCTTTGCCATTGGCTCGTTTTGTAATACTCAAAGTTGATTGGCTTTCTAAGCGAAACCCCATTTCGTCGTCAACCGAGACGATCTCTTGCCATATGTTCATCATCAACCTTATCACGCATTATCTTTTTGAGAAAGGATGTTGCACATAGTATTAAAATAAGGGGTGCCAATAATTGTGAAATACTGTGACGATCTGCGGCTGGAGTGCCCGCTTGTGCCTCTGGGGGGCACTCCTTTCTAGTTTATTGGTTTTCATTATGTTTTACCCTGGACTGATTATGGTTGATTTCATGCACCTGTGTTTTATTATCCTGTTTAGAGCACCTGTCTTAAGCCTGAGTGGCCCTTTGTTCCTTTGCTGAGTATTGTTAGTGTCACACTGCATCCTGAGCGTTTTGCTAGTTCTTAGTTTCTGAGTATCCCTAGTCTCCTTGTTTCCTGGTTTCCTGACTGCCTGCCTGTTCCTAGTTTACCCGTTTGCCTGACCCCTGCATTGTTTGTTTGCTGTTTGGACTGCTTACCTGGTTTTGACCCCTGCCTGTTTCCTTGTACCTGTCTCTGGATCTCCCTCTCATTAAAGCCTGCGTTTGGATCACCACTGTCCTTGTTCCATGTGCAGTTTCATGACAGAATACTCAGCCACCCCTGATCCAGCGGCTGAGAGAAACACGGACCTCGTTATGGATCCCACAGCGCAGATCGTAAGCCTCCGTCAAGGAGAACGTCCTCTCAATATTTTTGTGACTGATTTTTTGAAGCTCTCTCGTCAGTCCTACTTGAATGAGTTCTGTTTGATGATGTTCTTTCGGGGAGGACTGTCTGAACCGCTCGGCTCTACTATACCGTTTCCGAGTTCAAGCTGGACTCTTACTCAATATGTGGACCTGGCCCTTTCCATGAGCGGTTCGCTTTTTACTGTGGATTTTTTGGAACTTTTGCTTTACAGAAAACCAGACGATTCGCCATTGTACAAGGTACCCACTGAATCCATGCATCAAATGTCTCCCTGTGAACCCGCGGCCGCGACTCACGTCATCTCAGCCGAACCCGCGCTTCACCCCTGCCCTGCCGAGACCGCGCTCCGCAAACCCGCGCTTCTCGCCTGCTCAGCCGAACCCGCACGTCACTTCAGCCTCGACGAACCTGAGTCTACCGAGTCAAGTGAGTCTACCGAGTCAAGTGAGTCTACCGAGTCAAGTGAGTCTACCCCAGTGACGCGTCGTCGCAGAAGGAGAAGGAGGACTCGTTTGCCTCGCCAGGCTACGGAGGGCGTTCCCAGACTCCTCGCCCTGCCGGCCCCGCCTCTGCGCCTCGCCCTGGCGGCCCCGCCTCTGCGCCTCACCTTGCCTGCGCCCTTTAAGCTCCGGAATTTCCCCAAGTATTTTTTTGGGGGGGGGCAGTAGGTACCATGTGAGGGCCAGGGAGGCGATGCTGACATGGACCTCGTCTCTGTCAGTTCCTGCTCCGCCCTGGTCTCCGCCTCGTCCTGGTCCGCCCTGGCTCCCTTCCGAGTGTGCTCCGCCCTGGCTCCCTTCCGAGTGTGCTCCGCCCTGGCCGTCGGCACGCCCTGCTCCGCCCTGGTCGCCCACGCTCCACGGCCCAGGCCCGCCTTGCCTGTGTCCTGGTCCCGTTCCCCTGCACGGGCCTGGCCCTCCGTCCCTCCCCCAGGATCGCCTTCGCTCTGCCCCCCGCCTGGATCGTTTTTGGAGCGTCTGGAAGCCGCTCCTTAGAGGGGGGGTTATGTGACGATCTGCGGCTGGAGTGCCCGCTTGTGCCTCTGGGGGGCACTCCTTTCTAGTTTATTGGTTTTCATTATGTTTTACCCTGGACTGATTATGGTTGATTTCATGCACCTGTGTTTTATTATCCTGTTTAGCGCACCTGTCTTAAGCCTGAGTGGCCCTTTGTTCCTTTGCTGAGTATTGTTAGTGTCACACTGCATCCTGAGAGTTTTGCTAGTTCTTAGTTTCTGAGTATTCCTAGTCTCCTTGTTTCCTGGTTTCCTGACTGCCTGCCTGTTCCTAGTTTACCCGTTTGCCTGACCCCTGCATTGTTTGTTTGCTGTTTGGACTGCTTACCTGGTTTTGACACCTGCCTGTTTCCTTGTACCTGTCTCTGGATCTCCCTCTCATTAAAGCCTGCGTTTGGATCACCACTGTCCTTATTCCATGTGCAGTTTCATGACAAATACATACATATATTTCAGTCCAAAATAAAATACCTTTTTTCCCCACTATTCTACTTTAATCAAAGGTTAGATTTTTCTGAATATTGGTCCCATTCACTTAGCTACATTGAAAGTGCCTCAATTTTAACCCAATATTTTTTGTGGAAAATGGAAAAGTGCGTTTTTTTTTTGTTGTGGTAATCAATTTTGCCACAAATGCTGATCTATTGGCCTCAACTAGTTCTGAACCCCAATTTTCAGTGATTACAGTTAAAATCCTGGTAATTGGAAACAACATGAAGTCTCAAAAGCATGATTTGGGTATAGTCACATATTCACATTCAGATTTGTGAATCACTACCATTATTTGCTAATTAGCATTAATTATTACTTCCTAGGAAGATCAGATACTCCAGTGTGATTGACATCTTTTTGCACTGGATTTATGAATGTGCTTGATGCCACGACTAAATTAATTGTTGCATTACATAGCTTTGTTTTGCTAACATCTGCTTGCAATCAGCTCTCTCCTGTATCCTCAGGTTCTCTGGCACTAATTTAAAGTCAAAGTGCAGAACTCCTGAGCGGGAGGTGAATGATTATGTCTCATTGGCTCGACTGAGACAAACGACTCCGGCACGCTAGGTGCCATGAGACGTAAAGAGAAGCTTTGCAGACTGGAATGTCAAATAGCCACGGAGACTTAAAGGGCCTCAGGGCCCTAGGATAGAATGGACATCACACTGTGGAGCACAGAGACATGTAGAGCGAAATGACGTCTGTGACCCCTGAACACAGAGTATGTGATGGGCTCATTATCACACTGAGGGCAGGAAATCTACGAAGCGAATAAAATGCAGCTCTCCACTGTTCACGTCACAGAGTCCCACTGAGGGATGAAGTCCAGACTAATGAAGAGTAATGAACAAGGCCAAGCTTCTCATCTGGACCATCGCTCCATCCCATGAGTATTGAGGTGGTGGGATAAAACCGACAACACTAGTGGACAATATCACACCTGTTTAAAGGGTGGTAATTCAACCGACTAATGGGTCAGTGGTCAAATAGCACAAATTTTAATTCCCACCACATGTACATCAAGCATTTGTTTTTGTCTAGCTACAATTTATCCCTTTATTTATCTCCAACACATGCTAACTGGCTGATGCCTAATGGCCTTTCTTTGTAATATGATGTAAGCAAAAGGAAGTTGCTCTCGCCCTTACGTGGTCTCCCAGAGTCTGATATAGATATTTTTTCATTCCAGCGATGTACCTGTGTCAAATATTCTACCTCAGGGGTATTCTTTCCCACAGAAGAAGAAATTGAAATTCAATAGATTTCCCACCTCCAAAAGGTTGAAGAGAGCATGTTAGAGAGAGAGAGAGAGATGCCCAGCGGGAGAGTTGTCATGCAGAGAAAGATGGTGCCCGACATTTAGTTATGCATTCCTATCTATTTTCACCCACAAAATTAGAGCTATTTGCCAGCCGCCGTCCGTCTCATGTTACTGCAAGGGACATTTTTCCCCACCTTTAGCTTTTGCCCCGTAAATTCAGTCTACATGCGGTGTTGGTGGAAAGTGTCTTTATGGAAAATACCATCTCGTGCAATCTAGTTTATGTTTATTATGCTCAACAAATAGTATTTTGGGTTCAGCAGAAGTCATAGCACTGTTTTTTTTACGCTTTATTTGTCTCCATAAACACGGATGGATAATACAAAAAGGAATAGTCTAGTTAGTGTGCATTTAGATGTACACAATTGAGCATTTAGTTTGAACGTTTGATGGATTTTATGTTAGACATTTTTCATACTATTAAGACGTTTCACAAGCCAAAATGTGACAATGCCAACAGCTCATTTACGTCGGTGTTCCATAATGGTGCACACTGGACAGTCTAATTTGTCATTTCAGACATGTTCAGGATAATAGAATAGAGTACATTTCCCTTGGGACAAACTTCAACAATGAAAAACACAATTGAGCAGTTAAATATCTTTTTCATGAAGTCGAAATTAATCACATTACATTACAGCCCTATATAAGAGTATTTATGCAGCCATTTTGTTTTGAAGGACCATTCATGGACAGCTCTTTAGCACTTCGCTTTTTATTGAGTCATTAAAACAAACCTGCATAAACTAGCTTCTCACATAATTGTGCCAATCTCTGTTCTAGAGGCACCTAAGAGATGCATAATAATGTAATTTAAAAAAAAGCCACCAACATTGATCAAAACCTCATTATTATGTAAACTTGATGATTTTGGACTGAATCACTTTTATGAAATGTACAGCCTTTATTTTGCTGGTGCATACAATCAATAGGCAGCTAACATTTGCACAGGGCCTTTCACCATAAGGGTGAAATGAATGATTATAGACTGTGCTTTTCAATGGCACACTCAGGGACTTTTCTCACTAGGGACCCTCCGAAACCTAACCTCTTGATTTTGGCAGACTGTATCAGAAGGTAGCATGTGTCCTCAGGCTAAGCCTGGAGCCAGAAGCTCGCTTAAATGGAAACACACTCTGTGTGCAAAAAAAAAAAAGAAAAAAAAAAAAAAAAAGAAAAACCTAATCAGCTAAATTAATGTTACTATGGCACTTCAAAGGACTTTTGGGGACAATGTTAAAGCCCTAAAGGTGATGATACACTGGGCAACTTTTTGAGCAATGTTGCTGGGCAATCTTGCCGAGCGATTGTTGCTTGGCCACTTTCTCATTGAAAATTGGCAATACATTTCTTTCTGGATAATTTAGATCGGTCGTGGGCCCTGTGTCTCATCTGGCTGCCCATTGATGGCAACATTGCCCAGCAACATTGCTCAAAAAGTTGCCCTGTGTATCATCACCTTTATCACGATGTGTCTGTGTGTGTGATAGCAAATTTGTTCATTAAAGTGTAGAATTAGTGTATTTTTTATTTATTTTTGTCAGTATCAAATGGCTCATTTAAAAAAATACAATTAAACTTTAACAGCATTCAAATGATCAAATGATTCAAGATCAAATGTCTCTAAAATCTTTTCTTTTTTTTAAAGTTTTGGACGATTTACTGTATAGGTCTATCCTAACTATCCTATAATTCTAGAACTAGTGCCCATGTCTTGCAAAGTCAGCAAATAACACAAGCAGCCTGAACAACTGATCTGACCTTCACAACAACAAAAAAAAAACAAAAAAAATGAACTTGAATTGTTTTCAACATACATAAAAGATAAACGTCTGCTTTTTTGATGTTGTCAATACAAGGCCCTGTGTTTTTTCTTTGGCGGCCAGCTATGTTAAAGTCCCACCAGACATTTTGTACTCAAGTCTGCTCTATGACAGCCAAGGACATATGATCTCTTTTGATGCCGTGTAATGTATCTTTTTCCTGTATGTCTGGTAGTTTCCCTGCTGTGTGGTGGATGTTTATCAAAGTTATAAATCTTTTGAGAACTTAGGTGGACTTCGGCTGAATTAGACCATCTTTCCCCCTCCATTTTCCGGATTGACGTTTCTGGCTGATCGAAAGCACAGTTCCACAATGTAATTTATAGACCTGTTGTTAAATTGATTCGCTACAATGGGTGTAATAAATCTGATACATGAAAAGTTTTGCTAAAAGTTTTGGTACCAAAGACATCCATCCATCTATCCACATTGTCATACAAAAGACTTCATGGTCAACCAAAACTATTGTTCATAATTGAAATTGAAGACTGTAATCTGAAGAAAACATTCATTAATTTGTCATTCAATCAATTCATTCATTCAGTAATTTATTCAGTACAACACACACACACACACACACACACACACACACACACACACACTCATTCATGCTTACAGTGAATACATTCATGCATACATACAGAGTAAAGTAAACAACTGATCAACTAAAGTAACCTCGAAAAGTATTTGGTCCAGATTATGATCTCTGGTCATATGATGTGCACTGTCACTCCTCTCTCCCCCTGTTTGAGTACCATTGCTATGCTGTCTAAAACTCAGTCGGGAGATTTATTTTCGATTGAAGCTGAACCTGGGTGTTCTTTTCCAGCGGGCTCTGGAGGGCTCTCACGCTGTCCTTTTCCTTATCACTGCACATGCAGGCAGCTGCAGCATCCATTTGAACGGCAACTGTCTGGTTTATCCTCGGCTTTCATCTCTTGCGGTAGACCTGTGCTCAAAGAACTGCAGCAGCAGCACCGATACAGCCCACTCGCCTCATCTCGGAGGCACAGATGCTCTGCTGTCAGGAAAATCAAATCTCTGTCATATATTGTTAATGACGTGTGCATTTAATCTGGTGTTGTTGATTGACATTTCTTTAATCGGCTTGCCTCAGTGTTCTCCAGTTCTTAGTCAATCCAAAATATCACCAAATTGAGATCTGTGTTCATGTGAAATGAAGCGAAGCTGTCTAGTCTCTACAGACTAGGCCTGTGAAACATTAGTGTTGTGCCGGCAGTATATTTGGTAGATGGGAATTTTAGATTCGTTCCGTGAAGTATTGTGTCGAGCAGTGTCCGGTTAACAAGCGTAAGAGGAAATCCCTGTTCCCAGTCAAGAGGGATTAAGTAGGGCTCCGTTCTCTCTGCTCTCAGCAGTCATTTCCTCTGTTCAGCGTGGAGAACATGGTGATGTGAATAGACCTTGGCAATGTACACTGGAACCGTAACACCTGGTAGAAAGGTTGCGCAATGAAGGACTGTGCAGAACAGCCATGGAATCGCTCACCCCTCCAGATTTTGTGAGTTTCGGTGAGGTCTTGCATCAATTAACATTTCTTTTTTATTGATGTTAACACTAGTAACTATACTGGCACATTCCCTATTAAATATGACCTTCTTCTACCCAGGCGAATGAATGTTATGAAATCATTCAGCCTTTTGTGAAATGATTTATGAATTCGTACAGTCTGTCAAGGCCTATTTCCACTTCAAAGACCTGTCTAATGAACAAAGTTTGTGTTTCGCCCTGGGTCCCTGTGATGATTTTCTGATATATGAATCAAAGTCTTACTGAAAATTGCCACAGTTTAACTTACTGTTTGTATTTATTTAAGTAGATTTCTTGTAAATTTTAGATGCCTACTCTTGCTTAAACTTTTATTTTTAACAATTATCTGCATATTTATTTCCCTGCATAGTGCAGCCAATATATATATAATGCGTGTGATAGTCTAAACATACTATTTGGTCTCTATTATCAAGATATGTATTATCTTAAAGCTTCTGATAAGAACAAATCACTCTATTGCAATGTACATAATAATCGCCTTAGTAACAAGACATACTACACAAAAGTACAGTGATATTAATATTGGTTCGTATGAAACCAGAAAGAGTCTCTGCGGTGACATCCATCATAATCTTAACATACCTGTAAGAGCGTTGAATGTTGATTCGTATATGCAAGGCTTCCATTGGAAAAACAATCCATAATGCTGATTGATGTTGCAAATGAATAGGCAATGGTTTGTAGCACCTTTTACTGGTTTTAACTAATTGCTGCACATTGTTATTCTTTAAGTTAATTATTTAACAATAGCTTGCACATTCACATGAAATAGCTTACTTACGCATTGAATAATTAATGTGGGTGGAAAGTGCATTCACGTGCACTCATGGAGATTCCAAAAACCATTCACGTCCTTCTCGAACTCATAATTACAACTTGTAAACTTGTACCACTTAAAGGGGTCATGACATGAGAAACCAAATTTGCCTTGATCTTTTGGTATATAAGAGATCTATGTACTATTAAAACTTCCTGCAAGTTTCATAGCTTAAGACGTCCTCCCCATTATAAATGATGCATTTATTTAATCAAGCTCTAAATACAGCTCGTTCTGGATCCATGGTTAGAAGTGACGTCACGGTTAGAAGTGACGTACCAGTCGTTTGCATATGACCGCCTCCAGCGCAGGACAACTACGCCTCATTTTGCATCATCGCATGCGTTGTCAAGCAGCGAGTGGGTCTGTTTACAAGATACAACGTGTTTGAATACGCTGCCGAACGATCCAGACATCAGGGAAAGCAGTTGGATGCAGTTTATTTGCAGCATATGCAGCGCGCCAAAGCCTTATTTGAACGGTGAGTGATCAGACAGGGCATGTTACTGAAAGAACGAGCAGAGAGCGAGAGAGCCCCGGCCGCGCGCGCGCCTTCAAACCGTCTTGCTCTCTCTCTCTCTCCCTCCCTCCCTCGCGCATATGAATCAAAATCAATTGAGAATTGACACGATGGTAAAAGATTGGAAGACCGAAGTTTCACGTGGTGGAGCATTGTGTAGTCTACATGTGATGTGATACAAAATGATTAACGTTAATAATTTATGCATAAGCAGCACTGACGTTAGTCACATTTCATACACTTTGGAAATATAAAGTGCTTTACACAGTAAGGAATTAAAATAATCACAAAATAAAAAAGTGCCCCTATTATGGATTTTTGAAAATAATGTAGAGTGCAACATAGCTCTAAGTGAATGAAAACATCCTGCAAAGGTTTAAATCTGAAAGTGCACCATATATAAAGTTATTGTCTTTCAAAAGTAAGAGTAGACTTGGAGTCAATTACTTTAATTGTTTTTAATTACATTAATCGTTTTTCAAACGAGTCATAAGCCGTTTCGTTGTGACATCAAGACGTCAAACATCAAACATTAGCATATTGCCCACCCACTTATTGCGCGCGCAGACACCAGGGAAACTTAAACCTCAAACCGGCACCTGATCCTGTGGACACTGGATAGATCATGTCGAGAACACACTATGCTCATAATGTGAAGGTAAAGCCATTTTTTCCCCCCACTGCACAAGGACGAGCATGTGAAGAATCAGTGGTTAAAATTCATACCACAGTAATAATCCTAAACTTTTGCTGTTACCATTTTACTGACGACCGCTTCTCAAAACGTAGTTTTGAGTTTTAAATTGTGTAGGTCTCCTGCTAACTGGCTAATTCTTACTGAAATACTTCAGCTAATCAGCTGTGGGCCACTATTACCTAAAACAGTGTCTATTAATGCAGATTGTCTGTCGTTCTCACTACTTTGAGGAAATATTAAGCATGGAGCAAGAATTGTTTTACCAATATTCATGTTACATCAGTCATTCATGCTGGAGCTGTTATTGATACAGTTTCCACATGTTCGACGCAGTAAATTAGAAAAATAAATGTATAGATATAATGTACCTCAAACTGGGTAGTGTATCACTGAGAAACGTCCTGCTGGAGTCGTCCTTGCGATGGAGGTTCAGGTTGAATAACTAGTTTTTCCAGTGTTTCATTATTGGACTCACGTTCGGATTGATATGATAAAATCGATGTCATTGTTCGTTACTGTGTTTAGTTTACGGTGTAGGAAGCCTCAGGACAGCTGACGTTGTTATGGCAATGGAAATTTTTGTTTTCGACACGCACGCTCACGGCGGTAGATCAATCACAACAGACTGAGCTGTCTGGCCAATCAGAGCAGAGTAGCATGTGGAAAGGAGGGATTTAGAGAGATTGATTCATCTGACGAGTCGTTTGAGAATCATTGAAAAATGTGGTGATGTGCAAATGTATATATTATGAGAAAATTAAACAGTTTTTCGACCTTTGATGCATGTAAACCTGTTTGTTGAAAACAACATTAGGAAACTTTAAAATGGCATAATAGGGGCACTTTAAAACAGTTCCATAAAAGAAATAGTTTATTTAATCTAAATTTGTTCGTGGACAGACGAGGTAACAACTTGAGCAACATCAGTTATTCCCAGTCGAATACTGTTTAAATAGTCAGTCTACAACTGAAAAATAAGCAGAAATGTTTCTTGATTCACACAAGTGCTCCTAAAAAGAAATGTAAGCGTAGAGCCCTGCAAGTTATGCATTACAATATGTTAATCACATAATGCATCTGATATTTAGTCAAAACATATACTTACAAAGCCAAAGATGCTCAGTGCAGTGGCTCTTTTGCAGCATTTGGGCTGTAGCTCCTGTTGACACGACGAAAAGAGAGAAACAGAAGAAACATTATTTTTCATTAATGATTATTGGCTAATGACTAGGCCTATATGTTATGAACATGATAAATCACATATCTAGGATGACAGCTAGATCGATCAATTAGCCTACACAATCAGATGACAGTTTTACCAATAATGGGCATATAGAGTTTCTCAAATATTTTGCAATGAATATTTTTCAATTAATCTATTAGTCTGCCTTTACATTGCTTTAAATGCGTTACTATTTTGAACATGTCATACTTCTGTCCTGTGAAGAGTGAATCCGGAATTTATATATATGTAACTTAGCTGTCACATATCTCTTACGACGACGACGACGACACTTTGAGGATTCGCGAGCCTGCATTAATTCGGCACTGAATAAAAACTCTGGCGTTCTCCAGAGCGCGAAAACATAAGCACAAATATGCACTGGAGCATTTTGGCAAACATGTTTCGCCAATATATTATAACAGTGTCAATTGAGGGTGCTCTTGCTTGCGCTTGAGGGTGCATAGCACCCCCAGAACCGGGAGTGGGGGAGAGAGAGCGCGAGAGAATGCCTTTGAGAAAACGCGCTAGGCCTAACGTTAACGTTACTTTCAAACGCCACACACATTTAACTGACGAGTAAAATATCCCATAACTGGTCGCAAAACAAGACAGAAAACCATTGTTTGTGTAAATACTAGATTGGGTCAATCTACTGGAAAAGACAGACAGTCTGCAGTTTTTGAGGAAAACTATCCTTCAGACTGTCCTGTTACTAGCTCAGCTGTTAAAAGCCTATTAGATTTTATTATTTACTTTATTCATAAATGTAGCTCTATATTTAATTGATATTGGTAATGGTTTACATTACATAGCAGCAGGGGGACCAAGGCCCAAGGGACGTCCGTTATGCACGCACTCGACACGTGACGTCACACAAACCTCATTTTTTATTCTGCCAGGTTGTTGCGCGGGCTTTGCATGCGAGCAACAATGTAAATTTTGTGAGGTGTATGTAAGCAAAGGTTATGTGTGTGTGTGTGTATATATACAGTTTGCCTGTATGCAAACCATAGATGGGAACCAGTTGTGGATTTTTATTTTTGTTATTGGAGAAAATGATAATATAAAAATTTCTCCCATCTCTCACTAAGAACTAATTTTAAATCTTTCCATCCATGTGTTTTTTTATTTGTTTAACTTTTAAACATTCAGCGTGTTCATAAATAAATGAGAATGCAGATTCATGATTTTCATCTGCAGAACAAGATGTGGAGAAAAAACTATACAACATTATATGACATTTTAATATGCCTAAAACAGAAATACAATACACACTTTAAGAAATCTGTCTTCTTCATTTACAGTAGCACTACTGTTTTTGCATAAACAGTAAAGTACTGCAAATTCCCATATACAGTAAGTTACTGTAAATTTCATAAAAATACCCACAATGCAGTGCATATTACAGTAGTTAACTGTAAATAATATAAATGGTATTTTACTGGGCTTTTTTCCGGTAAGTAGGCTAACTGTAAAATTACGGCAAAGTCTAACAGTGAATGTGATATATCGATGCACATTTTTTCCTGATGCCGTTTGCAGTGCCCTTCAAACTGAACATTAACTGTACACTTCCTTCAGATTGGAGTCTAACTTAGGATGATGGAATTTCCTGTGAATTCGCAAGGAATGCAGTACAGTGTACTACTATACAGTGTTGCTATAGACCTTATTCAGAGCAGCGCCATGCCAGGTATGAAAGCGAGGCTGTGAGGGATAGCCTTTTTTTCAATGGCATCCACTGTAAAAAAAATAAAAAAAGTTCTATAAAGCTCCTAATCACTTATAATTTTCCCCAGCTCATGTTGTCTGGAGTTTTTTGTCTCTTAAAATTCCTTGGACATATATTTTTGCAGTGTTTTGTCTGCAGAGAAATCCAAAAACACATTAAATAACAGTACAACCCACTGAAGAGTTATAGCCTATGGCTGCGTCCGAAATCGCATACTGTCTTGAGTAGGTACTTATTTTGAATAAGTAATTACTTCACAACCGCTAAAAAAGTATGTTCTATATAGTATGAACGTGTGTGGTATGAATGTAATCCGGACATATTATATTGGCTATGCTGTCATTATGTGATATAATGATATAATATAATGTGGTATAATGTACCAGCGTCAGTTGCATCGCTTCACTGCCATTAACAAATCCTCTCCCGTGGGCTCATGGGAAAGTGTCCATTATATGCAAACTTCAAAATCTCGCCTGAAGTAGTAGATCATCCAGGTACTTCCTGCCTACTCTTTTATGAGGACTGTGAATTCGGACATAGTTATTTTGTCACATCCTCTTTTTGCCTACTATACAGTAGGGAAGTATGAGATTTTGGATGCAGTCTATGTCTATCCCTCACAGCCTCACTTTCATTCCCATTTCAAATCAAAATGGCGCTGCTGTGAATAAGGTCTATGGATGACACTTTCACTTTTTTTGAGTTGTTGTATCCTTTATAGGCTGTCATAAACAGACATATTTCAGTGTGTGTTTGTTTATATGCACAAAAAGATGTCTCTGTGTCCCCCCCCCCCCCCCCCCCCCCTTCAAAATCCTTCAAATGTACGCTCTTAGGCAAACAATTTGTCTGTTTCTCCTCAGATGAACACTCATTTGTCACATTTCACAATTAGCTGCAGGCATGGCATTTAGCTCATTGCGTTGTGATTAGAATAACTTATTGTGCTTGTCCTCCACAGCATCTGCACACATGACTGCTGAATATTAGCTTGCCCATTTTTGTCACTTCATCAGTTTAAACTGATGCTGAATACATTAGATGGAAACTATATTTGTGCTGTGATTTGTGTGTGGCTGTCATCCAATATTCATCCCAACCATTTATTTATGTCACTTGCTTTATGGTGCATTAGTTTTGCGCGCAAGACAGTTTACTTGGGGATCTTGGGTAGGCTGGTTGATGGCTTGGAATAATTAATTATTTTTTTGAAGGGACACAGAGTAGAACTCACAGTTACAGAGTAGAATAAAAACAAATGCTCATATCCAGAGGGCTGTAGAGTCAAATCCTGTAAAATGACAGTTACAGTGTAAACCAAATGTAAGACCTTGGCATTTGACCCCCATTTTCTCCAGGGGTAATGTTGTAGCAGACCCTTTGGTTTGACCTTAGAGCTAACAACACTCCCTGTGACATCAATTTGTGGCTTTGAGAGGCTGACTAAACTTACTGCCGCAAATAGTAGCAAGTTGTCACATATACAGTGTTAGAAATTACTCATGAGTAAATGATCAAGTCCAGCTGATGCATTTTTACACTGTCATATGTTGATCCCTTAACACCTTTCAGTTCAATTTTGGTTCAGTCTTGCACAAGTCACTGTCTAGAGGTGTTTTTTTTTGTTTGTTTTTTTTTGCAAAGGATAAACTCGTTAAATTGATTTTCTTTCTTCATACATTTCGATATTTATAAGGTGTAGAAGTCAGTCACATTGTTTCTAGAAGTGGAGGGATTGTGTCTATCATAGTTCATAAAATAAGAAATACATTGTATTTTATCACAAAGAATTGTATATTGGTGAAACAATATGAAAAAGGTAATTGCATTCTTGTTTTCTATCAGAACAACTGTATGGTGATATTATTACACTTCTCACATTGTGAGCATAATACAACCTGCTTTCTTTTCCCCTATCTTTCAGGCAGAATTTAATCTATGTGGAAGATTGAGATGGCTCATTCTTCTTTGTCACAGTCAATATGCTGCATCAAATGGTTTGTGCTGCACCGTAATAATTAAGACAAAAAGGGGACATAGTGAATTTTTACCTCAAACTAATGATTTTCTCTAGTGTGAGTGCTGCATTATGCCTTGGGAAGATGTGTGCCATTGTGTCTTTTTAGGTAGATTTGAGATTTTATTTACTTTTACGATTTTCTATATGTTTTCAAACATAGGTATTAAATTTAAAGTTCTGAGCAGAGAGGCAGAGTCATGTTTTCACATGCCTCTTGGCTTAACTTAACTGTTTTACTGTTCTTGGAAACCGCTGTCCATGGTGCTGAAGCAAACAGGCTGAAGCTTTGCTTGAATGGAGTAGTGCAAATGCAGCATACATACCATATGTTGCTTCTGAAACATTGCAATGTGATTTGTAATTCTGCAGGACATTGCATATACATTTTTTTCCAGAGCAGGCTGTGCCTAATGGCCCCCCCTGTTGGCGGTGTTAGAAATTTAAACTGTACCAGCACAAAGTTTATTTTTGTATATTTTATTTACAATAGCAAGGGAAAAGATTTAGGTTAGATTGTGTATCAATATTCAGGACCAGATCCAACCTGGTATTGACAAAATTCATGAAGTTCTGCAATTCACTTAGAAACATCAGGTTATCCCTTGTGTATGCTGTCTCCATATGCTGTGCTGAAGTTGCCTTTGGCATAAGCGTACCCCCAGCCCCATCTGTCTCCCTTTCGTTCCCATCAAGTATAGTAGCATTCAACAATAAATAAACAGCTTCAAAGAAATGCGTGCCTATTCGATGTGAATTTATTCCAAGAAAAAAAGAGAAAAGATGATAATCATAAGTCTGTCTTGATTAACTTATTCGGCGTAAAGGATTCTTAGTCAAGTCAAGTCAAGTCAAATATATTTATATAGCGCTTTTCACAATACAGATTGTATCAAAGCTGCTTCACAGTATCAATCAAAACAACTTAACAATGTTTGTTTATTACTGGAAAAAAGACTTCCAAGTTTGGTACCAGCTGATCAATGGTATGATTGGTTAATTCATTTGAATAATTAACTCTTAGAGCACAGCAGCAGAATTAATTATTCTAATGATGCACAGTGAACATAATAATTCATAATAGTATATATCATTAACAGTAACAATAGCATCGTTAACAAATACAGTGGTAATATACTAAGCTCCACTACTAAAAAAGTTTTACCTTTAAAATGTTCCGACCCAAAAATCAACTCAGATTTCAGAAAGTTAAAATTCATTAAATTGTTTGGTATCATTTTGTTTCAGGGTCCAATTCTCACTACTAACAATTAACTATGACTTTTGCCTAAATCAACTCCTAATGACTGCATTTTAATAGTTAGTAAGGTAGTTGTTAAGTTGAAATATTGGGTAGGATTAAGGGATGTAGAATATGGTCATGCAGAATAAACCATTAATAATGTTATGCACTTTATAAGTAAAACAGCCAATATTCTAGTAATATGCATGTTAATAAGAAAAGAGTTTACAGTGAGAACTGGACCCTAAATTAAAGTGGTTTTTTTTTTTCAGGAGAAAAAAAAAAAACAGTTAATAAACATGTATAGACATGTTCAGTGTCTATACAGCGTCTCACACACAAAAATAATGTGTAACACTTTACAATAAGTTTTCATAAGTTAACATTAGTTAACAAATTTAGTTAACATCAACAACAATGAACAATACTTCTACAGCATTTTCTAATCGTAGATAATGTTCTTTTCAACTCTTACTAATACATTATTAAAATCAAAAGTTGTACTTGTTAACATTAGTTAGTGCACTCTGTACTAACATGAACCAACAATGAAAAGATGGATTTTTATTAACTAACATTAACAAAGATTAATAAATACTGTAACAAATGTATTGCTCATTGTTCGTTCTTATTAGTTAATACATTAACTACACGTGAGACCTTATTGTAAAGTGTAACCAAATAATGGAATATATATTAATTAGATTACTTACAATGAAAAATAAAAGAACATAATGTGCATATATCATAACAAAGATTATATAAATATAATGTGATGCATCACATGTCAGAAAATAAATTACTTCTGGGGACGTATTAATTTCAAAGGTAAAACAAATAAACCAAATAAAACTGCATTTTTACTATAATAGAAGTAGCAAACATGCTCACACTTTAGATTAGGGTCCAATTCTCAATATTTACTAACTATTAAGTAACTAACGTTTGCCTTAATACAAGCCTAATTACTCCTTGTAATAGTTAGTTAGGTAGTTGTTACGTTTGGGTATTGGATTAGGGATGTAGAAAAATGTCATGCAGAATAAAGCATTAATATGTGCTTTATAAGTACTAATAAACAGTCAATATCCTAGTGATATGCATACTAAAAAAGCAACTAGTTAATAATGAGCACTGACCTATAAAGTGACCCTAAAAAATAATGTCACCAGAATGGAGAGTTTCATGGGGTTTTTGAATTGAATTTACGAACACAATTGCGTCCAAAGAAGCAGAGCTACAGCTCAACAGCTCAAACCAAACCTAAGAATCTCTCACCGCTTTACTCTGTGAGCTCGTATTTGGTGTAAAGACTGCTGCTACACTGTTCTGTCCCACACATCGGAAAGCATCGCCCGGCTGCGAGGATGTTTTCATATGAATGCGCAGCACACGTGGTTTAAACTGCAATATCTAAAAGCTGAGGGCATTGAGAAGTCGCCTGGAGGAAAGAGAAAAAATATCGGTAAACCTTTAGTAGGTGGTACGCGCGCGAAGGTTTTATTGAAGAGCACGAGACGATTCCAAATTTGATCTCGAGCTCATTGCCACAGATACAAACGCAGCGCTCGTCGTTGTTCAGCAATTATCGTACTCGGAAACGTTCCCATTGCTTGTCTTCAACAAAGGATAGGGGATTGCCGAGCAACATATATGTCTCAACATGCAAATAACCCTCTACTGTAAGTCCTTTTCATAGTATTGCTTTCGCCCGTTGCGTCTCGCGGGAATGATAAAAGCAGGCTCGTGCTGTTTTGTCTTAGCAATAGTGGCTGTTACAGAATTGCCTTAATTATTGATAATCTATGCTTATTCTATAGAGTGTTCAGTTGATGTTTGCTTAATTGCCTATATGCCAGTTAAGCGATAGCTAGTGTTGCTCACGAGCCTGATATTATTGCGCGCAATAATACACTATGTTGCTTCGTTTCATTTTGGAGTGTTTGTTTATATGACGCGGCGACTCTGTCTTCCTTACAGGTGAAAGTTTGTCGTCTTCTGTGAGAGGGGATACGGAGCTTGAGTCCACAAACGGCATACTCGCGTCTATCTAGCGCTGGATTGTGTCTCATTTGCGTCTTCAACATGAAGAGAAGGCAAAAGCGCGTTCTGCAGATGGCATTTTTATTCATGGTGGCTTTAATTTTTCTGCCAAACGTCGGCCTTTGGTCAATGTACAGAGAGAAGAACCTTATGAAGTCGCATGAGCCAGGAGAACAGGTGAGCACACACCTTTGATATCTATGTGTCTCTAGCATATTACTGTCAATCAGATCTGGTGCATGCATACCCTCTGTAAATAGCAAGCCTAGATAAGCCATAGCTCACCTGGACTAGTACTGTACTGAAAAACATTCTTTATTTTTAACAAAAAAAAAACCTTATCCTTCATGCCAGAAAAAAGTTCATGCCAGACTAGCTATCTTTACTTTCAAAAGATCTATTACTGGAAGTGCAGCAAGTCATAGTGCTTTCCTCTCTTTGAATAAATGTTAAAAAGTGTTACAATTTTCATAATTTCTGTATTAAACACAGCATCAATATCTTAAAAGGGCTTTCAGGATTACTTCTTACCTCACATTAGGTATGTTTGGTAGGTCTGTTTGCAAAATAATTTATTATACACATTATAGAGTTGGAAAAGTTTCTGCATTACTGTGTTTGGCCAATTCTATAGTGTTGGAAATGTTTATTATCCCCACTTTAATCAAAGTTGTTAGTTACCAATCTAAGAGGTGTTGGGAAATGTGGCTTTTGTCATCCCATCTTCTCTAACTAACCCAACAGTTCTCTAATTAAACTTTTAGAATACAAAAACACATCTTTATGCGCCTTGTTCAGCTGTTAATGAATAGTTAACATACCATTATTGTGTGTTTGCCTCCCACAAGATTATGCATTTAGGAGCACTTAAGAAGTCAGCAGTTTTGCCTTGAGGGAAACATAAATCACCAGTCAAAAAAAAAAAAAAAAAAAAAAAAATCATTTTCTTGCAAGGCGTGCAGAAATGAAAAGGATGAAGCTATCTAATGCTAATATTGAATATTTATTGTTGATCTTCTGCTAATGCTCTCAAAGAGACGGAGAGAACAATTCAACCTACTGAATGTTTTATCTTCAAAAGATTTGGGATTATAGCATCATTTTCATAGGTTGAATTCCTTAATCACGTTTAGCTCTCAGAGAACAACATTCATAAGCTCATTTGCTCTGCAACTGGCTGCTGCTTGTGGTGAGAGTGCAATCAGTGATTCTCTCAGCCAGATGCCATTGTGACATATTTATTCCCCTAAAAGCATCTTGCATGTGGAAAATCACTTGGGCTCGGTTGGCTGAACTCACTTACATACATCACTACTAGATGACATTCATCTCAACATTACAGGACTAGCGTTCCCATCTACTGAATTCCTTCTCTCCACGTATGCATGTAACCCCTCAACGGCTGCCGAGGGGTGCTGTTGATTCATTTGATTCCACCCTTGGGTACATGGTTGCTTTTGGTTTCTGCAACTCTGATGTAGTTCTAGCGCTCAAGGGAAAATGCTGAGTCTGTTTATTGCGTCTTGTAATTGCTCCTTTCTCATTTGTTTTTCCGGGGTTGCATGGCTTTAGCCTTGGGCGAGCACAACTGCACAAATCCAGTCTCTTCATTAAAATTAAACCAGTGAGCAGGCACCACAATATTGACAGGGCCAATATCAGAGCACCTAATGCAGGGTGCTGTCCTACCGCTCTCTGCTGACCTCCCCTCTCCGATTTCCTCAAAGAGGCATTCTCCATGCAAAACAACCTCGCTTGGCTCTGTGGGAACTTTGTAGGTGTGACAGGTGGGCCTTTGCGCAGAAGCTTGGTGAAACATTCTACAAGTGCCTCAGATAGAGGACTCAATATGTAGTCTCTGTCGTCTGAATATTTATTGCCTTCTAATGGCAGGCGGACTATTGATTCCTCAGCAGTTTTTAAGAGAATATGATTAGTGGAATGAGAACGTATTCCATTAGAAAAAAAGGATGGGGAGGGCAGCGCAGGGATGAGAGCAGCCTGGAATCAGACTCTCAATCCCCTCATGTCACACACTTTCCGGACTCAAAAGAAGCTTGAGTTTACCAGCTCAATAGAAAGATCCCAGCGCCTGTTATTGTGTACCTGTCATAGCGGGAGAGATAATTGACAGCAGAGATATTGTGTGAATAAGCCCCCAAGAATCCCGGTGAATAAACCCACCTTGTGTGTCCTCTTTTATTATCCGATAGCAATTACCCATGATTGAATCAGCCCTCAAATCCCAAAAAATCCTCCCTCAGTGATGTTAACCGAGGTTTAACAAAATAGCGACGGGAAGCGTAGACTCAATGCACCGGCTCCCTTTCTTCTGGGAAGACGTGCGTTGAGCTCTGTCCCTCCTTCCCCGTCAAAATCTCGGCTTTCTGTCCTTTGGGAGACAATCATGTTGAATTAGCTGTGGCGGCCCACTCCTGGCGCGGGTAAACAGCATCTGTGTACTTCGGTGGGTGGTGCGCACAGCGCCAGTGCTACGAGATGGATGTGTGCTGATAAGCGTGTGTCAGGACTGATAACCTTCCCTCAGCTCCTAACAAGAGCCCTCCGTTGAGCATTGCCCACAAGCATTATGAAGAGAGTGTCTATGCAATTCTATCTCGACGCGCTACTGCTCGTCGGTGTGTTGACAACGGTGTGCATGCAACACTGTCACCGATAGCATGGTGGATAACGAGAGCTTCGCCATTGTTAACTAGCTGGGGTGGAAGCACAATGGAGGTGGAGGGCAAGGTGACCTCAAGAGTCTTTAAGCTTCCCAGTTTTTAAGCCGACCATGTTTATGTCATTCTAAACGAAGGAATATTATTGTCGCTTTCCATTTGCCAGCAAAGTGACAAGGGGAAGAGATATGTAGTAATTGCAATTACCCTCAGTGTCATACTGGAGAGATACATTATGGTAATGTACACGTCAAGCTGACAGTGAGAGCATGGGTGAAGAGTGCACAAGATGATTTGAACTAAATTGTGGTCTGGGGACACTGAAGGATCAAACAAAATAGTATTGTAGAGAGGCTTGGATAACCAAAGGATGGAAATCGTATAGTTCTCGGATAGTTTGCAGTTCTTGTCAGGAAGCATTGAGAGGATTCCGCAATAAGCAGCACCATTCGGTGTGAGTTGAGGGCAAGGTTCAATTTGGAAATGGAATGGATTTGATGATATCCAAGTTAATGCTGACCATGTTGGCCCGAAAAAGGACAGGTGTTTTTCTCCTCATCATTTCCATTGCACAGAATATAAATTAAATTGTGCTGTCATTAGGGAGGGGGTCAGCCAAGTGATCAGTCCCAGGAGATATTATGTAATTGAATATTCCACCTTGCAGTGATAGTGTCCGGTCCTCAAATCTCATACAACATATATCCTCTCTCCACGATCCCATGGCATTCTGTTATCGAAAGTCATCAGCGTCACATTGTCTTCCTGTAATTGTGTTCTTCCCAGGAAAAGGGTAAAGATAATTGGATTTCTATTATTATTGGACTATTTTTTCTTTGGTTTATGTAGAACAGCATCACAACATGTGAAACAGTTTTGCTCAAGTCTGATTCCAAGACAACATTTTCAGGAGCATTTGGACTCGCAAAGCTGGTCTCGACTATTCATAGAAAATATGGTTTTGGACTCGGACTTGAGACTTGAGACCGAGTCCGCCTTGTACTACATCACTAAGGCACAAACCCACCTTCCTTCATACACTCATTTTGGTTTCATGTTAAACATTCTGCTCTCCGTCATTACCACCTGCAGTTGCACTTGATGGCCCATGCCCCTAATATGAACAGCAGCGTGACCCTCTCGAGAAAGAGACAATTTATACTTGATTACTCTGATGTGCCTCATGAGGTGAGGATGGAGCAATGTTTCGGGCTGTTCGCTGTGGCTCCCAAGAGTAATGCGCATTTCATATTGAGCGGCGGCCATATAGCAGAGCAGGGTAATATAAAACCACTTACTCTCAGGCTCACAAAACAAAGGGAC
The DNA here is from genome assembly GCA_031834385.1 of Semotilus atromaculatus. NCBI lineage: Eukaryota > Metazoa > Chordata > Actinopteri > Cypriniformes > Leuciscidae > Semotilus > Semotilus atromaculatus. The sequence goes on along the minus strand of JAULUF010000038.1, from coordinate 11,590,840 downwards.
ACGGACCTTTCCAGTCTTGTGTGTTTGGCACCTCCATTAAGATAATAACACTATTACAAGAGATTGAAAGCCTCTGAAGGGCTCTTACTTTCTCTCTTGGTCTTTAGCCATGAGAGTGACACACACACACACACACACACACACGCGCACGCACGCACGCACACACGCACACACGCACGCACACACGCACACACACACGCACACACACACACACACACACACACACATAATGGCCATGTGCATGATTGTTTAGTGTGTACTGATTAGAATGAATTGAATTCATGTACATTTCCATACTTTATGGCTAACTCTTTTTGCTCTTAAATTGCCCTTGTTTGTCCTTGATGGTGAATAGTTTTGAAATATATATATATATATATATATATATATATATATATATATATATATATATATATATATATTAGTTATTAGCATTATCTAATCAACATTATATTCATGACTATGCTGTCCAATTTGTCCAAGCATGCTCTTAGGAGGCAGCAAAATAAGTTGTTGTATTGGATGCTTATAGTAATGATTCCTTAAAATACTACCTATGTGTCCAGCATATACTTTAAATGAGAACCTATAGCTCATACTGATCAGACCAAAGAGGTCTGTGTATTTACTGCATGTGAAATGTTCAAAATCAAATTGTAATAAATAATGATATCATTAAATCTACCCTTCACGCAGACTAAGTAGCCATAGTTCACAAAAATTAGCAGAATAGATAGGTAAACGTAATAGTATTATTTATCATTATGTATGTCAATGCAGTTGTACATTATGTAAGCGTCTGTATGCAGCAGTGTGTTAATCTTCTCTTTATTTGTCCCGAGGTGATCTGAAAGCTCTTTGTGTTGAATTATGGCCGTTTGAACTGGCAGATTTCACTGACTCCTCCACCCGAGTGATTGTTATCTAAGAAAAGTGAGGTCTGTTATATTTTATGGCTCCTCTCTGAGCCATGTAGAGATTTATGGCATTAAAATCCGCAGTGTAAGGTGATATTTGTCTTTGGCAAAAAAAATACAGTAAAATTGGGCGGCCAGTTTAATGGTGTAGCCCAGTAAAGGATGTTATCATCAGACCTGAGGGATAGTGGGTGGTTATGCGAAATGTGTGGCGAATGCACAATTTAGAATCACATTTTGATGATTTTTTCCACCATCAGATGGTTTATTTGAGCCATATATTTGCTGACGAGAGAATTAATGTTTAAAACTTGCTGGCATGTATTGTAATCAATTTCCCTAATTATGGGAAACTATGGAGAACAAGACTATTAAAGAAGTTTTGATGTGCTACAGAAATTCAGAGCACTGTTTTTCATTCATCTTTGGCAGGAAAATGTGTAATTTGGCTACAGATTGTGTTTAAAACAGAAAGCAGTTACATGTACAGATTATAAAATTATAAAAGCTTTTCATAACCTCAATGTGGAAGTTGGACTCAAGGTTATGTCATTTTTTAAATGATTGGTGTGCTTGCTGTTTATTCATCATCCAAGCCCCAGCCCCTCTCTCAAGGATAAGGTGGAAAAGGTCATGCGAAGCAATCCGGTTTTTCTATTGTTAGAAGAGATGATTTACAATCAATCTCATCTTGTGTATTTAATCGACTTGCATGCTCTCTTGAGCTTTCATTTTTGTGGAGTAATCATATCACTCCTATGTTTTCTCACCTCATAATAACATTGAGTTCAATTGATTCTCAACTTAAGTGGCTCACACTGTCTCTGTAAAATAAATAAAAAATATTCACTAACTAAACTGGACTGTTATAACTCTTATTGCATATTTGTCAATAGAAAGTTATTTTGCATATGCTAACTTTTAAAAAAGTTTGAGTAAGTTTATAATAATATAATATAATGACCCTTTTGCAAGTAACTTTTAAAAAAACAAGTGTAATACAATGGAACTGTGGAATGTTTAATCCACAGTGAACTGGTGGGAAACGGTTCAGTTTTCCTTTAAGTATTGGTATTTCCAAATCTTATTTCAACAGCGAGAGACTATTTAAAAGTAATTTTATTACTCTAGTGAATATTTTACCTTCTTACCATTTCAAATGAACTTGATTGGTATCTTTTAATATTGCTGGAAATCCTCCAGGCTTGTTAGAGGGTCTCAAAAATACATTTTCAAATTCATTTATTCTCCTTTAAAAATGAACTCATTTTACTCTCTGCCTTTGTCTCTATCTCTCTCTCCCTTTAATTTATTGGCACAGACCAAAAAAAGAAAAAGAAAAAGTCAGCTGGGCCCACTAACAAGAAAGACCTTGATGCTTATTAGGATATTTTTGAGTAATTTTGAAACATTATCCAATTTAATTAATGCCCCACAGAACATCTTTGATCTCTTAATGGGGAAAATAGGCACTGACTATGATGAATGTTTGCTAGGTTATGTCAATGAATCTTTATTAGGGGCTGAATGTGTTTTTCCATTGTGCTCTGCTGAATTCATCAGAAGGACGAGCACAGGTTCAGTTGCCATACTGCACAGCCAGACAGATGATAGAACTAGCAGGGGAACAGCTTGAGACCAATCACACCACTGTAGGGAAAACTAAGACAGATAATAGTCTGTAAAGTTAGGAGCAACTTGCTGCCCACCCAACAGTTTATCTTGAGGTTAGGCCTATGTATGTGGCGTGGAGGAATGGATAGGGTGGACTGAGAGAAGAGAGGTATACAGCAAGATATGTGACAACTAGGGGTGTAATGATATACGTATTCGTATTGAACCGTTCGGTACAAGGCTTTCGGTTCGATATGCATTACAAACCGAACGGTTCGAATGACAATTTTTCCTGCCGGCCAAAATGTGGTTATTTCAATAAGCGCGTGGCAAGCGTGCGCTGGCGCGACCACAACATTGCCCAACATAAAATGGCAAACGTAATGAAAGCGGAACGAAACTGCGCTACTCGTTATTTTGTGTTTCACGGACTGTTTATCAGTTTGGACCATTTATCGCAAAAAAGTTTTTACGCTCACATGAGGAGGTTTTTCAGGCAATTCAAAAAAAGGAATATTTCGCAGAACTGCAATGGAAACAGTTTTTGCGCATTTACAGTCGCCTGACGTAGGTGTGTTTGGACAGAAGACGAGACAGAGTTTTGTATTAAATTCATAAAAGACAAAATAATTACAGGAATACTGGATTCTAAACCTCAAAGAAATGCCACAATCAAGAGCTGGAAGCAGAAATGAGGGGAAACACCAGAAACTCCTCATACGAGCTGCTCACAGTATAAGAGACTTTCCTTGCCATTAATGCTTGGATAACACACACACACGGGGCCCTATTTTAACGATCTGAAACGCAAGTATCAAGCGCGAAGCGCAAGTAACTTTGTGGGCGGTTCTTGGGTGCTGTTGCTATTTTACCAGAGGGATAAATGACTCTTGCACCCGACACAAGTTTAAAAGGGGTTGGTCTGAAGTAGCTTCATTATTCATAAGTGTGGTTTTGAGCGTAACGTGAAATAAACCAATCAGAGCGTCATATCACATCCCCTTTAAGAGCATGATGAACGAGGTGCGCTTGTTCCATGGCGCAATACTATTATAACGGCGCATTGTCAGGCGCGCTTCAGAATCGGTTCACAGCCGAGGAGATCGATGTTCTCGTCAGGGCCGTAAAAGAAAGAGAAGTGACATTGGAGATGGGACAAACTCACCCAAATTAGCTTCGGTTATACATGCATATAATAATTTGGGTAAATATGTAAGCTTTAATATTTTTCCCATCTTCATGGACACAACAATGATTTCGCTCGTGTTTTAATATTTTTCCTTATAATAATGTATCATTTGCAAAAAGGAAAATGCATCTGTGTAGATGAGAGAATCATCTACAGTGTATGCGCGTTGTTCACACTCTGTATTATGACCAAGCATGTGCGCTTAAAATAGCATCTGAATGTACGCTCAATGCGCCACTGACTTTAGACCAGAGCATGTGAGCGGAGTGGAGCGGGAGCGAGCGGGGAGCGCGAGCAGGCGGATCTTGGACAGAGCGCAGAGCGGCATTTTTAAAAGGACGGAGCGTCGCTCTTTTTCCCGCTCCAATTTCGCTCAGCGCTCACACCTCGTGTCTGAAGCATGCTCAGTCAAGCCTGACCCAGAATCCATCATACACAGTAGATTATTTTCAGTCGAAACTATTAATATAAAACTAACTAAGTCTTTTCCCCTGCCTGGGTAAAGTAGCTTGCATTGTGTTCAGCGCCCAAGTGTGTCTGCGAGCGCAGAGAGGGTTTTCTCCGCTGCTGGCCTGCTGTAAAGAAACCACCCGAAGCCTCAGACTGACATTGTCCAAACTTGTGTTCTTGAAGGTGAACTCAAAAGAACTGTAGCCTATATAAGGAAAGCAATTAATTAAAAAAAAATTATATATATTTTTTTCATTTGACAACATAAGCCAATTTAAATTGTAATCCACGTGCACTCTGCGCAAAAGTTCAGTTATAAGAATTTTGGCCTAATAGTTAATTTACTTTTAAAACTTTGTTGTAGGTCTATAGCCTGTATATTTTTATTTATATAATTAGGCATTGATTCATTTCATTTTACAGCAGTTGTTTTGTACAATTGATATAAGCCTATTTAAATTTTAATGCGCGCTGCAACATTTCAGTTATCATAATGTTGGCCTAATAGTTAATTTAGGTTATAGGCCTACTTTAAAACGTTTATGTATATTTTTGTTTAAATAATTTTTATTTATATTATTAGGCCCATTTATTCGTTTAATTTTACCTCAGGATGTGTGTACAATGAATATAGGCCTAAGCCAATATAAATTGTGCCTGTTGCGCGAAAGTTCAGTTATCACAATTAATTCTAATAGTTAATTTACTTTTAAAACTTCTATCTATATTTGTGTCTATATAATTTTTATATAGGCCCATTTATTCGTTTAATTTTACAGGACTTTTTTGTAGGCTATTTATTCCTTCTTACATAGGCCAGGCCTAATTTTAAATTTTAAATAAAACATTTATATTTGGAAAATGTAGGTTAGTTGTTGCTCTTTAGTTCTTTTGGAGGTAAGGCTGTGGTCTAAGCTAATAGTGAAATACATGCATATTTTTTTCCTTTTTTGAAGCGAGCGGGGGGAGATTTGAGTGGAGCGCGAAGCAAACTGCGTTGAGCGCTGAAAGCAACGCAGTCTCACACCCAAGGCGTCATCTAACTGACGCTATGGACCATTTTTGACCATGCGTCAATAAGCCGACGCACATGGCACCCCTTAAGCGTCAATATGAGACGCGCCTCCTAGTGGTCTAATCCTAACCCTACCCCAGACCTAAACCTACCCATAACGGAAGCGTCATCTAACTGACGCTAAAGGGTGCGCGGCATTTGATGACGCCCGAGGATGAGCGTCTCATATTGACGTTTGTGGGGGGGTGTGTGCGTCGGCATGTTGACGCATGGTCAGAAGCGTCAGTAAGATGACGCCTTGGTTGTGAGACTGTGTTGCTGAGCGATAATGAGCGGAGCGGCCTGATGTGGCTTTGAGCGGGGGAGCGGATATTCTCACCGCTCCACTCCGCTCATATGCTCTGCTTTAGACTAGGTTTTTTCTGGTCAGTGGCGCAATTGTTTTCTGGAACTGCAAAATAGCACCAGGGATTGTTTGCGCCGGAACACGCCTCCTTTTTTGCGCTGAACCGCCCAGGGAGCGCAAGTTCATTCTCTAGTTTGCCGAGGTGCGTCTGTTGAGGGAAAAGTTCGCTTTGCGCGGGTGCAAAATAGGAATAATACATGCGTCAGTGTACAAAGTAATTTGCGCCGGGTGGAAGATAGGGCCCACACACACACTTCTCCTTCGGTTAATAATAATGGCCAGTGCAGTAGCTGAGATATACATAAATCCACCAACATCCATCGCCATGATGTTTGGAATGATTATCGCGAGAGGAAAAAATAAGGTTTTAGTCGCATAACATCGGTTAATGGAAACGCCATCATTTCGCTATAGCTTTTTGTCGACATTTAGAAAAAAATCACAAAAGTTTTGCGCAAATCTGTAATGGAAACGTGCCTACTGTTACTACACAGCGCTAAGACATCCAGTAAAGAAAGCATTTGAATTCGCCACTGAAGTAATAACATCGCTGCGAGGTCTAGGGAGAAGCATTTACATTTCTCCATTATTAACGGTCAAACAGCGCTGACGTGGAAACCAGGAAGAAACATTGTGCCATGAGTGAACTATCCAGTGTCCACAGATCAGCAACATTCACCATGGGTTTACTGTAGTAACACTGTAACCATGGAAGTTTGGCAGGAATAGTAAGTTATAGGCTACAATGCTTTCATGTAATTTTACGTCGGTTTTATTTCTATATTGTGAATAAAATTGCTGCCCTCAAATGTTAATCTGAAATAAAAATAAACCTTTGTTTATAACTACAACAATATTACATTTAATTTTTTTTCAAGGAGCAAGGAGCTGTTTTTTGTTTTAAATGCTCCTAAGAAGAGTCGAGTATAGCTCCATCATTGCTCAAAGTATAAAATGATCATACTTTATGGCATTTCTTTCTTTTTGCTGCATCGAAAACATACCGAACCGTGACACCAGTGTATCTTATCGAACCGAACCGTGAATTTTGTGAACCGTTACACCCCTAGTGACAACAGAAGGGAAAACAGCTATTTGTGGCATCACCACCCTCAGAGAGTTGCAGTGACATGAAGTTGTACTTGTGTGCTCACTTGTTCGATGTAGAGAGTTTTTTGTCCACTCTTAAAGGAGTTGCCTAGTACGCCCACAAAATGAAAATTTTACCATTGTTTATTCACCCTCATGCCATTACAAATGTCTTTGTTTGTTTGTTTGTTTTTCTCTCTCTCTCTCTCTCTTTCATTCTCTCTGCAACCCTTAAAGGGATACTTCAGGATTTAGCATTAAGCTTTGTATTAGTAGAAAACCTGTAGTATTTTCGAATTACCATGCTTTCCACCCTCATATTAGTATTTATGCCTTCTTTATTCGTTATATTTTCTGAAGTACGTGCATTGTTAGATTATATCATCATCATCAGATGATTCAACAGTACGTAGGTAGAGGAAGAGGACAGAGAGGCAGTGGATCACTAGCCACGTTTCCACTGTCGGGCCAGTGCGAGCCAGGGCTTTAAACAGGCTAATAGTCTCGGGCCAGAAGCACCTGGCCTGCGTTTCCACTGTCGGGCCAGAAGCTCAGCAGTGCTTCACTAAAACAAGGCCGTAACACGCCTCTCTGGAACAACGTCACACTAACCCATCATTTCACCAACAAATGGAAATAAATCACTGGAAACAGCATTGCGAAACAAACATGATAAAAGCAACCCTTTGCTGGCATTTTTGTTCTTTACTTGAATATTTAAAACCCAAGCATCTATGTTTTACCACAGGTCTAAAAAGTGATACAGTGATCACGAATTAATGTATGTCAAAATTGCACATTAGTCACACAGAAATAAATTACCGCTAGGTTTCACAAAAGAAAGAGGACACAGTTTACTACTTCAGTTTCTGTTTCTGTCTGTTTCTGTTTATTTGGTAGTTAAAGGACATATTTATATCACATTTAGAAAGAATAATTTCTAAAAATATATGCCACCAATAATATGACCTGAGGAGCTTTAGCACTCTCTCAACTCCCAGTAGGCTTGATATTTTCAGTCAGAGAAAAAGAGGAAGCTCCAGAAAAAAAAAAGTTGCTTTATTTTATGATAGTACGGTATAAAGAGACGAGACGTAGGCTATCTGACAGATACAATAAAAACACGATTGTGATAGCCTTTATGATTGGTCTGATTTCTTCAAACGTTCACCATGTTTTTTTTTTTCTATGCGTATCTTCAAGCGTTTATTATGTTTACTATTGTAATGGTTAGCGCACATAGTCTTTTGCTTGCGTATAAATATTTCTACCTTATACGGTGATCAGAATCCACATCGGATCACAAACAGAAGGCATTCAAACATGAAAGTGAGTTAAATTATTTTAAAAGTCTTTAATGCTGACAGAATCATCCGGTGCTGCGTCTAGGCGAGGAGGAGGAGAGCGAGAGTCAATACCACGATGACAAAGATGCCCGGCAGCTACAAGCTTTCTTTTACTGTCTATGGCTACAAAAGACGATCTTGATAGAATTGAAAGTTTTCAAAGGCAGAGAAGAGAAGCAATGCAGCCTTTTAAACTTGCCGGGGCAGTGACAAGCCCCTCTCCCTGCTCTGCACCTCCGTTTCTGCTGCTTTCAGTTATAGCAGGCTCTGGCTCTGAACAAAAACGCGTTGTGGAAATGCGCTGGCCTAGTACTTTTTGACCCTCTCTGCTATTATAGTTTTTCAAGATGGCGGAACGACATGTAATCCTCCGTGGACCTACCCATCCCATGTATGCAAAAATAATAAATTCTTCGTTTACGAAGATAAGTCAGATAATTGGCAGAGGTATTTGTACACCATTGAGGACATATTTATGAATAAAATAATTGATTTTAGATAATAAAATACCTAAAAAATTACACATAGTCCCTTTAAAAACACTCTTTTGTGCAGAAATTATTCCCTCCGCCTTCGATTCAAATCTCAAGTTGACAGTTTAACAGTTGAGCTAAAGCCTCCGTTACTAACTCTAAAACGTCACTTTAGAACTAGTAACGAAGGAACGTTGAGTCGGTTCATTGAAGCTTGTTGTATTATGTAGAGTAGGCTACTGTTTTATGGTATTATGAGAGAGAGATCGCCTAAACGAGTGTATTACCGTTATCTGATATAGCATTCATTCTTCATGTCGATGTTCATAATATTATATCCAAAAAGTCCATTTGAATGTCCGCTGAGGAAATTGATATCTTTGTCTGTGTCCTTTGACAGCACTAAAACAACTTCCTAGTTCTGACTCACTCACAAAGAGTCTTTGCTGCCATCTAATAGTGTAATAATGTAACTTTCACTGAAGTCCATATCACAATCTTTTCTCTATAACAAATACGGCATATTATTTATATAAAATAATATTTATTGAACAACAATATTTAAATTAAACAACAATAGCCATTATGAAAGACAATAGGAAATAAACACAAGCAAACAATTCAGTCAAACATACAAGCAGCACTCTAGTACAGGATTTAAGTGAAATGTAGCCTAAATATAAATATTAGCTTTTTCCCTTAACCAAAATACATTTATATACCCCAAATGAATTATATTGCATCTTTAACCACTATCTACATAAGAGCCATTGGCAAATTCCCAATGGACTGGCCGAGATGAAGCTGTTCTCTGTGGGTACATGATTGCTGACGGTCTGGAGCTCGCATCTGCGAAAGCATCTACACAGATTGTAAAATAGGCACTATGATTATATATTATTAGTCACATATTTGAGGTCTAAATAAATACATTCCGCCTAACAAAATCTTAAAACTACATTTCGTGACACAACAACAGTAGTATTTTTAAAAAATATGGTGGATTTGCTCGACCGCCATGACAGTGATACAAACGGTGAAACGGTTTGAGTGCTGTTACTGGGTGAATATTGCACGTCTTTCGAGAACCAGAAATAACTGTTTTATATATTTATATACACACACATATATTTTACATTTTATTACTTTAATCAATTTCTATACCTGAAATACACCAACCATTGGCAGGCAAAAAGTTATATATTTTTATATATATATATATATATATATATATATATATATCATAGACTTATTTTATGGTATTTGTTGTCCTTTTTTTGAAGCATGACAGAAGGGGTTGCTAGAAATGTAATTGTCAAACAACAGCAAATGTGTTTGTAATGGCATGAGGAAATAATGGCAGAATTTTCGATGTGCTTTGTTTTATAATAAACGACCCTGCGCATTATTGCATGCTATTTAAAAAAAAGAAAAGAAAAAAGTTCTCAACTTCTGTTTTTTTTTTGGCTTCTGAAATGATTGATGACATCACAATATATCAAATGCATTGCTGATGCCATTTCAAGTCACGCTTGTTTAATCTTAGTTTGCTGTTGACTATCTGGTATCAATGTCAGGTGTGCTGGTGCTGAAACTGCATAACTGCCTTGAAGCTGCATGCAGCACCAGCAATTGATCCTTTAGAGAATGTGGCTTTGTGTTACTCAAATTACACTTCAGCTCTCTATTGATCGGAATGCTGGCTAGCCTTCGCGTCGCGTAGGTTTGTTATTAAGCTAATTTATCCTTGAAATCAGTAGAAAGTTGAATTAAGTGTGCCGTACAGTTAAATTACCTTTCTTGTACTCAATAGCTTATCCATAAATATTTAGCCACAGAAGCTCTCTGCAGGTCTACATCTGCCGTGTTGCCAACTGTTCATTATGTAGGAATAAAGCACAGCAGACACATGCATCAAAGCCCTCGTTGACACCTGGCTGTTCTCACAAGCTCTCCGGGTCATTAGAAGACAAGTTTCTCTCTCCTCAGGCTGCTGCTCCTCTGCTTTCCTTTTATTTATGACATCACGTGAACTCATAAAGTCCATCCTAATTACACTTCACTCTTAAGATTAATGGGCGATCTCAACCACATGCATCTGCCAAGCTTACCTTTTTCCCACCCGACTGATGGATGTTTCTGTGGCTCCTCGAGATTCCCTGTTGCCACTGGATGCTAGTTTATTAGCCATCGAATTGGAAAGGGCACAAACACCCTCATTCGACCTCCACAACACGTGTGGACCTACTTGAAAGCAATTTCTTGGCTGAAGTCGAATTGATTTGTCTCACCTTTTTTTCCCCAAATTAATTTCCTTTCACTCGGTTCTCCCACGATGATCATTGTCTGTTCCTGTGTCTGTTAAAAGTAGTAGTTGCCTTTCTTTTAACTCTGCTCTCTGAGGGCATTTCTTATGCTTTTCATGCCATTTCTAATGTAGGATTCTTATTTTAAAGAGATATTCCAATGGACCTCACCTTAAAGGTTACATCTCAATGGGGTTGTTAAACTTTGCATGTGTGAAAAACTTGATGATGTTTTGAGCGAGTCCCATCTTTCAATCTTATAGTGCTCTTCAGCACTAATGGTGACATGAGCTGATAATTACTTAATGAAAGTCTTTAATGTTCTCCTGAAGTATACCTCTCTGCTCATGTATTGCTATTAAGACCGCAGATCTCTTCTTTTCCCCCTTCACTTCCAAACCTTGGTTGATGCTTTGATGTTGCAGCTTATTGATATAAATCTGTGTTGTTGCTGCTCAGTTCTGCTTCAAGCTAATACTGAATACAACTTTTTTTGCCCTCATGTTTTATCCTTGACTGTAAAATCACTGAGTTGTGACCTAACGACGAGACCATGAATAATAAATAAAAGATAATAAAAGGCACATTTACAAGGCTGTACACTCTTGAGCAAGGAATAAAGATCTTAAAGATGTTGGATGTTTATTAAGTTGTTGTTGTTTTAGACAGGACCACCCTGAAGTCAGTGTCGTGCAGTGGTGTTCTGAAATAAGAAGGCAAGTGTCCTCAAATTTTTATTTATTTATTTTTTTATAAATCAAATGTAAATTCATGTCCCATTTGACACATTTTCCTGGTTAGGCTAAATAAATAAACATTACATTACATTACATTACATTACATCACATGAATGAATGAATGCATGAATAAATAAATAAATAAAAATGATAAAAAATACTAAATTCTATTTAGTATTTTTACATTAACAATTTTATCAATGTTCTATTTATTAAATCCAAGTATAAATCTCATTGCGGTCTTCACATAACAACATGCTGAAACACAGGCAACTAAAGCACAACGAATTCACATGCTCTCATTATAATGTCATGTATATGGCAGATTGTCACTGCACATCTTGCACTAACTGTTTTTTTATGATCAAAGTGGCTTTGATCCAGGCTTCACTGTGTATCTGTACATTTTACATTATGGACAGCATGCTGTCCTATCTCTAACCAATCAGACCTCAAGTACCGCCCAAAAATTCCGCAATAACCAGTCAGAAAATTAACGAGTTCGTTTGCCCATAGAATCTTTAAGATGTTAGGTTAAACTTATTTGGCTTGCTGTCCACTGGAGAGGGGCTCGATGAAGCAGCTTCAACTCGAGCTCTGATATACCCCCCCCCCCAGTGGCTAAATGTAGGACCTGATAATTAAAAGGGCGAGGTACCTAAGATGAAGGTGGAGTTTGGGGAGGTGGAGGGATACTGGAACAGCTGATGCTATAGGGAGAGGTAAGCGGCTGCTTATATACTCAGCTGTTGATTGAAAAAGTTGATTGGCTCACTCCTCCCTAACTTACGTTTAGGAACTTCATGAAGTATATTTTTTAAAGTCGCGATGATCATCGTTTTCATGATCAATCGTCACTGTCATATCCGAGTACTTGAGTACTTGTGCACATCTCTAATAGTCAACTTATTTTAGGATCATCAGTCATCATGCTCGGTAAACACTTGTCACAGACATAGAGATAGACCTTTAATTTCACCAAGCTAATTGCTTGATAAAAATATTGTATTTGCATATTTGCATTGTTTTATTTTTGTAATATTGATTATTTTCTCATCCATTTTTTGAAGAGTAGCTTCATCCATCCATTCATCCATCCTTTGTCGGTCTGTTCATTTAAAAAACAATATTTTGTTGTGGTTAGTTTTGTTTTGTTGAGAACAAAAAAGCAAAGTAGTCTTCAGATTCTATTTACACCAGCGTCGCAGAGAAGTTACATTATGGAGAAATAATTGACTGAACTGCATGCATGGCATGCCAGTGCACGGCAATTACATAGTGCACATAGACATGTTAAAAATCTACTGTAAATCAACTGCGTTCTGTTGTTCATGTAAAGAGCCACAATGATTTAAGCAATAACAACATCTAGGCTACTTATACGTTTTTGTCCATATGGTGTATTCTAGTAGTGGGACCATGCTAACAGCCAAACCTGTAGTCACCTCACAAATTCTCCTTAAAAGTTTAGTTTTTCTTGTCAGATTTATTCAGATCAACTTTTGCCCCATAGAAATAATCCTAGATCCATTTTGCCCATGTTTGCACAATATGAGCTTTCTGTGCATCGTAGGAGTTGACAGCAGGGTTCAGTGCAGTTTCCCAGTGATGGGCACTGATGTAGGTGGACAACATCGCCTCAGTCATTTTCTTCTTGATACTTAACAGCATTGTATCTACCTACAGATCAAACCGTGTCATTGATGTAAAGCTTTTGATGCCTTGAAAGAAAGGTTCCTTGTTTAATCACATGAAACGCTCCTGTATAAAACATAATAAAGGCAAACCATGACAGGCTTATCATCATCATCCTTCCCAAAAAAATCTAATAAATAAATAAATCAGGACAAATACAGCAGTGATGCATTCCTGTCATCCGCTCTTCAAATCAGCATGAAACCACGAGCACTTGATGCAATCCTCTCTGCTGAGTCTGGCAGCCACTTTGTGACTTATTTGTTTACATGTGTTATTGTTTCTATTCCTCTCTGTGATGTTATTTGCATTGCATTGTGTTCTCGAAATTTCCAGGCAGTCTCTGTAAGTGACACCACGGCAAACACAATCGAGTCTTGAACGCCTCATTCAAGACCACTGTCATCTCCCTGATGTCTTATGGCAGATGACAGATGACAGATGATCAGTAATACCAAGCATGTGTGGGCTTAAACACAGTAACTTTTTGTGGTTGGTTAAGAGACTTTGGACCCCTAATGAGTACCACTGCTGTTTGAGTTTGTTTCGCTTCACTAACTGATGCTGCACATCTCAAGCATACAGTCGGCTTGATGTTACACCAAGCGTGAATGCCTTTATTGAATCCTCGCCTGAATAAGATGTTTTAGGTAAGATACTTTTCTTATTTTCATCTTTGAGAAGTTTTGTGCCCTGAATATGGCGTTTACAGGAGAAGTTGTTCATAACTTCTGCCGCCTCTCGTCACATGTCTCTTATTCTTTTGCTCAGATTCACAAAGCAAGAAAGTGAAATTGTGTGGCACGAGGCTGACAATCAGAGACCCAGAGCAGCGTACCTCCTTAGAAGCGCACATCACTGGGAATGACAATCGAGGTAGATTTTGTAGAAAAGCCTCATTTGGCTGCTCCTTTTGTGAGCCTCGAGATTCCAATCACTGACATTCAAAGATGAGATTGGCACAGCTGTCTCTTTGTGGTGACACGGCCCTCTGTGTGTCGCGGGTTGATTGACAGCTCCCTTGCTCTGTTGTCTCCACTCTCCAGGTCTGCAGAGAATCGCCCAGCACCAGAAGTCAAACTTGGAAACTCCATGCACTTTTTAGGGTGTTAAATTATACAACAAGCCCATGCTGAACATCAAGGCAATGTTGTGTTTTTAATAATTAATTCTTTTTCTCAGGAAAACTAAACAAAATGCACTCTCTCTTTGTTTCGTAATTCTACCAGCCTTTGCTGGCATTTCAAAGCAGCAAGACTGGTATTTGGAGTATTGCAGGGTGAATCCATGAGGTCATGATCAGTAAACCAAAATGTCATTAGTTGCTAAAAAAAATACCAGTAATTTTAAGAATTACTTGAAATCCATTGTGATATTTATAAATTTTTTTAAATGAACACACTTTTGTTTTTAAATTTAAAGTTATAATAATTATACAAATAAGAATGGTAAGAATACACAGTAAGGTTCAATTTGTTAATGCTAATTTATACATATACTACTAATACATTTTATCATTTCAAGTTGTATAGATCAGCATTGAATTATGAACAAAAACAAACAATGAACAATAATATGTGCATAAATTAACATTAACAATAGTTAATGCACTGTTATATCAAGAAATGTTTTTCTTTAGATCACTAATGAAGGTTAATGTATTTTTTGCTAAAAAATAAAGTATTACCATAATATTTATGTTAAATTTGAGTTCAGGGTTATCAAAAGATATGCAGCCTTTAAGCATAAACATTGCTTCATCAACCCAATAATATTTCAAGTAAACAGACATACTGTCAGTAAATGTAGTAAAAAACAAATAAATAAATAAGGAGCAGTTAGTATTTCCTTTTTCTTGTTTATAGCGTTGTTTAATTAAAGATTATTGACATAATACAGTGGCAGATATATTAGGCTGCATTTGCGCTGCAAGGTCTAATGCACAGATCTGATGCTTTGACACAAATCAGATTTTTTTGTTCTGCCTGTCAGTTAATTTAAATGGATAGTTCTCCGCAAAAGGAAAATGCTGTCATCATTTACTCACCCTCAGGTTGATCCCTGTATGACGTACTTTCTTCTGTGGAACAAGAAAAGATGTTTTAAGAAATATCTTAGTGTCATCTGTACAGTGAAAGTCAGTGGTAACCAAAATGGTTTGATAACCAACATTTTTCAACATTTTTTTTTACTGAGACATACATTTTTACTAAGAAATACATTCAGTCATTCATGTGTGCTGCCGCATAACCACAAAGAACAACCAAACTCTTCACAGAGAACATGTGCAAATATGCATGTGAACATTTGAAAGCAGTCACCTGTCAGTCAGATAGTCGTCGAGTACCAAATTAAATTGGTACTCAAGTCTGCGGATACTATAGAAAGATTTTTTTTAAGTCTTAATGCCGACTTGGTCAGAAAAATACCAATACTTTTACTATCTTTCTGTAAGAAGATGCCTGTTATCAGAGAAGCTGTAATGCTAAGCAGACCCTCAAATTATGTGCATTTGTTGATGTCACCAAATTATCATTTATTTGCATGTTTATGCTGCTCTCTTATGGATGACTCCCCCAGAAGCTATATTAATATAGACACAGCACCCATGTTTATCTTTCCTGCACAGGGTTTAGAAATGTAATTATGGCTCAGGCGGTGACATTTTTTGAGTGGCTGATAGCATAATGAACAAGCTAAGATTATCTCGAGGCTTTTCACCAAATCTGCGGGCCCATTGTAAACAATGTACATTTTCATATTAAATAAACTCGAATATGTCAAGCAAATGTGCAAAAGTTCTAAAATGTGGAGTTTCTTGTTAGATAATAAACTGAAAGGTAACCTGGATATCTCGATAGAAAAGCGTATGACAGTCACCTCACCTTGAACCTCATCAAAGGATTTAAACTTTATATGTGACCATGGATCACAAAACAAGTCACATGTCGCAATAGCCAACAATACATTGTATGGGTCAAAATGATCGATATACTGTATATATATATATATATATATATATACGTATATATATATATATATATATATATATATATATATATATATATAACATTCATTTTGTTTAGAGTGAATGTAGCACAATCGCAAACATAAATGGACAACTTTAAAGGCGATTTTCTCAATGTTTAGATTTTTTTGCACCCTCAGATTTTTCAAATAGTTGTATCTCGGCCAAATATTGTCCTATCCTAACAAACCATACAGCTAAGGAAAGCTTAATCTATTCAGCTTTCAGATTTAAAAAATAAATACCCATGCGACTGGTTTTGTGGTCCAGGGTCACATATAACATTGTGGAAATTATCTTGTTATGGTTTGGGCTACTTAGGAAAAATGCTTATTTCGTGCACCGAAACTATACGCACTTCACTTTATGTGAATCCTTCAGATTGTTATATATACTTGAGTTGGCCACATAGCATGTGGACAGTAATCTGAAATGTTTTTCAGGTGATCAGAAGTGACATCTTAGTTGTTTCACATAAAAAAAGACCATAACACTCGACCTGTGAGATAGTCTACTAAAAATTTTAATAGTCATACTTTACTCTCCTTCATGTCAAACCAAACGTGTATGACTTTCTTTTTCTCGGGTTTGTAAAGTCATGAGAGTGAGTTAATGACAGAATTGTATAATTAGACATTTTTACTAAAAATACAATCAGTCATTCACATGCGTTGCCGCATTTCCATAAGGAGCAAGATTGAAAGATTTAGCTGTAGAAAAAAAAAAAGTCTTTGTCTTGGTATCGGAAAAAGGTGATTAGGACTGACATCTCTGTTGTTTTACAGAAAAAAGGACTTTTACACCCAACCCATTTGCAGGTTGTACAGCAGAACCCCTTAGTTACTGTGAAAGTCGTATGATGAAAGCATTTCCCAAGGAATCAGCTTCTACTTTGACCACCGCTAAACCTTTCTCCTCACAATCTGTTCGAACTTTCTACCAACCACGTTCTATTCCAATGTCATTTGAAGAAACATCGAGCCACCCCCCTCCATTCCCCTCTTTGAACTAGAGCCCTGTTTCCTGAAAGTGTATGACCCAGATTCATCCCTCTAATTTCCATTTCTCTGATGTTTTTGTAGCCTTCCAAGCCCATGTACAGGCAGTTGTTGTTTCTAATGTTTCAAGGCAACCGAGGAGTCCCTTGAGCATAGAGTCATTTACTTTAAAAATGTATCCTCTAAGCAGAGAGGAACTCAAAGGCAGGCTAATAAATGCGGCGTGCCTCCCTCACCATGCGCCGATATTTAATCAGCATCAACAGGCTGCTGAAAGCACTCCACCGAAGTAAGTGCCCTCGGAATTTATTTGTTTCTCAAATTGGATGGGTCCTAAGTGTCTGTGGTTTAACATCATAACTAATTGGCCCCGGTGGTTTATCACGTACGCTCCTGACTCTGATTTAAACGGAGGCCCAGATTAGTGACTCTTACAGAGTGGCTGCAGCCCCATTAGAAAACATCTCTATCCTTGATCAGGGTGAAAAAATGTATAGATGCTTGAACACGTTTGTAAAATCCTGCTGTATTTGTGTTTGCTGCTTTCATTTACCACCCTATCAATTTGCCTGGTTCTCACATGGTATTGGGGGACGTATAATCTTAGAAGTGGGCATTAATGTCCTTAGGTGTCGACCCCTTTCCACCGTTTTAACCCGCTCTCCTCCACCTCTCCACTGGAAGCTCGCCAACCATTAATTAAAGGCCCTCATTAAAGCTCTGCAGTCCTCTAACTGGTTGTGTGAGTGATCACCCTCAGCCTGGGGTCATTTCTTTGCCTCTGTGTGGGGGAATATATTTAGAATTGTGCTGAGTCAAAGCCGTCAGGAGGAAGTGGTTTAATATGATCAGGAAATGAGCCCTACGGCGGCTAGAAGCGACTCGGCTCTCCTTATTAACGGAGAACCAGTTCAGCGCGGTTGTGCGGAACGCCCGACGGTCACACTCGTGAATGTGGACATTAGTATGCGTGTGGGAATCAGCGCAGAATTTCCTGAATTTTTTTGTTAATATCAGGAAGACCACGGAAAGCATGGATAATCCACCCTCAAAGAATCCTCTTCTCATACATTTTTACGCAAAATGTACAGAAAAGAATCGCCATTGCTGTAAACTGTCTGCAGCTGGGAAGTTGGCAAGAAGTCTTAAACTTTGTGATCGTAGATCAGAGACCACAAGGAACGTACTTTGTATTCATTTCCTGCTTCAGATTTGTGTTTTATAGGCATTGTAAAGCTTTAGGGGAAATTGAATTACATGGAATAACAACAGTAAAACTGGATGGGTTTTTATCTTCAGCACGATTATTATCTTTCTACAGAAGATCTGCCACAAGTACAACTCTGCCATCGGCTGTAATTGTTCTAGGGTGCTTGCTCTTGCGATACAAGATAAATTCAATCAATTATAACAATGGCCTTATAAATGTTCTGGCTTTTTCAAAAAAAAAAGTCACTTTGAATCTGAATTCACAAATCAGTAAATATGACCTCTTTTTTCAGTATGAAATTGTGAGGCAGCCAGGCATCTGAAAAGGGCACTGTTCTGTAACAAGCGCTTTTCAGAATAGGGACAATAACCTTGGGAAAGACTTTAAGGCCTAAAGATGGGATGTCGTTATAGTAAGGCCAAGCAAGGTGTCATTAATCACAGGGTCTCGGGCCCTGCGAGCATTGTGCGTTTCTCAGGTTGAGTTATTAAAGAAGATAACAGGGGTGAGTGCTTTCTCTACCTCGGGGTTTTGTCCTATTTCAGGATTTTAAATTCTCAATTTTAAGTTTGATGCTGTAATAGGGATGACTTACATTAAATATTAGAGTATGAATAGGGCAAGTATCTCCGATTGTAAAATTGCTTTGTCTTAATAGTAAAATATGAAGGTGATGGTAACAGTTAATCCAATTATTTCATCTTAAATTGTATTGTCAGTGAAGAATTGGTTTTCTTTATGAAATGCCTCCCCCAGTTTCTAAAATGCATGTTTGAGCTGTTTTAACTGAAAGCAACTTGCACTGACATATCTTAAAATATGTCTGTGAGATTGTTTTGTCTCAAGATGCACTCAGTAATGTTTTTTATAAGATTATAAAAAAATCTACTTGAATGCCCTAATTGAACAAAGGCCTAATCCTGGTTTAATCTTAGCCCTGTCTGTAAAACCAGACCATAGTGTCTACAGCATATTTAGAATAAAAGTAATGCAAGTTTCGATCAATACACATTATGATTGTGCCACTAAGCACACTAAAAACCTCTATCAGTATCAGAGTATATTCTGTAATGGTAAAATTCATTTTTGAATGGTATTGATTAATGGAGAAATGTTAACATTTTATTTCATGAAGATGTACACTGTAAAGAGATTGCTGTAAATTTTACAGTAACTTACTGGCAGCTGGATGCCAGTAATTTACTGTAAAATGTTTTACAGTATTATTACTGTATTTCACAATTACAGTATACTGGACCTTTACTGTATTTTCACTTACAGTATACTGTACCTTTACTGTATTTTCATTTACAGTATACAACCATTTACTGTATTTGGATTTACAGTAATATTACCGTATTTTCATTTACAGTATTAGTATTGATTTTTTTTTTTTTTTTTTTTACATGTTTACCCCACTCCCAAAAATTACAACAACACATGAACATTTGTCCTTATAATATTCTTTTTAATCATTAAACATTTTGTTTTTAGAAGTACAAATTACAAATCTTGACCTCAATAGCTGGGAAAAAAAAGGCAAAATCACCAAAGTCCATTGAACTAATCTCCTGCAGACCATTTGTATCTGTAGCATGGCAAAACGTACACACACTGAAAACCAAAACAGGCCTTAAAAAATTAAATACAGTAAAAGTCAGTTTGTGGTGTTATATTTCAGTAATTTTGCCAGTCAAAGTTGACAAGCTCTCTGATGAGAAACACTGAGGGGTTCAGGCGGATGCTTTTTTTTTTTGGGATCCTTCCAGATTTCCATCTGCTCTGTGCCTTTAGTGTTTGGTGCCATCAGGGTTGATTCTCAGAATGAACCTGCAAGCACAAAGGGGGAAAAAATACATTAATTTTGAGATCGCTGTTGTCAGAATTTTCCCTAAGTCTCAAACTTGATGCTGCATGTACTTTTGTTGATAAAAGCAAAACATCTGATTCTGAATGCATCTACAGGGATGGTACATAATTACCTCATAATCCATTACATTCAAATCATTTAAAGGGGACATATCATGCTAAATCCACTTTTTTAGCCCTTAAATGCATTTTGTTGTATATTTGGAGTGATTATAAGTACAGAAAAGTTGAAATTAGTCTCTTCAGGCACTTCTTTGATATCTTTATATTCTGTTTTGGACATATTTTGCAACCTGTTCGGATTTTTCTATTCTCTATGACGTTTTTTAACAATAATATTTTTAATTACACGTCTGTAGCAGTATTACGCCCGTTTCACACATACTCCGTATGCGGTGCGTATGCGGTACAGGAGCAGCACGCGCTATAGTGCTTTCACATATGCTGCGTTTGCAGTGTGCAACTGATCCGCGTCTGTACCACAAACACATTTACTCACTATTTGTATTTCACATCCAGAAGTTATCAGCAACTTTTATTTTTGTTAAATAGTCGTTGTAAAACATGCAGTATTGTAGTAGTGGGCATGGATGGAGAAGTTACTGTAAATACAGTAACACACCATTGCGATACATCCATATGAAGACGTTGTTCTGCAGGTTCGTCGTCTTCATTTTCATCTCGCTCCGGGTCCGACTCTGGTTCGGTGCGAGATGAAAATGAAGACGACAAACCTGCAGAACAACATCTTCATATGGATGTATCGCAAAGGACAAGTCGTCCGTTGTTGACATTTTGTTAATAACGTGTGAATAAAAAGTTTCTGTGCCGCTAGATAATCGTAAATCTCTACTATCAAACTACAAAAATGGCCGAACAGGGTGGAGTTGAACCGAGTGTCACCTCTGCAGCATGGAGAGGGGGCGGGGTATGAAGTGTCTCTTTTGCATTTAAAGAGACCGCACCAAAACGAGTTGCTCTCAGACGCATATCAGAAAAGGGGTAGAAAAGGGGCCTGTGGAGCTATAATAATGAGGAATTCAGACCCAAGTATTGCAGTTCCGCTTTATATAGACCACAAATGTACGATTTATATGTAAAAAGGAACGATTTAAAAGCATGATATGTCCCCTTTAAGCTTTATTATTTTACAATACATTCCTGTGTAGCTTAAACAGCAGAGGAACTCCCTGTATATTTTCTATATTTCTCCCCTATATTTAGATAGGTAGGCAAATGCATTTCTGTCTCAGTGCATGCATTGTCTTAGTCTGGCAGTGCCGCCGTTAGCTTAGCGTAGCATAATAAATGGAACCCTTTGTTGCCGGATAGCATGTTGTGAGTAAAAGTGATTAAAAAAACTCAATTACTTCTTGTGGCCTGCGTATTCACAACGAGTACAAGTAGCAATGCAGATTAAGACTAGGCGATTTCCTAGCCAGATATTGACTTGGGACTATATTGGAGCGAAGCACAGGCGAAGGACTGCTACTTGGGCGCAGAGATATCAGGCAACACCTGAAATCCCCCAACTTCCATCAACATACCGGCGTGAATATTAGCTGGCTATTTTTCCTACAGTAGACATAGTGAATGGCGATAAACATGGCGGATTTTGTGAGAGACGAAGAGGATGACTTCTCAGACAGTCAAGATCCAGAACCATACCTCTACGAACCAGAGTTTTCAGAAGAGGAGCTGCGTGCTTTGGAAATAGAACGACAGGAGGAGGAGGTTGCGATCGCTCAACAGCCTGAGGACGTGAGGAGAGCCGACACAAACTGGTGGTGTGAGTGTGGGGGAATATGCCAGCCTATGCAGACTGAAATAGAGTATCTGTGCTGTAGCGAGTGGGACAAGGTACTGCCATCGATGACCAGGCTCAACGTGTCAGATCAAGATGAGGTGCCCGCAGTTGTGTCTCAGCTACCAAGGATTTCTCTGCGTTGATCCATCCTGCAGTCCTCGACTTTTTTGAGAAGTCATCTTCTTTGTCTCTCACAAAATCCGCCATATTCATCGCCATTCACTATGTCTACTGTAGGAAAAATAGCGAACTAATATTCACGGCGGTATGTTGACGGAAGTTGGGGAATTTCAGGTGTTGCGTGATATCTCTGCGCCCAAGTAGCAGTGCTTTGCCTGTGCTTCAAGTCAATATCTGCCTAGGAAATCGCCTAGTCTTAAAGGAACACACCTTTTTGGGACTTTAGCTTCTTCACCGTATCCCCCAGAGTTAGATAAGTCCATACATACCTTTTTCATCTCCGTGTGTGCTGTAACTCTGTCTGACACACCCACCGCTAGCCTAGCTAAGCACAAATACTGGAGGTAAACGGCTCCAGCTAGCATACTGCTCCCAATAAGTGACAAAATAATGCCGACATTTTCCTATTTACATGTTGTGATTTGTATAGTCACAGTGTGTACAAATAACAAGGTCACATGAGACACAGGCATCTTTTAACCATATAAATACTAGGAACTATATTCTCAGAAGGCGAAGCACTGCTACTTCTGTGGAGTGATTTGCTCGCAGCACCTGAGAAGCCCCGTGGTGAGGAGCAGAGAGTTCGCTCAGAGTTGCGGTAATCACTCCGCCCAAGTAGCAGTGCTTCACCTTCTGATAATATAGTTCCCAGTATTTATATGGTTAAAAGATGGCTGTGTCTCATATGACCTTGTTATTTGTACATGCTGTGACTATACAAATCACAACATGTAAATAGGAAAATGTTGGTGTTATTTTGTCACTTATTAGGATTAGTATGCTAGCTGGAGCTATTTACATCCAGTCTTTGGGCTAAGCTACTGTAGGCTAGCGGTGGGTGCGTCAGACAGAGTTACGGCACGCACAGAGATGAAAAAGGTATGTATGGACTTATCTCACTCTGGGGGATACGGTGAATAAGCTGAAGTCCCAAAAAGTCGGCATGTTCCTTTAAACTGCATTGCTATTTTTACTCGTTGTGAATATGGTCACTTTTACTAAATACATGCTATCCAGACATGCTATCCGGCGGCGCTGCCAAACGCGAATAGAGCGTAAAATTCTCGTCTACCACTTCTAGTTGGACGCTTGAACATTTTGAATCCATTCGCGCGTCCAAAGCGAAATTGACACGCGTAAAAAGCAAGCATTTGAAGTGAAATTGACGCGCATCCAATGCGAAATCCGCTTCTTGTGGGAGGGGCAAGTGCTAGACGGTTGTCTGTTTGCAAGATGGCTGATGTTGATTGACCTCTAGACGTGCGTCTTTACATTGACTTAACATTTAAATCACTCGCACCAGACGTTCTATTCGCGTTTGGTGTGAACGCACCACAAGACAATGCATGCACTGAGACAAAAATGCGTTTGCCCACTTATCTAAATATAGGGGAGACAGTGAAAAACCCCTATTTCAAAAAACGGCATCGTGTTCCTTTAAACTTAAATACAATGTAAGTTGCTTTGGATAAAAGTGTCAAATGCATGAATGTAAATGTAATGTAAAAAATATATATATTTTGGGTTACCTAATTCTGCATTCGACAAAATGGACAGCTAATGCTGAAGAAGAGTCTGTTAGCTGTTGTAACTGGATGATGAGTCTGCCCTTCATAGTCAGCATCCATGTTTTTGCTTAGAGAACAGACTCTCCTGAAACAGACAAAGTCACAGCAGCCTTTTAGTGTTGTTATAGTTCACAGAAATAAAATACAATAACAGAACTTATTACTAACAACAACGACATGAGGGGTAAAGATGATGTAAGACATGATGTTGTATGGTGTTTATAGTTTTTAATAAATTAAACAACATTTAAAATATTAGTTAGCAAAATTTTGCTATATTGATAATGGTATATTGCTAACCCTTTCCTCCTCCTCCTCCTCCTCCTCCTCAAACGTCAACCTGTTCTGTGTATTAGTGGAGAGCGTCAGCAGTGATGTACAGTCCGGAGGGAATGGCTTCTGCAAATTCAAAATAAAGAACAGAAACTGATGGATGATTATTTAAAAAGCACTTTAACTCTGCTGCCTGATAAACCCGTTTTCTCCCCTTCCGTTGGGTTTCATCGGCAGTTACATTATATTATGTTTGCCTGCTTAACTAACGCATTCTTCAGCTAATTTAGTTGATGTCATCTTACTCACCTGTAGATGTCATCACCATTACGACAGCAATCACAAGAAAAGACTCCAAAACACACCTCCGACATTGCAGACATGATTCTGACCACAAACTTGAAAATAAAACAAAAGATGTAATTAACAATGGCGTCGCTTAAAGGGTTAGTTTACTTAAAAAATGAAAATTATGTCACCATTTACCTCAACTTGTTCATAACCTGTATTAATTTATTTCTTGTGCTGTAAACAAAAGAAGATATTTAAAATATATATATATATATATATATATATAAAAAAAGAGTAACCTAACAGTTTCTGGTCCCCATTGACATCCATAGTATTTTATTTATTTATTATAGAAGTCAATGGGGACCAGCAAACTGTTCCATTACCAACATTCTTCAAAATATCTTCTTTTATGTTCAGAAGAAAGAACTTCATGCAGGTTTAGAACAACTTGTGGGCAAGTAGGCCTAAATTATGACATAATTTCTTTTTGAGGTGCACTATTCCTTTAATTTATTTTTTCACGTTAGCTCACTGTGCACGTCGTTACATCTGCCTAACTAGCCAAGTTGTGATAAATAGGGGACGGAACATACAAAAGTTATAATTTTTCTCTGTTTAATAAGTTTACTTCGGCTTATTTAGGTGAAGTTAACCTACCAGTTGATGTTATCACCGTTATGACGGCAATGAAAAGGCTCCACACACCTCCATCGTTGCAGACTGCAGACATTATACAGATCACAAACCTGAAAATAAATCAAAGCATATACTTGAAAATATTGTTTAAAAACCTCACTTAAACAAGGGTTTCGTCTATCTCACTTTACCTCAGTATTTCACGACACGTTAGTTCGTTGCGGTTAACGTTAAGTAAGTTAGCCTAACCGACGACTCCGCCTGGCGAGCTTACGTTAAAGAGGCAGAGGAATACACAAACGTTATTGTTATCGTTTTAACAAAGGAATATTTCGGATAATATAGATGAACTTAGCTTACTTACCAGTTAATAGCCTATTATCACCGTGACGGAGATCCGGCCGACAGTCAGGAAAAAAAGGCACCAAAACCATTCCGACGAAAACAAAAAGACAAATCATGTTAGTTTGCTGTTAACATAAATGAAAACATTTGCAAATATGTGTTTTACATAAAATATAAATAATATACTAACCTTTTTGGAGTTACCGGCATCTTTTGTCCACATTAACTGCCACTTCAACCATACAGTCAAAAAAATTAAAAAGAAATCTCTCTTGCCATTGGTCAGTTTTTCGCGGGCAAGTTCACTACTGTAAATTGATTTACAGTAGAAAAGAATTACAGTAGTGACCATATATTTTCCCATAATCCTTTGCTGTTTACAGTACCATACTGTATAAACGTTTTACAGTATCTTACAGTACATATTACAGTAAAATACTGTTCAAATTACAGAAACCAGTTACAGTGTATTGTTTCAGAAAAAATGTAAGCCTGCAGCATGAACTGAATAATAAGTATATGACAGGATTGAATTGGCTGCGTTTCTTAAAGGCCTTTGGCTTCCGACCTTCAACAAATGGAGGCGATATTGTGTAAACATTAATGCTGGCAACCAGGAAAAGGAATCAATCAGTTTTGACATGGAGCTTTTGATTAGAAACTGCAGAGGACCTTATTTTGTTGAAAATAAAAATATTTAAGTAATAAGGTGATGTGCAATCCTATGAATGTAGTCACAGGTAAAGGGCATTGTGTATCATAGCTGTTGCTAAATGCTGTGACTATAATCAGTATTTATAATCTTTTCATTAGAAGGCACACAGCACTGTACTTTTACACTTTACAGCCAAATATAAATATTTAATCTCTACTGTAAGTGGGTTTGCTGTTCTTGATGCGGTATCACTTTTCGGTATTGATTTATAGATGGCATACTGTAGCTGAGGCTAGACTTGAGTTCGCATTATAGATTAATGTTTTGTTTTTCTTATTGTGGCTGTATTGACGGGTAACCCAATACTGCAATTCATAAAAACAACTAATACATCTTTGAAATCTTTTAATTCCAACAATTTTCAAACATTACAGAGCTGTTAGGGATCACTTTAAGTTCATGGCTGTTTCTTTTTTCTTTTCTTTTTTTTTGGTGTGTGCTTTTTGCTTGCTTTGTCATCCTGGAGTAGGTCAGATAAGTTCAAGGCCCACAAACACTAGTCATTTTCCCAGGTGGATTTGATGGTCCCTTTTGACAGACCAGGACAGCTGGTGATCCTAAGTCATAAGCAAGGCGTGCTGGGACAGGTACGTATCAAGCTGACCTGTATATGCCTTTGCTACATCACTCATAGTTTGTCACCTGTGGTGTAAATACCCATTTAGACTGGGTAGGAGGTTTCACACTGACTGATTGTCCTCAGATTCACTCGCACAAATGGGTCTTCAGTCTTCAGTCTTCACTAAAAGGATTTCAAATCCTGACCAGGATGTTTTAATGCTGCAATTACTGTCACTTGCATTGAAGTAATGCTGTCATTATGATTAAGTCAAATCTCTCTTGTAATTATGTATATGTAACATTTGTTTACAGATTTTCAATACTTTATTTTTATTTTTTATTTCATTTTGTATTTCGGTTTAGTTTTAGTCAGTCTTTATATAAATGCTCAATGCTGCAACCTTTTATGCAATGGAAATAGATCTAAAGGATATTTTAAGGATCTTGGCAGCTGTAATACTAAAGACTAAATACTAAAATCAGATCCTTGTATTAATAAATGATGACTGTTTTTGATGGATAAAAAATAAAATAAAAAATACTACTAACATTATAAGTCCACCTCTGGAAACATAACATAAAAAAGGTGGTTACACTTTATTTTGATGGTCCACTTTAGACATTCTACTAACTCTAAGTAACTTTGCTACAACAAGTCAACTAACTCAATAATTTTGTAGCTACATTTTGTAGTTTTAGCAGACTGTAGGTTATGGTTAGAAGAATAAGTTGACTTGTACTTGGAAAGTTACTTATATTTGGACCATCAAAATAAAGTGTTATCAGACATTAAGCAGTCTACTAACACCCTAATGAAGTTACAAAGGTAGTAGGATGTCTAAAGTGGTCTGTCGAAATTAAGTGTTAGGAAAATGCAGTTCCTGACCCCTTTGAAAAGCAGTGTAAATAAAAAGGCCATATATGAAGGATGAAACTGCAGTACTGTAATCCAGCATAAATGTTTTCCGTTCCCTTTTGACAGGCTATAACACCTCTGAAACCATGAGAGCGTGTTTCCTTACTAATCTTTATGGACAACACTGCTGTAGCCTTGCCAAAAACACGAAGCTGTGGTATGGGACTAGTCAACACAATGTTAAAGTAAAGCAAGTGTTTTTACTGTGAACTCAGGAACCGAAACTAGCACCTCACACAGACACTGAAGGTGAGACATAAGAGAAAATCTGTAAATTGGGTGATATCCAGCATAGAAATTTCCAAGATAGAGTTGTGTTTGTGTTAAAAACTCTCTACTTTTAAACATCTCACAAACTTATCAAAGACTTCTCATACAAATAGCTGGTATCAGAGAGAGGGAGCTGTTCTTATTTGTGGCAAGTTTCCTTCCCGCTTGCATGAGATGACCCTGTATTCCTATTCAATAATAGATAAAACAAACAGACATACACAAACAAACCTTTTCTGCGTACTGTATGATGCTAAAGTGTCAAGGTTTGTTTTGTATTTGTTTTTTTCCCCACATCCGGTGCTTTGAAGCATCAAAAGCTTATATGACGTGCTCCTTTTTTCATAAGACTGGAGTGTTAGCAAAGTGTCTGAGCAAACAGGAAGCAGCTCAAACTGAGACAAAGTGTCTACTAACGCTGCTTTGATCTCCCTTTAATAACCTTAACTTTTCCTCTCAATGTTCCATTGGCCAGGAACAAAGGCTCTACACTGTCAAATTAGGGCTGTCAAATGATTAATCACGATTAATCGCATCCAAAATAAAAGTTTGTGTTTACATAATAAATGTGTTTGTACTGTGTACAATTATTTTGTATATATAAGTACACACACGTGCATTTATATATTTAAGAAAAATGTGTTATTTATATATAAAATATTTATATTTATATATAATATAAATTATATATAAATCTATATATAGTATATACATGCAAATATTTCTTAAATATACAAGCATGTGTATGTATTTATATATATAAAATAATTATACACAGTACACACACATTTATTATGTAAACACAAACTTTTATTTTGGATGCGATTAATCGTGATTAATCAGCCCTATGTCAAATATATGTGTATTTACATTGAGGTCCGAAATTCAGAGATCACATTGGCAGTCTGGGATTAGTAATTACATTTAAACACGGAAATAAATAAATAATTGAACTTACTATAATTTACTACCGTTCAAACGTTTGTGGTCAAATGGCTGTATTCATTTGATCAAAAAAAATTTCAGCTGTTTTAATACATTTTAAAATGCAATTTATAAAGTTGAATTTTCAGCATCATTGCTCCAGTATATAGTGTCACATGATATTTCAGAAATCATTCTAATACGCTGATTTGGTGCTCAAGAAACATTTCTTATTATTATTATCTATGTTGAAAACAGTTGTCTGATAGTGCTGTTTAATATTTTTGTGGAAACCGTGCTAAAAACATTTTTAGGATCCTTTTGATGGATAAAAAATTTAAATAACAAATATAAATATTTTGTAACAATGTATTTACTGAATTTGTTTGGATATATTCCCAAGTTAATATGTTGTAATATTTTTAGTTCTGTTTATTTTTATGTTTAAATCATAAAAAAAAAAAAAAATTTAAGTGTAAAAACTAGCAATATTTTGAGGACGTGTGTGTTCTTGGGTGATTTAAAAGCAAAATTGTTGGATAAATAAATTTGTCACAAACCTCAGGTTGCTTCTATAATGGATTAGTGGCGCTCATGCATGTTGAAAAAAGCTTCTGAGTTTCTTTAGCATGGGGGAGTTCTGATTTTAGAAGAGTTTGCTATTGGTGGTTAGTTGTGTAGATGTGTACGTGTACATTTACTGTGGGATGGTCAATTGAGGTAATTTGTGGTGCTGCTGGTACATATGGAGAGTCCAAAGCCACTACAGAGTGTGCTCATTACTGAGTGTGCCCTGAGGTGACCCTCACTGTCTGCTGTGTATGAGGGTTTCTCTTTCTCTCTGTGATAGTAGAGATGCACTGGTCCTCCTCATTGTGCCGATCTCCTGCCGAGTTGCTTTATTCGGCTAAGGCCATACACATGTCCCTGAGAGCCACACAACTATGCACAAGAAAATCTCTCTCTCTCCCTTTTCTTATACAAAAAAAAAGGTGTTTGTATGTATGTATGCCTCTCTATTTCATTAATTGATAAACATTCTAAACCAGGAATGGAAAAATCATTTGGACTTTTAACCCTCTTAATCAGATTAGTTTTGAATTAATCTGCAGAATTCAGCCTCATTTCTCTCATTTCCACACTCTCATATTCCCTGATTCATGTAAACAGTGTCGTTGAAGGGTAGCACAGGAAAAGGCAAGGTTTCTAGGATTTTTTTTTGTCAAAAATTTAGTTAAAAATGCAATTTTTTGCCCAATTTTGCTTGGTTTATTTTTTTTACTGTAATTTTTACATTTTCCACTCTGCACTTCAGAGTTTTGCCTATTTTTTTATTACATCTAGCCAGTGTTATTTTCGTTTTAATAATATTTTGAATTTAACATTTTTAGGTTTCTTGTTAATGTTAGTTTAATTTTTAGTAATTTCACTATGTGCTTTTTGTAATTTTATTAATTTCTATTTAGGTTTAATTTATTTCTGTTTGTTTGTAATTGTAGTTCTTTAACTTATTTTTATTTCAGTTTACAGTGCGCAGATGCTTGTTGATATTCTGATCATATTTTTTTGTTAACAGTTATCACTTTCGTGATGTCATTTTAGTTTAGTTTAAGTTTTTCAACTTTTTATTTTATTCCAGCTATATTTCAATTCTCTAAAACTATTAAACACATTTCTGGTTTAAACACATTTCTGGTTTAGTTAATGATAATAGCCCTGCACCCAGCATAAACAATAAAAAATACATCACTTATAAACTTATAAAATAAACTTGTTCTGTGTGAGTAGAAGTGGTTGTCTGTCACTTGGAGAGTCACACCTGTTATAGTTGTCAATCTCAAATACTGACTGTACGAACATAGCCTATGTGTGCTTGTGTTGCTCTGCATTTACAAATGATTGTGAGTGTCTGTATATCCACATGTATGATTCATTTTTGAAATCCTGAATATGAATTATGCATTAGAAAGGAAAGCAATTATAAACCAGTTTCAGTTTGTAATAAAACACTGTTTAGATGTAATGAATGCACTTTCATTTCTGAGTTGCCAAAGGTGCTCCTGCCACAAAGCTATTTTATTTGTGGGGAAATGCTTTTTAGAAATAAAAACCAAGCAGCAGAAAGTAATTAAGTGCTCTGTAATAACAAGAAAGCACCATTTTAGGGCCCGTGTGCTCAGACCGCAGATGCAGTGCAGCTTGAAGCCAAAGGAGTTGGAACAGCGAGACACTTAAAACGGTAAAGTCGAGAAGAGGCTGAGCACAGCGTGTTTAAACGCGCTGGGAAAAAAAGCTTTTCAGCTGTTGTTGAACTCCACATTCAGTTTGGCTAATTAGATTTTCAAAGCTCACAGTGTGGCATATTTGCCTCTAATCAAAATCATTCAACATATCAGTCTATGTTGATATTCTATGCAGCAGCCATTACTGTCAGAGGTAATGATGTGATCACAGAGAGTGGAGTTGGGGAAGGGACGCTCACTGTCTTCTGCATGTATCCCATTTTTAACCAATTCGACTCTCATTGAATTAAATTGCTGATCTGAAGCTAGCCACCTCACCTTATATTTGTCAAAAAAATAGCAGCACTGGTCTCAGATCAGCCAGTTTGACTGTTGCCATACAGTCTGGTCGACACTGCAATTTATTCTTGCCAAAAACTTCCCAATTAGGAAGGATTATTTTGTTTTACGTGACAATTTAGAGGCAAGTTAATCTGAAATCGATGATACTATACAATAACAAAACCATTGTGCAGGAAACTGGTACCCCAAATGTCTCCTCAAAAGCTGGAAAGACAACACCGAAGAAATATGTCGAAAAACGTTGGCATATTAAAGGTGCAATAGATGATTATCTACAGAAACATTTTTTGTCATGCTGGTTGAAAGTCTCCTCATATCCTGATAGCAATCACTATGTTAAGCAGTCAAAATGTATTTTTATAAATATATCATCTGTGGGAGGCATAGGACCATACGTAGGTCAGTTCAATCATTTCATCAGTCCGAATCAAATTATACCATCTGTTCCCTGTCAGTCAACGTGTGTTTGCATATCACTGCACAGCCTGTTCACGCAGACATCTTACGTCATAAGCGTAATAATGGCAGGCAAACAGTAACAACCTAATTTTCCTTCTGAACCGACAACAAGTGGTAAGTATCTACATTTAAGGTTTGACAGTACAGTTCTATGTATAGCTGCTTTGCCTTATGCAGATAATTCAGTGAGATTCGACTGCGTTGCCGCTATGTCCTAAAATCGCATATGAATAAACCTGAAATACAGTGGATTCTTTTCTTTATGTCAAAAGTTAAACTTCTGAACTGTCATTTCACAATCACATACTTATGTATGCAAGCAAGCGCTTCTATTTCTCCCCTCACTGTACTGTAAAGTTTTCTCCCAGTGAATGACACATGATGTAATCCAATAATGTTGTCTCTGGTCATCTCGCTTCTGGTCTGTGCGCTTTCATGTGTTTTGGAGAAGGCATGGCTTTGGATTGCGACTTGCAGGGATCGTATGCTTTCAATGCTAGCAGGCTAACGTTAGAATTTCCCATATCACCCGCCTATGCACCTTTAGCATTACTCTTTTGAGCTTTTTTTCATCAAAGAATATTAAGTAGGACATCTGTCTTCAAAATAATAACAATAATGCTTCTTGAGCACCAAATCAGAATTATTTCTGAAGTATCATGTGACACTGAAGACTGACGTAATGGTTGCTGAAAATTCAGCTTTGCCATTACAGGATTTATTTTTTATTTTAACTAATAGAAAAGTTATTATAAATTGTAATATGTCACAATATTACTGGTTTTATAAAAAAATTCCTCAAATAATGCCTTGGTAAGCATAAAATAGTTTGAACCTTAGAGCACATTCAACATTTTAATCTACTGGCAACCATGGATTAATTGAAATGACAAATTTTTTTTTTTTTAAATCAACTTTTTAAGATATTGAGAGCATATGCATGGAGCTATAAATCGAATATCATAAAAAGTCTAAAGAATGTCATATTTTTTTAGATTCCAGCAGCTAATTTCAGCCAACACTTGCCGTTTTTCTCTTTAGAATCTATCAGATAGTCTGTGAACAGTCATGCTGTGTGTGTGTGTGTGTGTGTGTGTGTGTGTGTGTGTGTGTGTGCATGCGTGTGTGTGTGAGAGAGAAGCCAGAGACTAAATTCTATAATTTTATCTTATTAGTAGTACAGATTGTTTTCTGTGGTTTCAGAAATTCATAAAATCCTCCTTGTTTTCAATTCTTCAATATAGGTATTACTTTCTCTAATATCCCCCTTATAGAGGGTTAGAACTATTTGAAAGTAATGTGGAAGCTCTTCAAAGAGACAGAGTAACAAAGAAAGTGAGAGAGAAAGAGAGGTGATAGTGGAGAGAAAAAGATATTTAGAGTTTCTAATTTCATGACGATGATCCTGGGTAAATGAGTCCTGCCCAAATGAATAGAGTCATAAAAAGAAATAAAGTTTAAAAGCTCTGGAATTAATCAAGTTACAGACACGCTGTGACCATCAGGAATGTTTCAGAAATTGAATAATGTGAGCTACTGTAGGTGTGTGTGTGTGTGAGAGAGAGGGAGAGGGAGAGGGAGAGGGAGAGAGATAATCACAGTGGCTATCCTGTAATTTCAGCAGATGTTTAATCTCTCTCCAGAGGAGGTGAATGTTGCTCATGCTGAACAGTATTAGATCTGGAGTCCTTCTCCCTACAGGCCACTGGAGGTTAATGTAAATATCAAACTCAGCAGCATGTGACTTTTGGAGCATCACTGTATTTCATAACACCATTTCTCTTACACACAGATGCCCTGAATATCCATCAGACCAATTCTTCATATTTTTTACTAATTTTACTCAATTTTACATTTAAAAACAGTACTGTTCAAAAGCTTAGGGTCTGTTTTATTTATGTTTTTGAACAAAGTCTCTTATGCTCACTCAGGCTGCATTTATTTGATCAGAAGTACAGTAAAAACTTATTATATTATATTGTTATATTGTGCAATATTATACAATTTAATATAGCCTAACTGTTTTCTATTTTATGGTTTAAAATGTAATGTATTCCCATGA
Source organism: Semotilus atromaculatus (assembly GCA_031834385.1). Lineage (NCBI taxonomy): Eukaryota > Metazoa > Chordata > Actinopteri > Cypriniformes > Leuciscidae > Semotilus > Semotilus atromaculatus. The sequence continues at coordinate 11,556,900 of JAULUF010000038.1, read as the reverse complement.
TGGCAAAGCTTGTGCTCGAGAAACATTTCTTATTAATAATGTTGAAACAAAAGCTGCTGCTTAATGTTTTTGTGGAAACCATGAAAGTTTTTTTTTATTTTTATTTTTATTTTTCTCTCTCAGGATTCTTTGATGAATAGCAAGTTCAAAAGTTCATTAATGAAAACCTTTCAAATAAATATAATAAAATATAAAATAAAGTTATTATTTAAAAAAAAAAAATATTACTTACCCCAAACATTAGAATGGTATTGCATACTTATTGAATGGCAACATATACAGTTGGATAAATTGTTATGTCTGAAATGGCTGTATGTTGGAAAGATTTTCATTTCAATTTCATTTCTTTATTAATAGCAGTTTGACAATAAATATTCTGCCCCAGACCTCAGTTTGAAAAACTTTTTTTTCGGTTACAAAAAGGTTGTTTATTGTGTTGCTTCGGGACTCTTGGATCCTATGTTCAGATACATTTGGAAAGAGTAATACATGGTTTTACAAAACAGGTGTATTAAAAAAACCTACAGGTAGATGATATTGATGTGTATAATGCTAGTTAACTCTGGCTACACCTCTCAATTAAAATAATCTGAAATCATCAACATTAAAATGAGGATAAGAAATCTACTTGCATTCTTTATTCCCTTTTATGAATCTGACTACTATTTTGCCCAAGAGTTTTGTCAGGGTTCTGTCACTTCTGTCTGGGTTATATTCTGGTTGGTGACAGAGCTCTGATATTCCCGGTTTGTCCTATGTTTTTATGAGCACATGGCTCTTCTTGTATTCTATTCATTGTGCCATGTCAATCCTGTCAATTGTCTAGCCCCTCCCATCTCGTTACTGATAATTTATTAATCTTCCCAATCTGCTTTGTTCGTTACCCTCTTTTGTTTGCTCCCTATTTAGTCTCCCTGTGTTTGCAGTCCTGTGCTGGTTCGTTGTCCATGTTTCCCTCGTGTTTCCTGTGTCCGCTTGAGACCTCGCTTGTTTTCCCCCGCGGGGTAGTTTTTGTTTGTAGTTGTGGTTTTGCCTTTTATTTACTTACAGTTTTTTTCAATCGCTAACAAGCGCTTGCCCATACTTCAGATACTTTTTCTAAACTCTTAACACAGACGCACACCTACAAAACACAATTGGCCAAATGGATAATTTTCTTCTCAAAAACACATTTTGTTAAATATATGCTAAATTTTCATTTCAACATAGAACACATCTTTCTCTGCACACACTAACTTTACCAAAACACTGGAAATCTGACTCAAAATGAAATGATTCTGTCAAAGAATAACACTTGTTTTCACTTCACAAAGTACATGCAGTCAATCAAAGTACACCAGGTTTCAAAATGCTGGCTATTTTTGACATTACAAAAACTGCATAGACTTTTATGTTTCAGTTTTACAGGTATTTGCATGCAAAACATGCAATCCACCGTTTTTACAATACATTTCTTGGTTGGGAACTGGATGTCCACATGTACAGTAATGTTCACATGTTAGAACAGAAATGTTTTACAGTATAACTTACAGTGAACAAAATATCCATGAAACACACAAGAGCATTCTGAAAAAAAAAAAAAAAAAAAAGCAAAAAGCCCAGACAAAAGGGAGGGGAACTTAAAAAATCACATCTGATATCATCCAAGGCGATGCACCTGGGATAAAACTGCTTGGTATGTCGGATCCACCCTTGGCAATCATGAACTGTGATGTCCCTGCAGCCAGCATCCATGGCTTCAAGGAGGGACATCTGGACATCTTCTGCATCTCTCACTGCTCCTGCATCTCTCACTGCATCTCTCACTGCTCCTCTCACTGCTCCTCTCACTGCACCTCTCACTGCACCTCTCACTGCACCTCACACTGCATCTCTCACTGCATCTCTCACTGCACCTCTCACTGCACCTCTCACTGCACCTCACACTGCACCTCTCACTGCATCTCTCACTGCACCTCTCACTGCACCTCTCACTGCACCTCTCACTGCATCTCACACTGCATCTCTCACTGCACCTCTCACTGCACCTCTCACTGCACCTCTCACTGCACCTCTCACTGCTCCTGCATCTCTCACTGCATCTCTCACTGCACCTCACACTGCATCTCTCACTGCACCTCTCACTGCACCTCTCACTGCACCTCACACTGCATCTCTCACTGCACCTCTCACTGCACCTCTCACTGCACCTCTCACTGCACCTCTCACTGCACCTCTCACTGCACCTCTCACTGCTCCTGCATCTCACACTGCATCTCTCACTGCATCTCTCACTGCAGCTCTCACTGCATCTCTCACTGCAGCTCTCACTGCACCTCTCACTGCACCTCTCACTGCTCCTCTCACTGCTCCTGCATCTCTCGCTGCATCTCTCACTGGGCCTGCTCTTCTCCCTGGGCCCCTTGCTCTTTCTCCTTCCTCGTCCAGACATTTCAATGTTTGTCTTTTCTGTTTCAAAAAACATCACTCCTCAAAGTCCTCCTTTTACTGTATAAGTGTCAATGTAATAGAAAAAAATAACCCCTGCCACTGAGTCTAAGCCAGACTGGAATCAGCTGTGGTTGGCCCAATTTACCCAACATAAATCAGCTGTGTGTCTGTGTCTTTCCAAAACATGGTACATGAGTTGGAACGAAATTAGGTACTGAGGTCCGGTTACTGTAAAACCACTCACAAATAAAGAACTAAACTGCTCATCAATAAATATAATAGATACAAATAACAAATCATACACCCATATATACACTCAAATTTTTTTAATTTTTATTATCAGCTGAGATATATTGTTTTTGAACTATTTGAATTATTGCAGAAGAAGAGGTTTTTATACTGTATCTAAGGTTTGGAATATTGTTTTTGCTATTGTGTGTGTTAACATTTGTAAATACTACAAAAATAATCCATAATTTTGTTGGGAGGTATAGCTTGTCTGTTAAGGAATGTGTTCACTGACTGCATATTGTGTGAAAACGACATGAAATGTGTGATTAGTATGGCCACAAAAGACCGATGCTGTGCTAACTGTGTTTAGAGTTTTGAAAATGTGACAACTGATTGGACAAATGCTTGTTAGCGACTGAAAAAAACTGTAATAAACATCCTTATTTCCGCACTTGTATCCTCGCTTCACTTTTGACCATTCCGTGACAGAACGAACCAGCCAATGAGGATACAGCGGAATGAGGTTTCTCTACCAGTAGGAGAGTCAGGGTTTCATATGACCTTGTTTGAGTATTTTGCCATGTGTGTTCGAAGGACTGAGGAGACCATAGCAAGTTGGAAGAGGAAGGTCCAATACTGCTACTAGCAGCTCCCCTGAACCCCCTTCCATCAGCACAATGGATACATGTTCAGCTAACATTCCTATCTACAATAAATCTTTTGAGGGAACCTGCCTAGCCATATTCCCTGGGACTCGTGGAGGCCGCAGGAGAGGATGTGGTCGATATGGTCCCCGATGCCATTCCACACTTAAACCTCTTTTCAGCCCTGAACCAGTGCTGTCTAGTGGCTCTGAACCCGTGAAGTCCAGCGGCCCCGAGTCTGAGTCGGGGGTCTCAAGTACGGTGGTCTGGGAGGACCCGACTTCGGGGGTCTCAAGTCCGGTGGTCCAAGAGGACCCGACTTCGGGGGTCTCAAGTCCGGTGGTCTGGAGGACCCGACTTCGGGGGTCTCAAGTCCGATGGTCCAAGAGGACCCGATTTCGGTGATCCCAAGCCCGGTGGTCCAGGAGGAACCAACTTCGGTGGTCCCAAGCCCGGTGGTCCAGTAGGACCTGACTTCGGTGGTCCCAAGCCTGGTGGTCCAGGAGGACCTGACTTTGGTGGTCCCTGACCCAGTTAGGTGGTCTCAATATCCCTCCTCGCTCCTCCGTCCTCCATCCTATGACCCGGAAACCGATCGAGATCAGCCATCTTGAAGGACATCTCAATTCTCTAATTGCACTGCGAGGATCGAGGAGTGAGGAGGCTTCCTGAGGAGTCATAAGCGAGGATACATGGGTGTATCCTTTGCGGAACTGTTTTATCAACTAAATGTGACGCATGTATAAATTCTCCTCCCCCTTCACATGATTTTAATTTATACTTTACCTTTGCAGTTTATATAAACCACACATCTCACATATTTCAACAGGGTATCTTGCATTATTATTATTTATTATAGATTTCTTAAACAAACAAACCTTGACAACATAAAGGCAGATCCGTTGAGCGCTGCTGATGACGATGTGAAGTGATGCTCAAGTGATCAAGTATTCCAATGTATATAAAAAAGCTTTCATTCGATTCCTTCGTCCTCCTTTTCTTTCCTTGCGTCCTTCCCTCGCATCCTACAGGGGGTGGAGCTGAGATGCAAGGAAAGGAAGCGAGGAAAGGTAACAAGAATTTCCTGTTTCCGCCTGAGACCTCTCTTGTTTTCCCCCACGGGGTAGTTTTTGTTTGTAGTTTTTGTTTGTAGTTTTTGTTTTGCCTTTTATTTACTTTAAAAAAAATCCTTATTTTCGCACTTGTATCCTCGCTTCACTTTTGACCATTCCATGACAAGTTTTTTTCTGAACACACTGTATAAGAAATAACACTTATACATAATTACTGAAGCTCTGGCTCTTATCATTCAGCCTGTTCATGACCTATTTATGACTATAAACAGAACTGTTGTCAGATTCAACAGACATTTCCAATATTGCCATCATCTCTGTGTGCATCATTGTCATGGGGCTTATTTATTTCACAGGTGCACAATATGTGCTCTCTGATCTTCTGCACCAGACACAGGTCAAATGATGTGGTTGATCAGAACACAATGGTTCCTGCTCTGTTGGATGTGTCTTTTTCCTGCAATCGTTTGAACTCATCACGGGTCGAACGGTCGCAGTCGGCTCTATGCTCCGTTTGTGATGTGAAGCAATGCTCTGATGTGCAGATGTCCTCATTAGCTGCACCTACTGGAGATGATCCCGTATTCTCAGATAATGATGTATCCTGCAGTGGACATCTAATGTTATTTGGTCGATAGTTCTTCTTTTTATTACTATTGTTCTCATCCCTTAGAAACAACCTTCGAGAACTGAAATCCCAATGCATAGAACATACTTTGACTCTGCTGGTGGTACTTGGACTCATGTCTTGAGTGTATGTGATGTTTAGATGCGTGTCCTTCTGACACCAACACATAAGCATTTGCTCACAAATGTTGGACAGATTGATCGAATAGCTCCTGACAGCTGCACAAAAGGCTAATTCAAAACGTCCTTGTCCTCATCAGCAGCGCTTGTTTATGGAACCTTGCTTAGTTCAGTCTCACCTCTGCTGACGCCTACTGTAGGCCATTCAGAGAGGATTCTATTTAACAAACAAAGTGCAGCTAGCACCAGCAATCACAATGGCAGTAGAGTAGCCGCGGCTGACAGACAGGACTTAGGACATTGAAAACCAGCTCTGTGGAGGAAGCTGTGAAAAAGAGCTCTGGCAATGGGGATTTTGGACAGCACTGCTAAACGACATAATTAGATAGTGGGGCTGGCAGTGTATAAAACATCTGCTTTCTTATCTGTAGAAGAAAATAGAAATTGCGATGAGAAAAGGGAGGTGGAAAAACAGCAGAGAATTGCAAAGAGAACAAGCCTGCCAAATGTGAGGTTGAAAGAAAGACCTTTACCTTGTAAACCTCAATGCATACAATACATATCGACTATACAGTTGCTTTCCTACTTATCTGATTGTTTGTACCATATTCCATTCTGTTTCTCCTTAAGACTCTTTCAGATAGGGCTGGGCGAAATGGCCAAAAATATGATCACAATATTATTTTCCATGTCAGTCGATCTGTATCGATTTATCACGATATTCTCTTTTACTATTAATGGGGAAGGAAATGTTTTCCACATCTTTGTTATACCTAAATAACCTAATCTAAATAACCTGTTTGATCTCAATTAAACTCCACAGAGTAAGCAACCTTTTAATTTAGGGCCCCATGAATCCATTTTATTTTCCCCTAAATTACATTTTATTTTTTAATTTTTTTCATTTAATTTTTTTTTTGGGTTCTGTTTTATGATTTTATACAAATTATCATAACAATTGTGTCTAAATTAATTAATTAAATTTAAGACTTACATTTTAGTATAATATTTCTGTCATAATTTCTTCAAATTAAACCGGCTTTTATTTTGACATGTTGTCAAGATCTTTTAGTTTCAGTTTCAGAATTTGACGGTAGTTTTTCTCAAATTAAATGGTAAGTGACTCTCAGAAGCAGCTCTGGAGTTCATGTGTTCATGTCTTCATATATTGAGATGCAGATTGCTCAAAACACCATGAGCGTTGTGGTAGATTTTTCCCCTACGCACCTGATTTTTCCCCTACGCACTCCCCCGCCTAAGAGTCTCACAAAGAGTCGAATGACGTCTCGCCCCCTATCGAACACTATCACTTGGGAATAAGGTATCTGCGCAGCAATTACAAACAGACAGACTTCAGCAATTCTCCTTTAAATGCTTTAATCACAGTACTCAAGCAATTCTTAGAGCATCTCCGAAGAAGAAGCAAGGCCGAAGGATCTCAGACAAATTCCATTGATTCCAAATCCCACCAGTAAAGGGAATACAACAGTTTTTATAGAATAGAGACAGACAAGACAAATAAGATCATCATGACTAACATGTTGTTACCTTCTATCAATATGATAGAAGGCTTGAAAAGCAAGCCCCGACCTTTTTTCCCTCTGTTACTGGCATAAGCAAAATTATCTCGAATCATCAAAAAGAAGTGGAAAGTTTTAATAGTTCAGTTGATTGCTCAATATATCATGACATACGACAGACAGTATATTCTTGATATTGTCATGGTCAGCACTTCAGAATTTTCCATAGACACAATTAGAAAGAACCAAACATTTAGTAGGCTACATTGTGTTTCAGAGTGTTAGAATGTTTAGGCCTAAAAAAGGAAGTAAAGTTTAGATGTTAGAATCATGGTTAGTTTAAAAGATAGTTTACTATCTTATCTATTAAAAATCCACCTCAGCGCCAGCGTCAAGACGAAACTACGGCACTCATTCACACAGAGACACATAGAACGTGCAGACTTATTAGCAACATGTGTTGAATGGCTGTTGCCACTTTTATTTATGCTTTTGTGTTAAATTATTGGCTGCTTACTTTTTACTTTTAGCACTTTATCAAGGCATAAATACTGTTTATAATTCAGGAACGGCGCACACTTGAGGGATTCATGCAACCAAACTTGTTATGTGGTTTCATATATATCTACATTTTAATGCCTTTAAGTGAAACTATAGAGCGCTACTGACATTTTTTTTCTATCGTTATCGATAAAGGTATACTGTCGATAAATCACTCTGGGGTGCTTTTCTCATACAACGGTGTACCTAGCTGCTTCATTGCCATAGTACAATGCTAGTCACGACTGTTTCCTGAAACCATATTGTTGCAAAGTTGTCGTTCAAACACGTTGGTTTATGACGTCACGCATGAGGTAGAGAAATAACTTATTTTAATTAAACTGTTTGAGATCGAATTAACGCGAATAGATGTTTCTATATAAATTACAGACATGGCATCCGAGTACTATTTCTAATTTTTCTCAGTTTTTTTGCTTTATTTCCAGATTCAATCAGAGGCTCCTTCTTATATAGTAGGCTAGAGCACATTCGCACATGTATGCAAACTAGAAACTATACTTCTAACCACCGTTCGAGAACTGTCATTCCAACCACACAACTTTGCGATGCTGTTTGCGAATGTTCGTTGGAAGATGGTTTCGGGAAACACTGACTCATTGAACTATGCTGATAACGACGGGACTTGCAAACATAGTTCGCGGCTGGAGGTCCTTTTTATAACCAGACCTTTTTGAATGCCATATTCTCCTTCTTCACTGTATCTCAGGATAATTTTTAACTGATTTTAAAACTCTACTACAAATAATAGCAATATAGACCTAAATGGAATTCTGGCCCTTTTCATGAGTTGTCATGGTGGTGACAACAGAAACTTAATTCACAATCGTGAACAAAATCAGTTTCAAAAAGCTGTTCTCTGTTATTTCTTCCCTGTATCTTGGGTTTGATTTGTGTGTGTACTGGGGGAACAGTGACACTCCTCCTACATGGTTCTGTTTTGGAGCAGCAATATGAATTAGATATTGGCAGTGACGCAGGCGGCATCCACCACCATGCTTTGTTGACAACTTTTAATTAGGCAGCACATTGTGCCGTGAGCCACCCCACTTCAGTCTTGGCCGAGTCAGTAATTGCTAAATTTACTGTAATCAATGTGAGGAAAGCAGAGCTTGATGATCTGCCAGAAAATTCCTGAGTGGCAAAATGGGGAAAAGAGAAACATTCAGCAGACTTGCATACTTTTACTGTAATCTGAATGACTTTCACTGATGCCTTCAATACATGTCTTTTTCAAATGTTGTAAAGCATCTCAAATTTGATATCACTAGTTTATTATATGTTAAGAGAATAAATAACATCCAGAAAAGAAAGAGGAAGAGAAAGAGAATTAAATAAATGGATGATATGATCTATATATTTAGCACGATTAATAGTTTTCAATATTGTCAATTTTATTTAACACATTTTATTAGAATCTACCATTCGACCCAAACAACCACAGATTTTAACTTGAACTGGATTCTTGAATGTGGGCATATGAAGAGACTTTAAAATAGTCCATTTCTTTTTTGAAAGTGTCCATATTTTCAAAGCTCTTCTGTGTCTTGCTGCTAACATCATAGCAGCATTTCCATTACCCTTCAAATTGCGAAAATGGAAAATACGCCTAATGGAATCAATTTAGCAAAAACTTTTTTTATGCTTGCATTAGGTTTTTTTTTAGGCAATTCGAAAAAGGAATATTTTGCAAAACTGCAATGAAAACAATGGAATTTTTGCATTTACAGGTTAACTGGCGTACGTTAAAGTCGATCATTCTTTAAAGAAGGTGCGGTATGGTAGGACAGAAGACGAGATAGAGTTTATTAAACTCGTAAAAGACAAAAGAATTACGGGAATACTGGATTCTAAACAACAAAGAAATGCCACAATTTGGCAAAAGACCTTGAAGCAGATAGGAGGGAGAAACACCCAGAAACACCTAATACGTGGCCGCTCCCATGTATAAGGGGCTTTCCTTGCCATTAATGCTTGGATAACATGGCTACGTCTCCTTCGATTAAAAATAATGGATAGTGCGCTGGCTTCAATATACGTAAACCTACCAACATCCGTTGTCATGATTTTTGGAATGACTTCCAAAGAAAAAAAGAGAAATAAATATATAAATTTTTGCCGCATAACATAGGTTAATGGAAATGCTGTCATTTCGTAATAGTTTTTTATCGACATTTAGAAAATATCCCAAATCTGTAATTGAAACGCGGCTACTGTTTTGGAACACAAGAAGAATATTGGAAACACTGGATTGCTGTGTTTTCTAAATCCGTCCAATGTCTTTTTATGTTTTTAATATGTCTAGTTCTTGAGGACAGACAGCTTGCTACAGCTCAAGATGTAGTCCATCATAAATTAAGAATGTAACTGAAAACTGTTGTTTTGAAAGGGTGAGTTATATACAGGACATGGAGAAATAAGTAGCTGTGGCTTTGCAAAGCGAAATTGAGGCATTAAGATTTTCTTGTGTTATATCCTTACTGTATGTTTACATCTGTGAATTGTAGTGCTTTACAAAAACCAATTTGAACAATTTTTTTTCCACCACTTCCACTAATCATGGAGTTAAACATCACATTTATTCGGGTGACAATGCCATGTCAGTGTTTTCATGCAAACTTAACTGTTTGTGACTAAATGGCACAGTTGTGATCAGTGATAATATTTATATATATATATATATATATATATATATATATATATTTTTTTTTTTTTTTCGGTCATTTGACAGATAATTTCTTACTCACCGATCAGTCATATTGTGTTTAGTTAACTTTACTCTGATAAAAATGACATCTAATTTGAAAATAACATAATTGGCTCAGGTAGGTCAATCTGCAGTGTGTTTTTTTTCCCTGCATTTTTGTCAAAAATGTGTCATGCATAATGCAAATTTTTTGCAATTCACTTTTTTTTGTTGCCACTTTTAACCTAGCAGACCACAACCTAATCTATCTAGCTGTTTATGCTGCTTTGATTTAACTTTTACAATGGACTCAAGGGCTGAGAGTGTCATTTGGGACAAGGCCTACATGCAAATCACTCACAGCAAACTTAAGTCAACCATTACATTAATAACCTAGGCAAGCTCCACCTGTGCTCCGCCACAAAGTCTTGCCATCAGAAGCCTCTGTATTCCTATGGGTGAGTGATATCCAACATTGCTGCCAGCAGTTCTCTTTTTGCGATTGTCAAGTTGATGTCACATTCTTCTAGTGAAATTCCCCTCTGCCAAGCTCGAATGTGCTAACATTAATTTTTTTTTTCTCAGAAACTCTCTAAGGCCTTAATAAAGCAATGCTTTTGTTTTTAAATTATTCACAAACACAGTGGAAAAAAGCCGTCCAAATCCTCTGAGCTTCTACTGGAATCCAAGTACCTGCCTCCCATAATCCACTTTGCTAAGTAGCACTCTAAATCATTTCCCTAAAAATTTCTGTGTCTTTTTCACCAGATTAATTTTCAGTGAATAGCCTCTGTCATTTCCAATTTGCTTACTTGAAGAATTTCCATGGTGAAGCTTGCGCAAATACAACGCACTAAAAGGCATGTAGACTTTTTATGGATGTATGTTTGAAGCATGGCATCCTGAATCCTTCTCTTAGAGCTTTCATCAAAACCATTCATGCTAGTGTGTCCCCACTGCATTAGCACCCACTGCCAGTGAAAAGGGCTGTTATCAGGGGTCTATCTGTGAGAATGGATAAATTGTAGATCAAATGGGGCCTCTTAGACCTTCTAGAGCTCCACTTTTTACATCCTGCAAATGCCCAGTGCGCAAATAGAAGAGGCGTCAGAAACACAGAGGAGAGCATAGTTGTACTTAAACAGGCGCTTTCCACTCCACACCTCTTACCGTTCTGCATGATCATTTTGAGATGCTTTTTCATTCCAAAATTAGAAAAATCCACCAAAATGTGACATGCTGTTCTTGCATGATGGAATTGATGGTTGGCACCAATTCTGCTTTTCCAGGTTGGAAAAATCCCAGACTGATGTCCAACCAGGAAGGCAAATACTTGCGTGTGCGTTTACTAAAAAGATTATGGGTTCCTAAAGGAGTATCTAAAGGAGAATGTTACCTTTGGCTGAAATGTTCCGTGCAATGTTTATGGATCAGATTGGAAAGCTTTCTGTTTTTTTAAGTTGCTGGCTACAGTGATTTCAGCCAATTGAATGTTTGTTCAAACAACAGCTATGATTGAAATTTTGATCATTGCATTATACTGTTGGACAATTTAGGCGTGAATAAGTTACCTCGGAGAGTTCTTGAAGATGTTTCATTTTCAAGTTAAATTACCTCTCATAATGATGTAGTTGTTGTTGTTTTTCGTTGAATTCTTTATCGTATTTGAGATCTAACTTGATTTAACCAGATCTTTTGAGATGCATTCTGTCTGGAAGTTTACAAAAAAAAATTGTTTTCATCTGAATATCATTATATTTCACTTAAAAAAGTTTATCTTTGTCCACAGGGCTTCCCACTGGGCTTAAATGATGGTCACATTTATACCTGGACAGACGGTTTGAGAAGAAGAGACTGGCATGACACTGAGAGCATCAGGAAAGACGAACAACGTGTTGGTATGCACACTCAATCCACTGAATATTTCAGATTAGACCTTTTCTTTCTTATGATTGATACTTGTTCCTTTCAAAGCATATGCAAACCTCACATTATCACAGCATAAAGGACATCAAACGGACTAAAGAGGGATGATTTGATGATGATGACGTTTTCTTTATGGCTTTCATTTAGGGTAAGACATTATTTTAGAATCCCTGCCAAGCTGTCTCTGTAAATCAACTGGTTGCCCCTGTGGCTAAAGAGATTTTATTGATCCATCTGAATTTACGGCTGGTTAATAATGTAAGGGTGTCTTTTTGCTGTGTTAAATTTTAGCTGCATTATGTCCTCGGCAGTTAAGGATATAAATGGCTGTCAAGGTGCTTACTTTGGTGTTTATTTTATCCAGTGATTTTTGTAAGTTTTTTAAGAATGACCCAAGGTACTCGACAGGATATGTTTTTTGGCTAAGAACAGTTTGCCCAATTCTTAGACTTGTTTACAGTTTCAACTATAAATCAGTCAATAACTGACATGGATAGTTATTGTTGGTATTGTGACTGCAGTAACACCAGACTCATATAGTTGTGTCCATGTTTGAATGTGATGTAGCAATCTGATCAAATTCACATGAAATACATTTTAATATAATAGTAATTATAATTATAATAATAATTCATTACATTTATATATCGCTTTTCTGGGTACTCAAAGCGCTTCACATATAGAAGGGGGAATCTCCTCAACCACCACCAATGTGCAGCATCCACCTGGATAGTCACCATATAGATGTTATTGTGTTGCTTTTGCTCCTTACTTACCCTCTATTTTCTAAATGTCTCTTAAGTGCCTGCATTTACTTTTGGGTGAATGTATTTTGACATTGCAGTGCTTTTCCATTAGAAATAATTTTCAACTGCAGACAATTAAAAATGCTCTTATATCCCCAACTCTAAATGCAAGTGCTCAAGAAATCAAATAATTGTGTCCTTCAGGTTAAAGTTACTTGGCTGCAGATTAATATAAAAATAGGACCTCAGAAAGAGGCTTGTTTTCTAGCCCTTTGGAATAAAAAAAGTAGTCTTGATTTGTCAGATTAGAGGGAGGATGGCTTTTCTGGCACCTGTAGGCAGGACCATGTCCTTCTACATATGGCCCACTCGGCCCAACTGTTCTGTGTTGACCATTCACGTTAGTGAATGCTGCACTATTCTATCAGAGGGCTTTCAGTGCACACCATCTGTTGTGACAAAGCTTATGATAGCAGCCTCTATTATAAAAAGCCACCCGCACATTTTTCATGAATCTAGTTCATTGGAGATGGAAGTACATGAATGCCAGAGAAGAGTAATGGATCTTTCCAGATCAATTTGGACATGGCCAACAAATTACAATGCAAGTATCAGTGAGGATCTGAGTATTAAAGCTGTCCACTCCAAACTTTAATTATTTATTTAGATTACTGCTAAAATATATAGTACACATTGGTTGCGAGGTGGAGCTGCCGTGGATCTAACTTGTTGGTCCAGCTGGTCTAGATTTAGATCTGGGTGATTCGGAGGCCAGGGCAACACCTTGAGCTCTTCATCAAGTTCCTCAAACCATTCCTGAACAGTGTGTCAGGGTGCATTATCCTGCTGAAAGAGGTCAATTCCACCAGGGAACACCAATGGTGTACCTGGTCTGCAACAATGTTTAGGTATGTGGCACATGTCAAATTTACGTCCACATGAATGGCCGGACCCAGGGTGTCCCACCAGAACATTCCCTCAGAACAGCATCACACTCCCTCCACCGGCTTGTTGTTGTCCCACAGTGCATCCTGGTGCCATCGCTTCCCCAGGTAAAAGGTACACAGCTGTCCACGTGACGTAAAACAAAACTCATCGGACCAGACAAACTTCTTCCACTGCTCCAAGGTCCAGATCCTACGTTCGTGTGCCCATTAGTGCTTTCGACGGTGGACAGGGGTAATCATAGGCACTGGTGGCTAGTAAGCCCCATACACAGGCGATGCACTGTCTCTTGTGACACATTCTCGTATCATTAACATTTTGTGTGAATTGTACCACAGTAGACCTTCTGTTGGTTCGAACCAGATGGGATAGCCTTCATTGCTCTCATGCATTAAAAAAGTCTTGGGTGCAAAACACCCTGTCACCAGTTTGTGGATTGTCCCTTCTCGGACCACTGCTGGTAAATTTTCACCACTGCAGACCAGGAACAACTCACAAGCCTTGCCGTTTCAGAGATACTCTGACCCAGTTGCTTTGCCATAACAATTCAACCCATGTCAAATATATATATATATATATATATATATATATATATATATATATTAAAAGTGCGCTAAATTATTTTACACTTTGAAGAAGCAATTGCTAGGATTTACTTATCTTCAAATGAGCAGACAGAGACATTTACATCTAACAGACAAATCACAATCACAATGACATTCAATAATAATAATAATAATAATAATTCAATCCTGGTGTTTAAAATAGTTATATACATCTCATTATGACATTTCTGAGTAGACAGAACCAAGGTCTAGCTAATCCAATGCAGAAAAAGTATTTATCAGATATAATGCTGGTTGTGCAATTACACTAGCTGAAAAAAATATATTTTTTGCTTCTGTTATGTTACTGCCTGTCAGTGATCAAACTCACAATGCTGAAGCTTTGCCCCAAAAGTTCTGATAACAATAATAAACTCTGCATGGAGCTGTTGTACAACGCTTTTAAGAGGCAAACACGTGTACACACAGAGCTTGTGCGTAGGAGTATTAAAATCTGTAATTTTGCATTATGATTTAAATGTTCTGTTTAACTCTGTTATCATGCCAGAAAATGCCAGAGGAGTGGGTGTGAGGTTATTGTAATTATGCACGTCACAGCGAGATGACTTTTTGCTGAAATGACAGGGATACATTAAATGAAATTTGACATATGTAAAGTTTGTAAATGTAATACACACACACACACACACATGTCTGGTTCGCTATCTTTGTGGGGACTCTCCATAGGCGTAATGGTTTTTATACTGTACAAACTATATATTCTGTCCCCTTACACTGCCCCTGTCCCTAAACCTACCCATCACAGGAGACATTCTGCATTTTTACATTTTCAAAAAACATTACTTAGTGTGATTTATACGCTGTTCTCCTCATGGGGACCGCTGACTGGTCCCCACAATGTAGGTGATTTCAGGTTTTACTATACTTGTGGGGACATTTGGTCCCCACAATGTAATATAAACACGAGCACACACACACACACACACACACACACACACACACGCACCCACACACACACACAGCATTGTTTATCCTTTTAATCTTTCATTTAAAAAATTTGCTAAAACTTTTATTGAAGTAAAATAATTGAAAGTGGGGAGTAAATCACATTATGAAATAACGTCTCATGTTTGGCATGTAACCATGGTTCCCTGAGAATAGGGAATGAGACGCTGCGTACCCTAGGAGTCGCTATGGGGAATGCCTCCAGCATGACAGGTATTTGAAGCATGAGTCTAAACACGACCGATCTCGAACTTGACATTGGCAGGCAGCAGCCTGTGACGTCACTAGGTGAGGCCTAGTGTATAAAAGGGCACCTGTGCAAAACATCATCCACTTCTTGTCTGAAAGAGACGTGTACAGGAATACCGAAAGCATGGCATAGGCAGACCTGCCAACCCGTACGCATTTTGCGTAGCGGGCACGCATTTTGCCCTCTAAGTACGCTGGTACGATTTGTCACTCTAAACTACGCAAAAACCTGGTGACGCGCCTCTGTTCACGCGCAGTCCTCAAATCAAGCAACCGTAAAAGAAGAAGAGTTCGACCAATCATATCGCTGGGTTCATTCCCCACATAGCAAGCGCGGATGATTGACAGATGCGTAAGGCCTATCATGCAAAAGAGACTAAAAATCGACAGCAATAAAGGATACCGCTCGATCCCCCTTCAACTCCCGCGGCCCGCTGTCTGACTGATTTCATAAGCGAGGACAGTAGGCTACAGTAGTCACAGTACTTCTAACTCCTGAAGGTAAACGCGCTGGAGTGGATGTGGAAAGTTTAAATATTGTATTGAGTTAATTATCTGAATTTGATAATCATACGGGACAGCAGTAATCGCAATCGCATGGATTACTCCGTCATTCATGGTCACTCAGATAAGAGGAACACATCATTCTGCCATACAAATTGTAAAATGCTTAAGTAATGCTGAACAATAAATCTAAATAAAATTAAAATCACTATGGCAAGCTTAGTGATTATGAAAGTTCTGTGATTTGTGGATTAACGTTAATTTAACAGTTACTGATAAGCGCGTCTCTGGAGAAACAGGCGTTTATTTATCATTCTCAGTGTTGCGAAACGTAGCCTGCATGTGTTACGTTATTGTGTTAATAATTATAACTAAAGTACCTAATTATGTTACATATTTATTCTGTATGAAAACTAGCGCGTTAATTACTTAATTATGGTTCAAAAAGTGCCGTTGTGTATCAGTTGCTGCGCGAGCTCTCTCTCACAAACACAGACCGCGCACGCACAGAGAGAAGATTATTGTAAAATAAAAAAATTGACGGGCTAAGTTAATTTTGTTCTTGGTTGTGTCAGAAAGAATTTTGTATTATCCATCCGTGTTTTAATGTAAAAGCCTATCTTAAATGTACAAACAATGGTACAAATGCCAGCTTGTACAACAACGTTCACGTGAATCCCCCCAACCCAACGGCTGTACGCAAACATTTATTTCAATGTTGGCAGGTCTGCATAGGGATGCAGCATCTCATTCCCTATTCTCAGGGAACCATGGTTACATGCGTAACATGAGACATTCCCTTTCTAAATTCCGTTCCCTAGTGGTCACTATGGGGAACGGAATACCCACGCTGCCATGCTGAAGGGATGCTGAGGGCCCAATGCTGAGGGCCCTATTGGCTTAGCTAAGTTGAAGGACTCAAAGTCCTCATCCCTATAGGTGCACACCAGCAGGATAATCATAGACTAGAGCTTCTCAAGAACGAAGGCCTCAACAGGGTGACTCTAAAGAGAGGAAGCCTAACTACATTCATATTCAGGCCAGCGTCAAAGGAGGCTCACAGAGAGCCTACACTCAGAACTTCTATCAGACGGAGTGGAGGCCTCAAACAAGAGGAGCTCCAGAGAACCTTCAACATAGTGTACTACCCTTCCACCTAGCTTTAGGAGCATGATGACTCTCTAAATTGAGAAGAGACCTAACAACACCCCACACTCAGGACGTATTGCAAGGAGACTCACAGAGAGCTTACAACTGGCAGTTACTGTCCTAGTAGAGCCTGGCTGCCTGGTCGAGCTCTGAGGATGAAGGCATCAACATGATGACTCTCAATAGCCCCTTTCACACAGAGATTCCGGGAAATACATGGATAATGTGTCCCGGGATTTGTCCCATATTCCTGCATTCCCACCACATCAGCATAGTTTACTTGTGAATGATGGATGCTTGCAAAATATGGCTTTCTCCAAGATCTCCGCACCTCAGTGTGAAGATCTGGGAGAAAGAGAAGAGTCATACGAACTGGTGAGTTATGTCCTGTCAGGAAGCATTCATCAAGGTGGCTGCACCTCTCGCTCTTTTAAGGAAAGATCTAATCTCTCGCGTGAGACATAACATCCAACAGGTCGTCATATGCGGGGCAGGAACATCAGAAACGTTGTCGATCTCAACATCCACATCCAGTTCTCACTTGAATTAATAGTCATTAAATGGTGTTCTGTTAAAATTGCATGTAGTTTAAATAATAATAACATTACACATGCATACCATTTGTGAGTTTTTGTGTGCCATTTTGTTTTGTTTGTCAAGTAACATCAAAATATGAAAATATCTAGATGCATTTGACAAAAAAGCCAAAGTTGTTTTGTTTTGGTAACGTTCTTTACTTTCTACTTAGTGGACATCAAAGAGGATGTCTTGCATTGAATTTTCTGTTCTCAGCAAGATATCAGACAAAAGATCTGTCGGAATGCATTAATTACACTGATAGGATGGTGGTTTGGTTTTGACTTCAGACTGTCATGAAGAAATTTCCCATAGGACTATGAAAATCAAAGGTGGAATGTTGGAAAAACCAATACCCTCCGTATAAATATCCTATTATCGGGTATGAAGTTTGGTCAAAGCAACGGCATGAGAAGTAATCTCCCATACAGGTAGATGAGAGAATATTGCTATTAGCACTCTGTAGTAAACAGTTTGGCTTAGATATGGAATATTAGTTTGTCAATATCCTTTGAGTCCTTTAATTGGTTCCCAGTAAAGTAAAAACTACATTGATAAACATTTTGGAATAGCATTCTCTTGAATAGTTAGATCATATTTTATTCTGGAAGAATATAGCAAAGGTGGTTGCTATAAAGTTTGTTTTCATCACAATTGTGATTTATATCAATTCTGACTTTTTTATATATATAAAGTCTCAGTTGCAAGTTGTGTCAGAATTGTGTGATATAAAGTCACAATTGTGAGTTATAAAGTCAAAATTGAGAAAAAAAGTTTTTTTTAATTTATTTTTTTTATCCCATGGCGGAAACAAGCTTACATACAAGGGAAACAGTCTGAACAGTTTTTTTTTTTCAATCAATTGGTGCTTACACTGATGACAAATTAAAAAGCCTGAATGCTATGTTTTTTTTAAAAGTTTTTATTTATTTATTTTTAAGTGTGTCTATCCAACTTATTTTTAACATAAAAGCGGACACTGCCATTTGTACATTGAATGTGTCTGGTGGTCACAGGTGTCGTCTACTTCCAGTTATTTTTAGCTGTACCGAACAGCTAGTTATGCTACTTGATATTGCAAACTAGTACTTCTTTCCATATTATTTTAATGTATTGTGATAATTATAAACACACTGGTATGTATTGCAAATAATTGTACAAATAGTTAAAGTTTCCTACGCTTTGTTATTCTTCTAGTTATTTACCTATAGTGATTAATGAATCAGAAGTCACACATTCACAGAAATTCACAGAAAATAGCTTGCATTTGAAGGTGGGTACTTAGATGTTTGAGAGCTGTTTTGGGGATGCTAGATGTCAGTATCCATTTGGCGGGAGAGATAAAATGTTGGTTAATGATTCAGGCAAGCAGCTGTTCTCAGGGTAGTATTAGTGGCACTTTTCAGTCGATTACTTACTCAGGACATAAGAAAACCATTCAAAGTAGAATCATTTCTGATGAAAAAGTGCTGTGCAGCCTACGTTGCTACTGCAGTGCTTTTTTTATTTCATCAAATGATGCATGTCATCTCAAAACTTCCGACTTGTTTTTAGCACTCTAAAGGGATAACTTGCACAAAATGAAAACTCTCTTCTACTCACCCTTATGACAAAGCTCAGGTGATTCTTTTTTTCCTTGTAGAACAGACACACACACACACACACACACACAACGTGTGCCAAATTTAAGATAATAATGGGATTAAAACAAATGGGATTAAATATGTGTGTGCTTGTTTGTGATTTATGAGGACACAAATTTGTATAATGACATGCGTATTACACTGGTATTACAACTTAAACATAGTTTATGAGGACATTTCATGAGTCCTCGTAATTTAAATAACTTACAAAACATAAAAAACAATGTTTTATTAAAAATGTAAAAATTCTGAATGATGGGTAGGTTTAGGGATAGGGGCAGTGTAAGGGGATAGAATATACAGTTTGTACAGTATAAAAACCATTACGCCTATGGAGAGTCCTCATAATGTAGTTACACCAACATGTGTGTTTGTTTGTGTGTGTGTGTGTGTGTGTGTGTGCGTGCGTGCGTGTGTGTGTGTGTGTGTGTGTGTGTGTGTGTGTGTGTGTGTGTGCTGAATACTGAAAACAGATTATCAGAGTATCACACAGAGATCAGAGATTGCGCTCAGTTTCTCACTCAGAAAAGTTCAGGTGCACGGAAACGTATCAAAGCTGCTCCGCAATTTGTATTAGTCAAATAGCTGTACTACTCAGTTGCTACATTATATTTCTCCGCAATGACGGGTAACATCACTGTTTTTGAAGTTTGTGAATCTCATAGTTTCATTATTAGTAGATTCTGCACAGACACAGGAAATTCACACACTCATCTCTCTCTCTCTCTCTCTCTCTCTCTCTCTCTCTCTCTCTCTCTCTCTCTCTCTCTCTCTCACACACTGTTGCTCTCAATAATTAATTCAAATAAATGTTATAATTGTATTAATTCAAATAAATGTAATCTTACTGCACTACTTTATCTCTGTGTCTGATTTAAAGCTGGCAGAATGCTAGATGTAACAAACTATAACTGACAAAAACGTGTAAACGCCCACTGCTGTGATTGGCTAACATCGTTACATATGAAATAGCTAGCATTTCATGTTGAACTCACTCTCTCAAAATCTTTTACAACGTTTTTACTATTACAGCTATTGAGATTAAAGAATTGTGTTAAAGGTGCCCTAGAATGGGATATTGAATTTATTTTGGCATAGTTAAATAACAAAAGTTCAGTACATGGACATGACATACAGTGAGTCTCAAACACCATTGTTTTCTCCTTCTTACTTAAATCTCGTTTTTGAAAAACACCCCTGAAAAATAGGCGAATCTCTACATAACACCGACTGACGCAACAGTCGCGATCATTAATATGTACGACTCCAAAAATTTGCATATGCCAGCCCATGTTCAATGACAGGCGGAACTGCGCAGCCGAAGCATGGCAGTTGTTCAGTGTTTGGATGTACAAATGAACACAAAGGTATTTAGTTCCTTCATCCGAGCCTCTGAAGAAACAATGGGTTAGTTTTATTTTCTCTGGAAATTTCCAAACATTTCACCTACGAGACTGTTTCCTCAACTTGGGCCAATACAGAGCTGGCCTCGATGAGTCTGAAAATATATCGATCGAGCTACCAAGCAACACAGCAATCGTTCAATACTGTATTTACATCATTGTGTTTGCATTGGTGAAAGCATTAGAGAGAGTGCAGAAACTGCGTTGCAATGATAAGATCTTTATTCTCGCAATCAACACACTGTCATCTGTTTGCTCAATGCTCATCACGGCAACATTTTATGTGATAGATCTAAATACTTTAAAAACATCTCACGATTCGTTAATCTCGATAGCTGTAATAGTAAAAACGTATAATATCTGTAGTAAAAGTTTTCGAGAGAGTTTCACATAACGTAGCTAATTCAAATGCAAGCATGTCAGCCAATCACAGCAGAGGCCGGTTACACACAGCAGACACGCCCCTTGAAACAGAGCATTCACATCAGAGGCTAAAATAAGGCTAGGAAAAATGCCTTTTATTTCTAAATGATGACTATTTTTGATCTAAAAAACATACTAACATTATAAGGGCAACCCAGAAAACATTATACAATAAAAATAAAAACCATTCTAGGGCACCTTTAAGTTTTTAAAGTATTTAGATCTATTCCCATCGCATGAAAGGTTGCTGTGATGAGCATTGAGCAGATGACAGACAGTCTGTTGATCGCATGAATGAAAAGATCTTATCATTGCAACACAATTTCTGCACTCTCACGAATGCAAATAACGCGGTGATGTTGACTTAGGAGTTGATCTTCTGCAAAGCGGTCTTTCTCTGCCTTGTGACGTCAAAAGTCATCACTTTTGAGATCCTGTCGTTTTCTGGCCTTGGTTTCAATAAAAGCTGTTTTTGGAATAACAAGGAAGTTTTGAGTTTTGAAACTTACAGGGTATTTTTTAAACTCTTAACTGTCAAGAGATCAAGAAAAATTTTAATTCTCAGTTTATGACCCCTTTAAACGATTTGAATGCACTCTGTATATATATATATATATATATATATATATACACACACACACACTTTTGTACCTCGTCACAGTTCTAAAGATTATGCTCTTCTTACTTATAAAAGTAGCCGATTTATCCATTTGGTCATGACTACAAGTTATAAAAACTAATTTATGGCTGTAGTTTCTATACACTTTTGTTGTATGGAAAAGAGCAGCACATGAGGGCGAGTAGAGACTTTTTATTTGAATAAAACTTCAATGATAAGTAGGGTTTCTATCAACTTTGAAAGGCAGACACAGTGGAAAGTGTCTGGGACCAGAATGTACACTGCAGAGCCAGCAACTCAGTCAGCATGTTAAGCCTTCATACTAGAGTATGTCTTGTCAGCATTCAGCAAAAGGCCAGGCTCATTGGTTAAGCTGCTTCAGCTGTTCAGTCATAAAATAATAATAATAATAATAAAAAAATAAACTGTCAGTTCTCACAGTATTTTCTATCTTTGGAGTGGTGATATGTGCTATTGTTAGAACACACATGCTCACCTTGCCAACGTCCTGGCTGTGTCCAGTGTGGTTGCTGATGTCAAACTGCATCTGTTTCAGGAAAAGGGGAGCATGGGAAACCATACCCACTCGTAGAGGACGAGTGTGATGACTCAGTATACAAAGAGAACGGCTTCAACATCTACGTCAGCAACAATATTGCTCTGGACCGCTCCCTTCCTGACATCAGACATCCAAAGTAAGTATAGCTGATTCTCACAGCATGTTCACAGTAACCAGCCTCCAGAGATGCACAGCTTGAGCTAGACATCAGTGTTTTAATGATCCATGGCAGGCCAATCTTATGCAATGTTTTTAATTAATGATTTTGTCCTAAATTAGGAATTAATTTAATTAAGATTGATTAATTTAATGATTTCAAGGCTTATATATTTTTTTGTTAGTGTACCTTTTGCTGTAAAATTGCATAAAAACAAGGAAGAGCAGGCATAACCATAAGGTTTTTAGCTCATTTATTTATAAAATTGGGAGCATAAAGCTTTGAGATTTTACCCCAAGCATCTTTGACCATCAGTAGTCCCTGTCAATTATTGTCACAAACTGCTCTGACACAGTTGAGGATCCACATGCAGATTTATTAGGGTAATCCACAATCAAGTAAAAAATTTAACCACGGTCAAAACCACGGAGCAAACTATCCAAACAATAACCAGCCAGAAAACACAGGCAAACAGTGAAATCCAGGCAGAAAGTCAAAACCATTACATGGGGGAAAAAAAGAAAGAGTGCTCAGAAATGCAATGGCAACACTAATAAGACTTTGCAACAATTGAGTGAAAACACAGGGCTTATATAGGGAGGGGTTAAGCTTATGGCATAGCTGAACCTAATCACAACATAATGAGTCCAGGCAATAGGTTATGGTAATTTACTGTAAGTTCATCATGAGATAGCCGAGGAGCCGGAAGGAGCTGGCGGATGTCACAATTATATATTGTCGAGAATAAAATGATGATCATAAAATGTTTTCAACATTTGGTAATAATATACATTTTTCTTTAGCACTAAATCAGCATAATTAGAATGATTTCTAAAGGATCATGTAACACTGAAGATTGGAGTAATTGCTGCAGAAAATTCAGCTTTGCCACAATTGGAATAAAATACATTAAAAATATATATTTAAATAGAATATAATTTAAATAGAGCGCCGGCGCTCCCGTTTGCGTGTGTCTGTTTAAAAGCCTATAGAAACTGAAACCAAATCGCTAGCTCAATCATTATTTTTGCATACAAAACCAGAGATGTAACATGTTCAGATCAAGCCTCCAACATGCCCATGTTGCGTTGTTTTCACCCTCTAATCAGTCTGTACAAACTGCGTAATATGCGTTTACAAAAATAAAACCCACAAAAATGCATTGCACGTCTTTGCACACATGTTCTGTAGATCTGCTATTGATAGTTACGTCTTCCGATCGCTTCCGATGGCGCATTGACGTATCACGTTCTGTGCACTATGACCCCCGGTCTTTCTTTCTCCTTTAGACATTCACAAATACAAGGACATTCACACACACACATACACACACACGCGCGCGCGGGCGCGCGCACGCACGCAGCGTTGTGTCTAAACGAAAGTACACGCCTTTTTTTTGAATGAGTGTAAAAATGAGTGTATCTTTAAAACTAATTTATGTAAACAGTTCAAATCAATTCTGTATAGTTTTAAATTGTTTTATGCACGTTTTTCACATTGACAAGTTTGAGGTTGACATTTATCCATTTTTTGTATTTAATAAAATATGTTAAAAAAAATTAATTAAAATTGTTTTTCTTTTTGTGTATTGCACTTTTGAGATATGTATCATTTTCTAGTCTGTTTATCACTGAGGGAAAACTTCATAATTACAATGTATCAGATTTTAAATTAGTAATTACTAAATTACTAATGTCCAGTGAAGTGGCTCATTTGCTAAAATACCATCCTGACTCATGCATATACTCTAAAACAGCCTTTAGATAGGTGGACACTGCAGTGGATATTATGCATCAAAGTGTCAATGTCATAATCTCCCTCTTGTCTACTCACAGTGTTTGTAATTTGACAGATATATCAAAATCATCTTGTCATTCGTTTGCATACAAGCATTGTAACCTATTTTTTTAGCGCAGACACCTAACGTTGAGCAAGTTGAGATGGTTGTTGGAACAGCGTCATTAAAAATAAATTTCATCCACTGGTCCCTTGTAGTTTGGTCAGTTTTGGGTAAAGAAAAAACATTAGAATGTGGATTATGACAGTCAACCACAGAGCAACTCACGTGTGCACTACGTTTATGCATCTTTCTTGACTGAATATGATGGGGAGAGGGGCAGGGCGGGCCTCCTCTGCGGTGTCCATATATGGTATATCCGGCCCCGTCTTGACGTCAAGTCGGGGGAGAAATTGAAATCTCGTATTTGAGTGCGCGTGCACGTTGGCTAGTTTAAGAACCGTGGGGTAAACAAACGCTTCACTTTTGAATATCGGCATCCCGGCCAATGTATAATCGTTAGTCAATCATAACATACATTGATTCTCATGGAAAAGTGAAAATTACACATTATGACTCCTTTAAATAAATTGTTTTAATTTAATTGTTACATTTTTATTTTAAGTCAATTTTATTAATTAAACAGGTCACAAACATACTTTATCATTAGAGAAAATTTAAATAACCAGTTAAACATAAAAAGTATTATGCAAACATTCAAGACATTCCTCCTTATATAGAAACTTTTTGCCATAAGGGGTTCTTTAAAATTGATTCAAGAACACTAGGGTTCTGTATACAACTTCATTAAAGCATTTTTATGTGTTGTATAGTGTTCCGCATTCTTACTGGGCTACATGAACATCATTTATAAGAACATTTTCGATCACAAATAACAATGAAAGGTTTTTCTTCTCCTTGCACGATCATTAGTATTAAAGCATAAAGCCATAAAAGATCAACAGTATTAGTGTGGTTCACAGTCCATCTATTTAGCAAGATTTGGAGGAGAAAGTCTGGTTTCAGACTTCCATCTAAATGAGCTCCTTGATGGATTGATTGTTAATTGTTCTTAGAAGGCTCTGCACCATTACCTTCCTTTGAATGTCTCCACTGCCATGGATTTTCCCTTGGCAAGAACAAATTTCTCTATTACTCATGCACCAAAGAGTCAATGTCTGATGGAGGACCAATTCGTTACAGGGTTGTCGATAACTAAAACATAATTAATTTTGCCTGAACGGGCTTAAGCATCTGCTGCTGGCTTGTCAAGCTTCCAGGGTTTTATAACGTGAATGAATATGAAGTCTTTAAAACGCCTCGGTTACGAAGAGGGAACGAGATGCTGCGTCGATTGACGTAAAGGAACGCTTTGCGTGATGATGTATTGAAGCTCATGTAAAATCAGTCCAATGGTGTGACGGAACGTCAGAGGCGGGTGACGTCATGTACCAGGAAACTATAAAACCTGCCCAAAACAAAGCCGCGTCAGCTTCGTAAGGTCTAAACAAGTCGCTTACAGGCACGAAGGGAACCGAGGTTACAGTCGTAACCGAGGCGTTCCCTTTCAAGGGAACTCGCACTGCGTGTATTGATGCTAAGGCCAGAATAGCGAGAAGTGCCTGTCCAGTGTGAAATCAGGGCGAGCAGCACTAGGACGAGAGCACTCCAGAGAGATACACATAAGTCCAGAGAATAAAACCTGATGAATGTGTGAGGTGAGGACCAGCCTGCTGCATCACAGACGTCTTGTAGAGGTACTCCTGACAATAAGGCCTTAGAGGCCGCCATACTCCTAGTTGAGTGAGGCCGCACCGCCATAGGTGAAGGAGGAAACGGAGGAAACGAGAAACCAAGGGGTCTTTACTCAAAGACATTCCACCCAGAGGAATGTGGTAAGCACTTATGGCCACCACATAGACCTTTAAGGTGGACGGGGACACCACATAGACCTGCAGTGAACCGCTCCTACAGGAACTCCAGCACTGTACCAACCGGGCAGTTAACTGGGTCCAGCTGACGATCACTACACCAAGAAGTGAAAACCTTCCACTTCAGGGCATTAAGTTTCTTCAAGGAGGGAGCTCTGGATTGTAGAATGGTCTCCTCAACCTCGGTTGAGAGACCTGACCCTATGAGCTGGGCCCCCTCAGAGGCCAAGCCCACAGGTTCCACAGTTCGGGACGAGGGTGAAATATAGAGCCCTCTGCTTGGGACAGAAGGTCTCTCCTGACAGGAAGCTCCAGAGGAGGCCCGTTAAGGAGAGACACTAGATCTGGGAACCAAACTCTGCCAGGCCACCTCGGGGCTATAAGACGTAGGCGCAGATGGTCCCTGCGAACTCTCTCCAGAACTCCCGGGAGCAGAGCGATCGGGGGAAAAGCATACAAACGTAGCCTTGGCCACGTCTGTACCATCGCATCCAGTCCAAGAGGAGCTGGATGGGTGTGGGAGAACCAGAGTGGACAGTGAGACGTCTCTCGAGACGCAAACAGATCCACTTGAGCCTGGCCGAACTCCCTCCATATCAGCTTCACCACCTCGGGGTGGAGCCTCCATTCCCCGGGCCTCGGCCCCTGTCTCGACAGGATGTCTGCTCCTATGTTCTGGACCCCCAGGATGTAAGCTGTTCTGAGTGAGAGCAACTTGCCCTGGGACCACAAGAGGATTTGGTGCACAAGTTTGCACAACGGACGCGAACGCAAACCCCCTTGGTGATTTATATAGGCAACCACCGATGTATTGTCTGTGTGAACCAACACATGGTGGCCCCTGAGGTCTGGGAGGAAAATCTTGAGAGCCCACCCTGAGCCCTGAACCGAGCATCCCTCCAGGATCGCTCTCCAGCCCGTAAGGGAGGCATCTGTCGTTAGCAACCTGCAACGACAAGAAGCCCCCAACACGGGGCCCTGGGACAGGAACCAAGGTTTCTTCCACATAACCAGAGCACGTAGGCAATGCCACGTAACCTTGATCATGCAAAAGGGTGTTGCCCCTCAGGGAAAACCCCTTGGTCCTGAGCCACCACTGCAAGGGTCTCATGTACAGCAGGCCAAAAGGTATCACGTTGGACGCTGCTGCCATCAGACCCAACAGTCTCTGAAACTGTCTGAC
The DNA here is from genome assembly GCA_031834385.1 of Semotilus atromaculatus. Taxonomy (NCBI): domain Eukaryota; kingdom Metazoa; phylum Chordata; class Actinopteri; order Cypriniformes; family Leuciscidae; genus Semotilus; species Semotilus atromaculatus. The sequence continues at coordinate 11,529,650 of JAULUF010000038.1, read as the reverse complement.
AGTGAGTGACTGGCCTAGCTTTACTCTCTAAGATGGAATCTATGCGTCTCGGAGACAGACGCGCCCGCATCAACATGGAATCCCATACTACCCCTAGAAAAGTGTTCCTCTGTACTGGAGAAAGCACACTCTTCTTGGCGTTTAGAAACCTCAGAAACTTCCTTTGATATGTAAGGATGGAAATATGGAAGTATGCGTTCTTGAGATCTATCGTGACAAATCAGTCCTCGGATCTGATCTGTGGCACGATTTGTCTCAATGTTAACATTTTGAATTTTAGTTGCATGACAGACACGTTCAGAACTCTTAGATCCAAAATGGGACGCAACCCCCCATCCTTCTTTGGAACCATGAAGTACCGACTGTAGAACCCGGAGTCCCTGCTGGAGGGAGGTACATATTCTATGGCCCCCTTGTCCAACACTTCTTGTTCCATTACCAGAACCTGCTCGGGGCCCACCACGGTGGGTAGGACCCCCATGAACCTGGGACCCGAACTGTATTTGATAGCCCATTTATATGGTCTGCAGGACCCAACAAGGCATATTTGGCAGTAGCTTCCACGCTGTCAAAAATTCTACTAGAGGTACCAGCCTCTCGAGACTGGTTTCTGGATTTAGTTGTTGTCGAGCAACCAGCTGTCACCCTGTAACGACGAACTGGCAGGGAACGACTGAACTGACTGCTCTAGGACCCTCCTCAGAGGGGGTGGGCATCCCAGGGCCACTACGTTTCCGGGTGGAACCTGAGATATGTGCTCGCCGGAGACCGCTGCGCCACTGTAAAAAATTATCGTGATTTTAACGGTAAAAGACAGTGAAAAACTGTTCATTGGTTAACAGAAAGTTTCCGTACTATATACGGTAAATAACTGTGATAGATCTAATGGTACATTTAATGTAATTTTACTGTAAAATACCGTTAAATTTACAGTTTTTGAAAGTGAAAAAGAACAACTCATTGTACAATTTACAGTAAAAAAAACGTAAATTGACATTCCCACAATTCCCTGCGTGACACTTCACACTTGATATATTTTTGTTAAAATAACTATGTTTCTTCATTTCTTTCTTATCAGTTACAGTATGTACATTAGGGTTTTATGTTACATTTAATGTTGTTAAATTAATGTTTATTGCATTTGTAAGATTTCATGTGTGTTACCATGATGGTGTTTAATGTTTGTGCGAATGACACTGTGCAGCTTCTATATAGTAGTATTATCTTTCTTTTGGAAGAGCTTCTTGAGCGTTGAGGTTGAGGTTGTGAACGATAGGGCAGGAAGCGTTCGTCCAGTTTGCTTTTGGAACGAACGTCCTGCTTATCTGACGTCCAATCTATATTTAATCTTTCGACCACTCTCGTCACAACCTCAATAAGCTCCTCAAACGCGTGAGACTGAGGTGGCGAATCCTCAGTATCACATGAGTCAACACTAACAACTTCTAGTTCCTCGGAACTAGATAGTTGTAGTGTTGGTGCTTGTTTCTGGGCGGAAGAAACCGCAACGCGTGCTTCCGAACCCTGATACAACGCACTATAGATCTGTCAGGTGAGGGCAGAGATAAGACTGGGCCTGTACTCTACGTCTTCTTGGTGAAAAAAGTTTGTCTGTTGCTTTCCTGCTGTTAGCTGCAAAGTTGTGTAAACCCCTTACAAGCACTGCAGACAGTGTTCCGGTGAAGAGCCTGGTGTGGGGCTTTTATTTACATCCCCTATAAAAGCCTGTGGCGCTCAGTGTGGAACCTGCCAACAGACAGAATGTGAATAACTGTCTCAGTGCGAGAGCCAGCATGCCAGTGTATTCACTTTTAATGCAGATAACAGTGAAACACACATATGCTGCTGCAGTGTAAGTGCTAAAAGCAAGCAGACGAAACTGGACAGATTCCAGGTTTTCTAAAGTGGCTGTGAGTTTTAAAAACACACACATAGGCCAGACAGGGCTTAGATTAAGCCAATACTAGGCCTTAGTTCAATTAGGACATTTAAGTAGCTTTTATAAACATGCCTTAAACACATTACTGGTGTGCATCTTGAGACAAAACAATGGCACTGGCATGTCAGTTAAAACAGTGCTTTCAGTTAAAACAGCTCAAACATTAATTTTAGTCTGGGAAATTTTAATTTAGATGTTTAAACCTTGTCTCTGAAACCAGGGGATAGTCTTTTTGAATAAAGCAAAACAAAAGCAAACTATACACTACCATTCAAAAGTTTGGGGTCAGTAAGATTTGTTTATGTTTTTGACAGAAGTCTCTTATGCTCACAAAGGCTGCATTTTGAAATATTATTAAATATTAAAATAACTGTTTTCTATTTAAATATATTTTAAATGTAATTTATTCCTGTGATGGAAAAGCTGAATTTTTCAAGCATAATGTCTTAATGTCTCATATTACTTATTATTATCAATGTTGAAAACATATCAATGTTGTGAAGCTTAATATTTTGTGATTTTTTTTTAAGAATTATTTGAGGTATAGAACGTTCAAAATAACAGCATTTATTTGAAATAAAAATATTTTGAAATCGCCATACTTTTGAACGTAAATATAAAGTGACAATTACTAGTTTGCTACATTGTTACAAAAATACTTCAAATAATAAATAAATAAATAATGTTCCACAAAAATAGTAAGCAGCACAACAGTTTTAAGAAATGTTTCTTGACCACCAAATTAGCATAGTAGAATGATTTTGATCAAATAAATGTGTGCCTTAGTGAGCATAAGCAATTTCAAATTTCAAAAACATTAAAAAATATTATAGATTGAATGGTTGGTTGGCTGGTTGTGTATTACCTCTTGTAAAAATATATGCTTTTATGTTTACTCCAAATTTACTTTGTTGAATCAAGGCTAAAGCAAAGAAAAAGAGATTGGTTGTCAAGTTGAGGGCCTCAAGGACAGAAATTGAAAACCACATCCTAATGGTGAAATGCATTTCTGGAAAAGCTCAAATCCTAAAATGTTGTGTTTTATGCAAATAGATTCCCTTTAATACCTATTCAGAGAATTTGTGAGAGATACATGTTCCAGTAATACACATGACACTCTCTGGCTATTAGTATGCAAATGTAGCGTCTTTTTCTTCCTGAACTGTATTTCATTAGTAGACTGATCTGACAGGTCAGACAGGGCTGATGTAGAATGCTGGCTCCTCTCCAGAATGCATATGTGCACAATGCTGGATCTCTCTATACAGTATTTTTGTTTTGTGTAATTTTTTTCCCCACCACCATTGGAAGTGAAATGTTAATAAACCATGCAGCGCTCTGAGAATGATTATTATATGGAGGTGTATGAATTAGGGCCAGCTTGTCAAGTTTGTCAGGGTGCTGAATTAGAGAGACCAGTGTGAGCCATAAAGTACCACTTCATCTGTCGGTGCCGGCTTTGTCGGAGCTCAATTAGCATGCAGATTTCTGAATGCTTTATGAGAGCGCTGGGACTGAAGGACCTCTCAAAACATTGATTTATGATCTGAGCTCTGTCGCCGTTGCCTACGGCATCGGGGCAGCCCGCACCGGTGATTTTGTTTTCAAATAATGTTTTTACAGTTTGACAAGATCTAGTGCAATAAGTGACACGATTTATATTTCACACATCATTGTTCTAAAGAGGCTTATGCGATGTTTGGAGTGTTTCTTAAGTGTCTTACAATATATGGATTATATGTTGATGCCCTGATTAAGCATTTGATGTAAAGCATGAGCAGTTCGTATTTGCCTTCCTCGCTCTCAATCTCACTCTCATTCTTTCTTTTCTGTAGCTGTAAGCAGAAGCTGTATCTTGAAAACCTCCCAAACACCAGTATTATCATCCCGTTCCATAACGAAGGCTGGTCCTCTCTGCTCAGAACCCTCCACAGCATCACCAACCGCACACCTGACCACCTGATCGCAGAGATCATACTGGTTGACGACTACAGTGACAGAGGTAAACGGAAGAGCATTTATTTGTCTCTCAGAGCATCTACTTAACATCAGGGCCGTTGCTGGTGGCTTTCTGCATTAGCTGCTCAAAGTGAATGTTGAACGAAGCTTTGATAGTACTAGGTCCTTGAGTCTGTCATTTATTGAAGTAGACCGGGCTTTGTCAATTGACCACTGAGTGACAAGCATTATGTTATGTTATGATTGGTGTTTTATCAATTTGAAGGGACTTTTGACACTTGTAGGCTCCCTCAAAACTGGGTGTGACTGTTAAAAGGGTCCAACATTTCATATAGATCTTTCACAATGTTTTTTTTTTGTTTTTTTGTTTTTTGTCTGTCATGTTCCCTACAAAGTGGTGGAAATTATATATTAAATATTTGTTGGACTCCTTTGTCTCATTAAGGCTAATTTAAATGTTAGCATTTTATGTATTAATATATTTAAAGCACATTTAAACAGGGTTTGTTTCTTCATTAAGGCAATAGGGCAACACACCACCAAAGTGCAAAAGGGACGGATTTTTTCAATCACATTCGCATTCAACCACAGAGTTACGCTAGCCATCACTGTAGACTGTTTGTTCTACCTCTGGATATAGTCCAATCAGCTTCAAGTCATGTTCTGTGGAGTACCGCCACTTTTTGGGCGATGTCAGTGTTCCCTTAGACTTCCATACAAAGATTTTTTTTTCTTCTTTCGAAGCCACTGCAATGCATTCTCTATGGGTTCCGGGAGGGCTCGCACTAACATGCTTTCGTCATCATACGTAACCTTAACTTGTGCAACGATTGGTGGAAACAAACATACCTATTAACAATCTTTAAAGGGCCCCTATCATGGCATTTGAAATGTTCCTATTTTTGTTTTGTGAGTTCCCAAAAACAGTTTTACATGCATGCAAGGACAAAAAACCCTTTCATTGTCTTATAGTATGCATTTATGATTTGCTCAACGACTCCCAAATGATTCGTTCAACGATTCATTTTCCCAAACACTTCCTTTGCGTGATGCTAATCTGTGGTGATTGGTCAGCGGTGTTTACAGACAAAATACTTCTACTGGTTAACATGGAGTACAGTATACAGTGCTTGCATCACTTACATTGTGTTATAATGATGGTGTCCTGCTTTGTTGTAAAAAATAAAAACTCAAAAATAAGTTGATTTATGTTTATGTTAGCGCCCATAGCCCACAGCTTGGTGGTAAACACCCATTCAAGTCATTGTTTATGTTAGCCCAACGCAGAAACATATTGATAAAGCACTGCAGTACACTGACAAAATAAAAACCTTGGATCAACTTAAAAAAATTTAAGTAATCAATCACATGAAATATTTGACATTGACTCAAAGTAAATCATTTAATTTAGTTTAACCTGAAAAGTTTAAATCCATGCAACCACTTTTTGAAGGTTGATCAAACTAATTATTTTAGGTTAGAACACACTAACTAAACTAATATGTATAGGTTAAAGTAAATTAATTATTTTAAGTTAAAACAAACAAATGTTTATAGGTCCGAGTAAATTAATTATTTTAGGTAGTCTCAAATAAAAAAAATAACAGTTGTCATTATTTGAAATGTATAATAAATCAAATATATATATAAAAAATGCTTTTAATACACTTTGATCAATGACTACTCAGAACACTTTCCTTTAGAACACATTTATATTTATTGTTCAATAAACTGACAACATTGAACATTGGTTTCAAATCTATGAAGATTAACAGTCTGCTTCACACAAAAATACTTTGAGCCCACAAATTTGTTACATAATTTCATATCACTTGATAACATACATAAATATTAAATTAGGAAGGTTTGTCCTGACATAATACATTTCACCATAAAACATAATACAATTAAAATGTTATGACAGTATTGTATACCTGTTTCAAATGTAGATGTACCTGAGACAAATCCTGGAACTGCTCCTCAGACAGTGAACAGTGGAACTCCTAAGACACTGACAGAGTTTCTGGTACAGAGCTGTAAGCACAGCTATTTTATTTTAGGTTAAGTGTGTATATGAGCACAAAGACCATGATGGCAAAAGCGGTTGCAACCGAGGGGAACTTGTTCAGGATGTCTGTTCCTTCGATGACAATTTTAATGTCTTTGGGTGGATGGAGAGGATCCTCTTTCCTTGTGATCAAGATCGCCATGGTTGTCTGCTCCAGTTCTTCAATGTTCTTCAATTATCTTCAATGAAAATAAGTACATTATAGTTACAGAAATCTCCCGATTTCATGATCACAATGTGCCAAGCTCTTATACACTCTAAACTTTCAAAACTTGAATAGGCGCAAATCAAACGAATCAAATGTTTATTACAAGGGGTGTGACTAGATTAAAAGTGACGAGATTTCTTGTCTGGTTAGAAGCGGTCCCATGAGATTTACGCAATTCACATTTTTCACCTGCTGTTACGCGACCTCAAATTATCTCACACAGTAAATAAAACAAATGTATAACTGATAACGTGCACTCACGGAGTGAATTAACTCTGCCCAGCTGATGCAACACCAGCGTACGCAAGGGCTGCACGATATTGGGAAAAAATGGCATTGCGATATTCTATTTTTCTGCGATATATATTGCGATATTTCACCAGATTAAAGTGGATCGGTTTAAAGGAGTCATTCGTTTGCGAATCGGACGTGTCATCAGTGGACGTGTAGCTTACAGACACTGCACAAGATTTGTATCAACATAGAAAACATTTCATCACTGGAAAGGTTTTTTCGTTTATTGCAATTGTGGTTTATGTCAGCTGAATGTGCGGAACGATTTATAGATATAGATAAGGCAACGTTTTTTTTGGCGCAATTCACACCCGTTGGTAATTCAGGAGAGAAAAATCTCTGAATGCTCCACGTGAAACTTCGGTCTTTCGACCTTTTACCATCGCGTCACGTGATGTTGATTAATATGCGCAAAGATTGTGGTGAGATTTCAGCCTGATCAGAAGTGTTTTCTCTAGGGCTGCACGATATTAGGAAAAAAACGGCATTGCAATATTTTTCTATTCTGCAATATATATTGCGATATGAACAAATACAGGAACAGGAATTCAACTGCTCTATTTGAAAATAATTTAGCATCGCAAGAAAAACGCAAGAAAAACGTATAGCTAGTTAGATTATTAAAAAGACATTGGATCATTGATGTTAGTTCGACTGTTAGCTAGCAGAGCTAACGTTAGCGCGCTAACGTTATACTAGCACGCTGCAATCATGTCCGATGGCAGACAGAATTGCAAAATAAAAAGCAATCCAACAGCACATACAATGTAAACAAAGACATGTTTTCTTGCGGCGGCCTTTATAAAAGGAGCTGTGGTAAAAATCTAGTCATGTTATGAACGGAAGTGGAAGTGACTGCAGACTGTGCTCTTCTGTGCATTCTTCAAATGCATTTGAATTCACAAACATAACATTAGCTGTAACGTTAACTAACTTGCACGTGGTAACTTTAGCTAACCAATGCCCCCACAAAATTCATTTAGAAATTATAGTTTTCATTTATTAGCCAGTTAGCTAGCAACCTGTGACAGCATTACTCACTCACTCACCCACGACCAAAGGGCGGCTAATGTAACCTAACGTTATAGTTTGAATGAAGAATGCTAACATTACTAGTGCTATCTTATAATTTACATGCTATCAATAATGCTGAAATTACAGCCAGAGTCAAGGCATGCTAGGTAACGTATACTTGGAAAAACTGTTAACGGTAGACAAAGTTTATTGTTTTTACTTACCAGTATCAATGTTGCTCGTAGTTTTTCTGTGTCGCAGGCTCGCAGGGTTCTGTTGAAGTGTACCGTCACGGCCGCCGCTCGTCGTGTGTGTTCTTCAGGTTCTTCACAGACAGTTCAACTGTGACGGACATTTTTTTTTTTATCCTTTTTTTAAACAGGCCAGAGAGCGGGATCTCCAACTCAACAATGCGCATGTGCAAATCATGCTTAATCTAATAAAAATGCTCTGATCAAATGAATAAATTCAGTTTAATGTCTCGCTGCCAATTTATATTGTATCAATGTAAAAAAAATGGATTCAACCATAAAAATAAACTAAAACGTTTATTTTAAATGAACAAAACTAATAATTTTAAGCTATTACGACGAGTACACATTTTAAATACACATTAAACAAACAATAGCAATGTTAGACTTTTTTCAGTGTAGTATACCAAAGTATTGCTCTATTCTTTATCACAACTCCAAATTATAACAACGACAAACATTTGACATATTTCTAAACAATTGAGAGTGAACACATTGCTGTTAGATGGAGACCTAGAAGCTGCGCGGAGCGTACACAACACACACAACAAAATACGTATTGAGTAAGCTACAAAAAACATAACAGCAAAAATTAGGAGGAGGAGGAAGTTGATCCATATAAACTGGGTACTGACCACTCCTTCAGTAACAACCGGCTTGCGAATCCACAGTTGAAAGCATTTATGTTGGTGAAGCAATCGTAAGTAAAATGATGGGAACACAACACAAGGTTCGGGCTATACTGCTCTGGTATCGTTGTAAATATGAACTTTAACCACTGATTCTTCACATGCTCATCCCTGGGCAGTGAAAACAAACTGGCTCTAGCTTTGCATTGTAGAACACAGCGTCTTCTCGACATGATGCTGTTCAGCTGAAGTATTTGAATGTGTTTAAGTTTTCACTTGACTTGTGTCTGCGTGCGCGCGCAATAAGTGGGCAGGCTAATGTTTCGTATTGACGTCACTACGAAACGGCTTATGACTCGTTTGAAAAACAATTAATTTCATTGACTCAGAGTCGACTCTTTCTTTTAAGAGACAATAACTTTATATACGGTACACTTTCAGGTTTAAAACTTTGCAGGATGGTTTCATTCACTTAGAGCTATATTACACACTACATGAAAGGTTATTTTCAAAAATCCATGATAGGGGCACTTTAAGCTGAAGTGACATCCAATAATTTCCTCAGTGCAGAACTTACATTTCACGGACATATTCTCCTTCTGTAAATGTTAAAAAAGTCAAGCAAATATTTTCAATTTGCTGTCAGGAGTGGACGAGCCTTCTGAAAGCTAAACTTTCGTGAACGAGCGCCGCCACGCGCATGAGCTCCAAACATATGGAACACAATAGGAACGCAATAATTCTGACTAAATTATACATTAACACTAAAATATAAATATGTTTTGCTAAAACATTGGTCAGGATGTGACAGATTTTTTTTTATTCAAATCGAAAAAATATAAATACTGAGATTATTCCATACAGATTTTTTTGGACATATTGCCCAACCCTTTCTTATGGCATGCTTTAGCTAAGCAGTAATTATACATTATTATCACTGTTAAATGGCTATTTAACAATTAGCCTACATTTAGTCCTAGATTACTAATTCAGTTTGTTTGCGCCAGCCACCTCTGCATTTAAATAACATTTTCACATTTCTTTAATTTTGACAAAATACAGCTTGATGCACAGTAAAACTAAAATATTCAAGTGATATTTACTAGGATATTTTTGCCTGTTTGTTTGTATGTATGTGTGTGTATATATATATATATATATATATATATATATATATATATATATATATGTGTGTGTGTGTGTGTGTGTGTGCGTGTGTGTGTGTGTGTGTGTACATACAAACAAACACAGACACACACATGTATAGAAAGACAAACCAAAAAAATGATGCCACACCTGAGGGACAGTGGTAATTTATGTAAAAAGGATATACATCATTTACAACCCTTCTTTTTATATATATATATATATATATAGATATATATATCGAGTATATACAACACTTCGGTCTTACCGTTTTTTATCTCATTGACCATGAAAAGTAAGACGTTTGGTAGCGGAATGCAGTAAGTTCAAGTCATCAGGAATGTGTCTTTGCTTTGAGACACATAGCGCTCGGTTGAGCACCAAATACTCCTCCTTTTGGAGCAGCATCCCAATACCTTACACAATAAATCAATAAGAACATCCCACCGCACAATGCCTCTCTGTACTACAAGACATCTCAGCCAATAGCATTCCATCTCCCAGCTGGGCATGCATCATGACTGTAGAGGAATAATGGGCGAGCACCTCTCTATTCCCATTACAATACTCATGTCCACCTGAAATGACCTGCCATTAGACTGAGAGTCGTCTTGCATCGTTTGATTTTTTTTTTTTTATATATATATAATTACACAAATGGTTGTTTGTGTCAGCATGTTCATATAATATAATACAGCGTTTCCTAATTCATGCAAGGCCATCTGCAATGTTTAACGTGTGTGTATACTGTGTGTAGAGATTAACTCTGCTATGCTAATCGACACAAGCTCATTGGTCAGTTCCCTTTGATGATGAGCTCATATGAGATGCAGATTCTCTCTCAACAGATTTTTGACCTAGAGCAACAGTAGCGATGAACTCTCAAAGCATAGAAAATGTCAGTTTCCTGGCATTTCATTTCAGTGATTTGAAAGCAGATCCACTGAAAACGCACTAAATCTCCTGTGCATTTGTCAAGTGCTCGTATGAGTCATTTATGTGGTTTAAAGAGTTTAAAGAGAATTTCAGCCAGATGCATTGCTTACTCTCTGTAACAAACATTTGTCAGTTTCCTCAGATCTCTAGCAATGAGAGGTAATTCCGCCAGCCGGTATATAGAAAAAATGAATGAGCTTTCCAGTACTGATTTGGTAGTTACGTTTCACTCAGACTAAAGATTGACCAATAATGTCCAAGTGCATTTGAGAGGAAATAAGCACCTGTCAGTAGCGTCATCGGTCACTCTAACTGCACTCTCTCTACACAAACACACAGAAGGATGTGTGCAGCTGGTGGCCTTTTTGTCTGGACAGTCGCTATTGAAAACGTTCAGTACCATCAATCACTACAGCCAAAAGCGAGAGCAAGATCTAATTAGCATAGAGCAGAGGACAGTCCAGAATGTCTGACAGAGAGCCACACTTCTGCCACTCATAATCACTGGCACTAACCAAACCAGATATGAAGTGGATATAAAGTGGGCTGAAGTTATTCCCCCTATCTCCTTGTGTTCTCTTTAGCACCACTCATGATAACCATTAGTGCTGGATGATATAGAAATTTCTGTATTTTTCCGACTTTTTAAAAATGTGCAATATGTCTCAATATGCATGTATTTTCTTATTCTATTAAAAAAAGGAGCTGAGCTTTCAACCAAATTGCCACTGTTGCTTTGGTAACACTTTATTTCGATGGTCAGTTAAAGGTATTGTAGGCAGAATTTTCAAAAAAATAACAATTCCCAAAATTGTTTAAACTGTCTTTATATACCGATACATAATTAAAATGTAAGTACTCTGAAAAAGAGATTTTAAAAATCGAGTGTCTGTAGTCCTCTCAGGGCTGTAATAAACAGCTCATTATTCCATTGACACACACCCCCTCCCTTCTCGGCTCTTTCCAAAGCCACGATACTGGTAAAGTTTAAAATATAGAGTTTGATTCGGTAACAAGCTAGTAACATAAGGCAAACTCAAAGCTAAAAACAGGTTGCATTGATACACGTTTTTCCTGTTACCATCAGTTACACTGTGATGAAGGGGAATTTCGTGTAAGATTCATAACATATACGGTGTTTTGCATGTAAGAGCTTCCACGATGAAAGCACTGTTACCGTCACATCAGCCCCTTGATGTCCCTCAGTTGTCCACCGCTGGAAAGCCCTGATATTGCTTGCTTTATCCAAAGACTTTTACCAATAGCCTTTTCAAATACCGTCTTCCTTTTCTTGCCTGGTTTGCCTTCGCTGACTGTATATGCAGGTACTGGGAATTTTGACTGCTAAATTCGCGGCCATAATTGTGATTCTTTAGCGTCCGTGCTTCTTCCCCTCCTCGATTCAAACGGGCGCGCGCGTGTGGGCAGCTCCTGTAACTGCAAGGGTGATTGCCATGGCAGCGAGGGAGAGTGACAGTCGCTCCAGCCAATCATTTCATCCAGCCAATAATTTCATTCGTCCCGAATGGAGATAAGTAGCTGTGTTTATTACAGCACTGAGAGGACTACAGACACTCGATTTTTATACTTTCTTTTTCAGAGTACTTACATTTTAATTATGTGTTGATATATATAGAAAGTTCATACATATTTTGTTAGAAAAATTCTACCTACAATACCTTTAACTCTCATTAGAGTATTAGTAGACTGTCTGCTTATTATCTGCTAACACTTTATTGTGATGGTCCCTCAACAGACATTCTACGGACTATAAGTAACTTTGCAACTGCATTTCAACTTATTCTATTCACCTGAACCCTACAACTAACCCTAACCTAACAATATACTGTCTATGACATCTACTAATGCTCTAATGATGAGAGTTAGTTGACAAGTCACTTATAGTTAGTAGAATGTCTAGTGGGCCATCAAAATAAAGTGTAACCAAATAAAAATACATAATCATAAACAGCAGTATTTAGTTACAATAAAATGTTTCCATGTATCAACAATGCCACACTGAGATTTCTCTGCACATTTTGAATGCTAACAAATTACACTAAATAATCACTGAATCAGAGTTTTGAATTGATTCACTTAGTTTGAGCTGATTTACTAAAATGAGTCAAACTTATTGAATTAAATGCATTTTTTGCTTCTAAAAATGTCCATAACATCTGTCTTTAAACTGTATCATTGACTCGTGATACAGTTTTTGTATCTTTAATACTGGAACTGAAAATAAAAATAAGAAGTGCATTAAAATCATTGCAATATTGACAATCCTAAATTTACTTTTAATATATGCAAGTAAAACCACAACTTTTAATGCTTCAGGCAGACACTTATCAAAGCAATTTACATTGCTTTCAAGATCCAAAATATACTGTGCAGTGAATGTCCTAATATTCATATAGAGTTAATTTTAAAACATCTACTTATGAATAGATGCACATGAAAAGACCAAAGTGTCGCTTTTCACTTGTATTGTGTGATTAATTTTCATGAATATGTAGAGCGTTTGTGTTTCTTCGACTCTGCTTAAAGAAAAGTATTTTTAGAGCGTTGCTAAAGTGGAAGCTCTGCTGGTGTCTCTCTCGCCGCCAGCCTGGCTCTTATTGAAGATAAGCATTTCCACCATGTCTCACTATGTGCAGAAGAGGCCTTGCTGGGCTCTCATTAATTGTGGATACAAATTAAATTCATGCCATGCATTTAATTAATTGCGAAACGTCTTCGTCATGGAAGCTCACAGTGGCAATCAGTAGCGTGAAGGTGCTTCATCGCTGAACACTTTTGTTGTTCTTTTCTTGGCCCGGATGACTCGTTAAGGCGTCCAGAATGTTCATTTTTGCCTGTGTGTTTAGCTAAGCTGTAAAGTCAACTGCATGATTATTAAATTCATATTCCTTAGATAGTATTCAATTAGAACATGTAATTAAAGCTCTCTTCTAATGAACCAAAATTAAATGGCTTGCATGAAAGATGACACTTTAAAGGCAGATACAACACATGCAAGTCAGCATTCATTTTCTATTAAGGCTAATTAAACCGTCATTATCATTGCATGGACGTGTGTTCATATAGTAAATCAGTATTAGTGACCATTACAGTATATTGATAAATGTAATACATCAGCTATGCTTGCCATTGATTCTATTTGAATAGGAGTGAAAGATAAAGGGCATTTGAATGAATATTGCGTTTTCAATATTTTTTTAAGTTATGCTCAATCGGCAGACTTAAAGAATATGCGTGTTGACATTATTTTAGTGATAAAATTGCTTACTAACATTTTATAATTTGAATATAATGAGTTATATCCAGTTTTACAACTTTATGCTAATGTAAAAGCAATGTCATAATGACTGTACAAATTATGTAAATAGATTTACATCTCAAATAATACACGTTTTATTAAGAATGAACACGTTTTATTAGATACTACTGTTAAAAATTTAGCGGGCGGTACTCACCAAGGCTGAATTTATTTGATCAAAAATACAGTTAAAGCAGTAATATTGTGAATATTGTGAATAATAGTAATATCCTGTGATGGCAAAGGTGACTTTTACTCTTCAGTGTCACATGATTCTCCTGTGTCTAATAAATCCTCCTAGAGTTTTGCTCCAATTTTCATGAAAAAATTAACCAGATCATCTTTAGGCTGTCACGGTTATCTGGACTCAATCATCTTTAGTTTCACTTTCACGGACTTTCAGTTTGTTTTTATCAGACACATGTTTCTTTGTCTTTTTTTAATTTATTTTTTACCGCCACTCATCTGTTCACGTGGACACTAATCTTCCAACAAAGCTGTACATAATTTAGTTCTTTACCTCTGTAAATTTAGTTCCTCTGTGTTCAGTCTTCAGTTGTCGGTCAATGTTTGCATGTTAACCTTCTTTTCACGCACGCACTGTAACACTTTCTGTGTTTATTGTATTATTAAATCACTTCGTATTGGATCCGGTTTGTGTTATGATAACCATGAGCTGAGGGTACCTGCACAGTTTCGGGGCGGTGCCACCCAGTGGTCAGCAGATATGAAAAATTATTATTTTTTTCTCATAACTTCTGATCAGATTGGCCAAAAATCACAAATTGCTTTATGTTCTGTGGAGCATGCCGAGTTGAATTTATGCCCAATTTATCGACTAATTTATCTACCATTTTGGGTGTTTGGATGACAAGAATTTTGTCATAAAATAGTATACACTCACCTAAAGGATTATTAGGAACACACAACGCATTCTCATCCCAGGGCGTCATATTCTGACACTTTGACAAAGCGTCTAAATCCAACGCCCATGGAACCCTTTAGCGTCAATATAACACGCAGAGAGATGGGTAGGTTTAGGTATGGTGTAGGGTTAGGGTTAGACCGCTAGGAGGCGCCTTCTGACCCATATATATCGGCGTCTCATATTGACGCTAAAGGGTACCATGCGCGTTCGATATAGACGCTTTGGCAAAAGCGTCATTATATTACGCCTTGGGATGAGAACGGGCTGGAACACCATACTAATACTGTGTTTGATCCCCTTTCGCCTTCAGAACTGCCTTAAAGGGTCATGAAACCCCAAACCAAATTTTCTGAGATTTTAACAGAGGTATGTTTGTTGAACACCATTGAAGACAATGTTTGCATCTGTTAGATTTAATAGTATGATTAAAATGGTTCAATTTTTTTTTTTTTTTTGCTTTTTTCGTCTTCCGGGTTTAAAATCTACATCTCAGGCCGTGACGTGGCAGTGCACTGTGAGTGCGTTGATGACTCATCGGTGTCTCATAATTATGTTTTCATATATTTCAAATTTCATATCCTATGAGAAGACACTGTCTCTTAATTATTCATGACACCACGTGGATCTTTCCAAGTTGCATGACATGTCAAACTGTGATATCGCGAAGTAGATGAGAGAGACATGGTACGCAACAAGTGTTTGTTTTCCATGTGCAAAAGTCTAAGTGGGTTGAATATGTTTCCCTGCAATGCTGCCAGGGCTAAACTCTGGCTCTGGGCGGTTGGTTGGCCATCAACCACGGACACATCTAAACTATAGTGTGTGCCGCAAACATTTGCAGTTTGCGTCTTGGGAGTGATGCGGTCCCGAGAACTTTTCTATCCCTTCAGAGGTATGTGTGTGTGTGTCTAAAATGAGAAGTCTGCACCTCCAAAGAGCGTTCTTTATTATGGGGGTTCAGGGGGCGCCGTAGATCTAGGCTATGCATGGAACGTTAAACGGAAAATTAATTATTTTAAAATATATGCATTTATAGTATCTATATAAACAACTATATATTTTATTATGACATTATAATTATACATATTGCCTACATTATTATGTTTTAAATATAATTACAATTACTGTAGGCTAATAGGCCTATATGTAGCATTCAGTTACTTTTGAAAGGACAATAATAAAGTGTCAGTGTATTTCATTAGACTTTAACTTTGCCAGCTATAAAAAAAAATCTAGCATTTCCTCACATTTTACCACTGCTTTTTAGTGACAGTCGATATGCATGGGCCACTGGCAATGACAGTGATGGCCAGACACACCCACTCCCTCCCTTCTTCTCACAGCCATCCACGTCCATTTAAGTTGCATTTTTCAAAAATATTGTGAGCTAGACTTGAGCTGAAAGAGGGGGGTTTCATGACCCTTTAATTCTACGTGGCATTGATTCAACAAGGTGCTGAAAGCATTCTTTAGAAATGTTGGCCCATATTGATAGGATAGCATCTTGCAGTTGATTTGTGGGATGCACATCCAGGGCACGAAGCTCCCTTTCCACCACATCCCAAAGATGCTCTATTGGGTTGACTAGTGTCAACTATTCTATTGGGTCTTATCTGGTGACTGTGGGGGCCATTTTAGTAGAGTGAACTCATTGTCATGTTCAAGAAACCAATTTGAAATTATTCGAGCTTTGTGACATGGTGCATTATCCTGCTGGAAGTAACCATCAGAGGATGGGTACAGGGTGGCCATAAAGGGATGGACATGGTCAGAAACAATGCTCAGGTAGGCCGTGGCATTTAAACGATGCCCAATTGACACCACTCAATTGGGCATCACTCAATCTGATATCACTCCCGGCCATCACTGATCTTCATCACTCACGATGCCTGTGACGCGCATATAATATCATTAAGGATAACACACACCCCAGTCATGGACTTTTCTCCATCCTCCCTTCTGGGAGACGTTACAGGAGCCTTAGAAATCGCACCAGCAGGCTCAGAAACAGCTTTTTCACAACACCATAACGCTGTTCAACGCCGAGCCCAAACACCAGCCCCTGTCCCTGTGCTGCTCCACACCCTCTCCCTCTGAACTCAGATTATAGGATGTCTGATTACCTCTGATCATTATGCACTTTACAAATACACTTCAACAATGCAATATTTATATGATATATCTCTAATTATATGGATTATGGACCATCTGACTTCTCAGAACTCTATGCACCCATTGCACTTTATTGCTAATGGTTTTTAATAATGGACTAATATGATCATACATTTGATGATACAGACAATGTTTTTTTTTTAAGCACTGCTAAAAATAAAAGCATTTTAATGATTGCACTACTGGTTAGATGTAAAACTGCATTTCGTTGTACTGGTTGTCCTTACTTGTGCAATGACAATAAAGTTGAATCTGATCTGATCTGAATTGGCACTAAGGGGCCTAAAGTATGCCAAGAAAACATCCCCCACACCATTACACCACCACCACCAGCCTGCACAGTGGTAACAAGGCATGATGGATCCATGTTCTCATTCTGTTTACGCCAAATTCTGACTCTACCATCTGAATGTCTCAACAGAAATCGAGACTCATCAGACCAGGCAACATTTTTCCAGTCTTCAACTGTCCAATTTTTGTGAGCTCTTGCAAATTGTAGCCGCTTTTTCTTTTCTTTTTTGTAGTGGAGATGAGTGGTACCCGGTGGGGTCTTCTGCTGTTGTAGCCCATCCGCCTCAAGGTTGTGAGTGTTGTGGCTTCACAAATGCTTTGCTGCATACCTTGGTTGTAACGAGTGGTTATTTCAGTCAAAGTTGCTCTTCTATCAGCTTGAATCAGTCGGCCCATTCTCCTCTGACCTCTAGCATCAACAAGGCATTTTCACCCACAGGACTGCTGCATACTGGATGTTTTTCCCTTTTCACACCATTCTTTGTAAACCCTAGAAATGGTTGTGCGTGAAAATCCCAGTAACTGAGCAGAATTGTGAAATACTCAGACCGGCCCGTCTGGCACCAACAACTGACCACGCCACATTGATATGGTAACAGTGCCACCTATTGGTAAAATAAATTATTAGCAATTAAATCATATCACTAGTGATTATATTTATGATTTTTTTTCCAGCCATTATTATTTTGTCATAATCATCAATATGCCACAAATGTTGTTGATCCAACTTGAAGGTAAAATTCTGCCATAATTTTCTAGTGTTCCAAACCTGTATGGCTGTCTTTCTTCTGCAGAGCACAAAAGAATAAAATGATTATATAAATGTAATTGTTTTGGTTAGTATCCCTTCAAACTTGTACTGAACCAAGAATATTCATTTAAGAGCAACACAGAAACACATTTATGGTCCACCTTCTGTGAGGTGAGTACAATGTCACAACACAACCTTAACTTCCATTGCCTAATTTGTGTTTTTACCTGCTGGAAGCTGAATTTGTAATAATTACTGACCAGCCTCCATGTGCCCTTTCAAAAGCTACAGCTGACACAATTAGTATGGTGTGAAGATAGTCTGCCTACTCTTGGACACACACACACACACACACACACAGACACACACACACACACACACAAACACAGAGACAAACACAGATTCACAGTTTTTGCTGGCTCACCTTGACAGTGAATGATTACTATGCTCTGTGTTTTGCGAATGACGAGGAACAACTCCTGCAAGCCAAATGTGTTTCCCTCCAAGAAAACGTCCTTGAACTCCTCCACAAAGTGATGTAAAGAACCGAATGATAAAATCTTTGCAGTAACAAGCTGTTCATGCTGCACCCTTTTCTGACATACTATTTGAGAAGCAGACAGTGGGATACTGGGCACTTTGCTAGCCAAGCCTCTCAGAGTCTTCTGCTAAGACAGCGTAATTATTACAATCACCTCTCCTCTTTTTTAGAGCAGACACATCCATGCCATGAACCAATTCACGAAGCAACTTGAGATGTTACTTAAAGAGAGAGAGAGTGCTCTTATATTGGATCTGTCAATGCTTTAGTGAATACACCCAGCATGCTTTGCTCCAAAAACTGCCCAAAGTGCAGGTGATTTTTTTTTAAGTATACAGGTAATTTAGGTGTGTCTTAATCCATCAGATTACTTGCTTTGAAAAAAGAAAAAATATAGAGAGAGTTAGTGTAGAGGTCTGTTCCATTTGCCATTCTTCTGTACTATGTTAGGTCATTTTTGTAGGAGAAGGAGTGCCAGTAGTGTGTTCACAATGAGCAATGCAATAAGACACTTTATGCACTCATGCAGTTTATCTGGAAATTATGGTGGAATGATCAAAAATGGTCAAAATGGCAGACGCAGTGACTGCTGTAACTTGGGTGATAAGGCTGGTCCTCTGAGTGTTGGTGGTCCACTGATTAATGTAAATACAGGTCAGGTGTCCACAAGAAAAAGAGATAAGACCTGTCCTGATGCCCTTGATGATGACTTGGCGAGGCTTCTCTGGAGGGCGACTCAGTCTGTGGAGAAGGCAGCATTATGCAAAGTTGAATGCGTTGACAAAAATGTTTAATATTTGTTTAACATGTACTGTATGTACAAGGTCATTTTGGCAGTTGTATCGAATTAGGACTCAGGCAAGTGGTCAAAACAGGCATATGGAAATGTTTAAAATGTAATTTCTCAAATGAAAAGCTTATATGTATATAGCAGTTTATTTTCTGCAGCCGTTACTACAGTCTGTAGTGTCACATGATCCTTTAGATATCATTCTGATATGCCGATTTGGTGCACAAGACACATTTCTTGTTGAAAACAGTTCTGCTTCTTAATATTTGTGTGGAAACCCCGTATTCTTTGATGAATATAGAGTTCAAAAGAACAGTATTTATTTGAAATGTAAATATTTTGTAATATTATATATTTATTTACTTTCACTTTCGATCAGTTTAATACTTGCTGAATAAGATTATTAATTTCTCAAAAAAAGAGACAAAAAGAAGACGAGCATTTAAAATGTCACTTAAATGAACTGAAATTAAACAAATGTATGTAGTAAAAATAGCATTAGTGTTGTATTTGAGATTATACTACCCTTCAAATTCATATACTACTGTACATGACAGTGTAGTGTAGTGTAGTGTAGTGCACAGTGTATAGTACATAATTAGAGGCACTACTTAGTGATTTGTTTCTCAGTATAGGGACTACTTAAGTCACTATTTAATTGCATTTGTAGCTATTAGCTAAAAGCCATTGCGTCTAGCAAGTGGTGGGGTAAATCACCCCCAAAATACAGGGATTATCTAAGCAATAAATGAATCAAGGTGAAGAAAAAATCCATTGTCTAATAGCTTTTGCTGCACAGGAGGCAACTAATGTACCCTAAGCTGGCTGGGCTCAAGATCAGCCTCAGGGATCAATGTTCTTAAGCCCAATCAAAGCAATTCCATTGCATTATTTGGCTAGACTAATTGCTCGGACTAAAAAAGTGCAAAGTTTACCCCTAATGAGATTGACCCGTAGAATAAATGTGTTCCCTTGCTTTAAAGATTACGCTGACTTTTCTTATCCAGGGGCGCTTGTTAAATGAACACTTCCTGAGCATCCGGCTTTAATCGCTATTGCCATAAAATCATTGCTTGTGCATATTTCACAAGAAAAATGCTGTTTTCCCAGTGTCTCTGATTTAAAGGCACAAATCTCTGGATCAGCCAGGGTGTTTTACACATTATTGCAGTTTATCATGCACTGCACAAGCCTTTGCGAGTGCAGTCTCCAATCTTTTTAGTGGATGATCAGTGGGCTGGTCCTTTGGGTGTTAGTGGTCTGCTGACTGAGCCTTGGTGCGATGTGCTTAGATGACAAGACCCGGATGCCCTTGGACATTTTGCTGTCTTGGCGAGGCTTCTACCGATGGGGAAATGGCAGAATCTCTCTACAGTGGCCGTAGATGCGATTGATTGGAGCGGGCAAAAGAGACAGTGATGTACTCTTTGTCACTACCACTCCCCCATGGCGTGAAAGTTTAAAGCAAGAATCAATCCTCTCGTTGGCCGCCTCATGGAGGCTGTCGATAGTCATAAGTGGCTGACCTTCTCATCAAAGTTTGTGCCCCTCATCAGGCTCACGGACTCTGGCAGATATTGCTTGGAAAGCTGCATCCATTAATCCTGTGCCAACACAGCCAGGGATAGTCATGGTGACAAGGCTTTGAGGGTTTTTCACAAGAGCTGAAGTGTTAATCAAGTTAATAACACCACTGTCAGTGGCGGATGTTCAACAGGAGTTAGCATTTACATGCAAAAACATTATTTTTTAATTTGCACATAAAATACATTGAGATCAAAATCACAGTCATCAGCATCAACAATCCCCAGTTTGCACAATGCAGATGTTACTGTAAGTAGCATATTGTTTTGTTTGATATCTTCACTTACAGATATTATCATCTTCATTTACAATGCACTGCACTCAGCCTGCAGTAATTGGTCTACTAATAGCTACTTCAGAGACTTTTCTGCTTAAAGTATGATGCTCAGAACTAGTCCCTGCTGAGAAAATGGTTATCTCTCGCTCCCACTTTGACTCTTCACCACTAAGGATCTGGCTTCCTGTTCCCCAGGCTCTACACCACTGATGAGCTCTGTCAACCTCTGTATTTTGACATGGTATCTACTACATGGAGTGAACTACATTTAAAGCTACACTGTAAAAAGTACTAAAAAACACACTGTAGTTGTGAAAGAAATGGACAGAGTCCCATCTGTACAAATGTACAGGACCTTTGCAAAAATAAAAAAAAATACACTGATTTGTGTGTGCGCACAAGAAAAGCAATGTGGATGTTTCACCAATCATTATTACATAGGTTTTTAGAGACCCAGATCTATATCTAACACAGATGGATCTCTATCTGTCGTGATAATATAAAACTCTCCTGATATTAGAGTAACAATTACAGAATAATAAAATAAAGCATTTTTTGTTACCTTTTGGAGCTTGGAAGGGTTCAGTTTGAGCAGATGTTTTATATCATCATCACTGTCCTCATCACTGAGCTCATTTCCCAGTAGCATCTGGCTCATATGAGCAATCTCAAACATATTCTCAAAACTATAATTTTCAACATATTCAAAATCAATATTTTGATCACTGACAGATCCTTCACCAGATCCACCATCAAGTGACAGTGACTCTAATATTTGATTGTGTTCAGTACTTGCTCTGCAGTAAATCGCTGAGCCATTTCAAGTTTTGCTGATTATACTTCCTATTCTTTTGTTTTCTGCCTGCGGTAACTATGAGTGAAACATCACTTCATCATTGTGTATCGGACATTGCCCCCTTGTGGAATAAAGGTGAATTGCACTTTTAATTATTGTTGTGCAGCATAAATATACTTACACTGTTACACACCTCGGGTCGTTAGCGACCCTATACAATTTTTACAAAAAATGAAAGGGAATTTAATTTCTTTTATAATTGTATTATTATTTTTTTCCTATTATATTGTTTATAATTAATTGATTTAGGAATACTAAGAAGGTTGATGTCTAACTTTAAAAATGAGGAGGAGGGCCGTGAATGACGTCCCGGGTCACTAAAGACCCGAGGTATGCATTTAAGGGATATAGTTACATGTAATAATTTGTAGTCCCTTTTTTTTTTCTTTTTTTTGGTGAGTTATTTTATTGTATGGAATAGAGCAGGAACTTCCTGCCATTCTTCTCCATTTGTTTTCCGCAGAAGAAAGAAAAAAATACAGGTTTTGAAAGGCATGAGGGCTATTAATGATAACAGCACTGCTTTTTTTGGATGAACTATAGGAGCTGATTCTACCTGACCTGACTTTTCAGACATAGATTGTTGGCCAAGATGTTGCAGACTTCAAGAGGACTGTCATTCTAAAAATGGTATTTTATTTTGACAAATATTTTTTGTCACTATTATTATATAAGATAAAATGTGTATATATATAGATTGCCTGCTCATTCAGTATCATAAAGCTATGATAGTATTTTATTCAGTATTTTCAGTATTTTATTCAGTATCATAAAACTGTTAGTTTCTAACAGTTAGTAAACACTCTTTCTGCTAGTTACATTGTTACACCAGATTGAAACAAGTAAGTTAGTAAGTCTTTATGAAACAGGAAGTCTTTATGAGTAAGTCATTCATTCATTTACAGCTCATTCGATCAAAAACGCTTATTCATTTAGGAACAAAACTATTGTGTGTCTTTATATAGCTACGAGTTATCCAAAGCTGATTGGGAACTCAGTTGTAGCCGGAAAGGGTAAATAGTGTCCAGGTGGGAGGATCACAACTGCAGAATCTCGAGGTCATGAAAAGGAAGACGATGAAAATATAAGTTCTTATATTTTCGCATTCTGTTGCCACAATTCGGAAAGGCACAAACACAAACCATTTCTTCTTCACTTGTAAGCAACTCCGATCATCACTCGTCGCACACTCCGCTCCTCCCACCTGGACACTATTTACCTTTTCCGGCTACAACTGAGTTCCCATGGGACTTCAGCGCGAGACTACAGCTTGCCATCTAAAACACTATTTAGGTGAATTTAAACCATGGCTAAATTGCTAAACACATCTTGTTCACATGTAAGGCCCCTGTTCATGTTGGACAGACATTTTAATTGCATTTTGTGTCTGTTAAGAGGCTCAAAAACGCTCTTTATGTATATGCCCCCATAGCTGCCGTTTAAGCTGAGTGGGAGCTCTGGGCATTCGCTGTCGCAGCTCCGCGTCGCAAGCACCAATCCGGTTCGTTTTTTTTTTCTATAGACAGTACTCACAAAGGTATAACGATCAAGATTAACTTAAAAATTGCCCGGAGTTCTCCTTTAAGGTGTCATTGTTACAGTGCTATTATATATTTGAGTACTGAGAAATATTAATTTACAACATGTACTTACTATAGGGTTTGGGTAAGATTAGGATTTGGTTGAAGGTTAGTTGCATGTAATTTACTGTTAGTACTATGGTAAGTACATGTAACATATGTAACGTACACTGTAAAATAAAGTGCTACCAAATGAATAATTTAAATCTTAGTACATAGTTAAAGTCATTTATAATAGAAATAAAAAGTGAGACCATTCAGAAATGCCACAACTGTGTATTGTTTGGAGGCACCGGTTCTGCTGTGACTCCGTTTAGAACTATTTTTGTTGGCGGAGCAAACACAGACAAAGTTACTGATAATATTGCCTAAAACGTTGTAGTGTACTCAATAACTTTCTTGTTAATACACTGTCCCGCAAAAGCAATATCACACTCTAAACCAGCATCCAAAAATAACATATGTTATACTACGGGTAAGCACTGACTTCAGTGGCCTGAGAACACTGATGAAATTTGATTTGGATGAAATGTGACCTCTTTTTTGAAAGTAAGATAATGAAGGGCATTGAATCAGTAGAGGTTATGGCAGAATTGGTCATATCACCACCTGAGTGAGCAAAGCAATTATGCGTCCTTCAAATAAATAACTTCAAATATTTCAGCTTTATTTTTGGGTCATCCCACACCTTGCTAATTTTAAAGTGTAGAAACATCATTGGATACAGTGAACACAGATTTGTGGGTAGCAATACATTAAATGATAAAAATTTTTGCTCTTTTTTTCCGACCAAAATGAGCCCGACTCCTTGACAGCCACAGCTTTTTTAATAATGAGATACATCTACGCCCCACTCTCTTCAATCAGTCTTCTCAGGTAGTCCATTTCCTTGGCTGTGGGAGGTTGTGAAATATTCAGGAGCATGCATCAGTACTCCTATTATTGAAATCAGCAGCTACTCTTTTTAAAAGGTGTAGCCATTAATCAATCATTACCGGAACATTGGCTTTATTATTTGCTTCATTACCAAAGCTCTACCTCTGGCAACCACCATTTTGTGTGCATGAGTGGAATTTAATGCAGCGACTAGTGCCATTTTTCTATCATTATGTGAGCACTAGAGGACTTTTGTTGGAGATTACTGATAATGTTTTCAACCCTTACAGCCCTTCGTAACAGCATTCTATTGTGTACAGCCTTTCAGGATTAATTAATTGTGTCACCATGCTTGTGTCTGAAAGGCATGTGAATGAAAGGCTTAAGACTTCAGGTGAACTTAATGAAAGTTTTGCAAAGCATTTCCAGTACGTAAGCATTCATAAAGGTGCTAAGCTTCAATCATTATCTCAAGTTGACTCTACATGTCTAATGACCTGCACTGAAGTGATAAGAGAAGTCATAGAGATCTAATAGGCCGATAATCAAGCCACGACTGTCCCAGCATGATGACTTTTTATCAGCTTGCTTTAGAGAGACCCCCTAACAAGATTCATTGCTTTTCTTTCTCAGAATTAGAAAGGGTTATCTGCAAGAGCGGTCAAGTTTGGAGGGAAGCTCTTTTAATTATCATATCGTTGTCAGCTATCGATTTCGCCCTCGTCTTAAAGCAGAGGTATCAAAAGAACATCCAGCACCAAATAAGAAATAATTTCTCATGTCATTCGTAGTGTCACCTTGCTCAGCTGAGAAATGGTTGGAAATTATACTCCATTTAGGGCAATTGTGCTGCTGCTCAATACAAAGCCATTATTGTCCTCGAGAAATAGAGTAACATCTCTGTAGAGGAGCGACCGCCATCATGTGGGAGTGTAAAAACAGCTGTGATGAATGTTGTTCAAATGTAATGACTGAACTTGCAGTCAGCACAGTAGAGGAGGAGAAGGCAGAGACCATTGTGTGTGGTGGTTATTGGCTCCTGTTTTTACTTGGCATAGTCAACTGAAATCAAGCTGGGAAATAAACTCCCTCACACATGCCAAGCCCTGAAAGAAACTTGCAAATTGAATATTGCTATGAAAAAGACTTCCTTGACTAGGCGAATGCAGCTGTGGCCAGCAAGGTTATTTATTTTGTCATAAATGAATGTACTACGATGCCACCGGCTCAATTTTGGGGGTGGATTTGAAAAACGGCAGCTATTATTATTACTATTTGAGCACAATCAGCCTCATGTCTCCAAGCTGATTAGGAGTTGTCCTGAATGGCTCTGATTGTGTAATGATCAGCTAATTACAAAGAGCACAGTCCCATGCTGTGGTGAATTCAGCCTAGCTGCTAATGCCAGTCTGGCAGAGTGAATAATGCCCATAAGAGTTTCACTCACAATAGCGCTACAGTAATGGCATTAGAGCACATAGCAATTTATGTTTTTTTTTTTTTTTTTTTTTTTATGTGTTCTTTTCCGTGGATGAAATGTTAGCTTTGAATATCTCTTTGTAAATATTGCATCATATATCAGTTGCCAATGTGTATTCACACAGTTGTTAAGCGATCTGTGTGGCTGTGATGCATATTGCCAATGAATAATAGAAAACAGTGAAGCAGAGAGCCATGGCTGTAGCTCGAATCGGATCTATTATACATAACCATGAGCTACTGCAATTAACAAGAGTTTAAAAGCACAAATCATCTGCGTAACCAGCATTTTTATCTATCTATCTATCTATCTATCTATCTATCTATCTATCTATCTATCTATCTATCTATCTATCTATCTATCTATCTATCTATCTATCTATTTATCTATCTATCTATCTATCTATCTATCTATCTATCTATCTATCTATCTATCTATCTATCTATCTATCTATCTATCTATCTATCTATCTATCTATCTATCTATCTATCTATCTATCTGTCTATCTGTCTGTCTACAGTATCTATCTATCTATCTATCTATCTGTCTTCCAGTGCTGATGTCAAAATGCTAAGAAGTTATTTCATTCATATAAAATTTTCAATTAAATTGGAAAGATTGATAATATTTGGAAAGAATTATTTTTTTTTATTTTTTTTGATAATGGTCTCTGAATTTTGGACCCCACTATAAATCATTATAGCAGAGTTCAGTTCAGTATACTTTGGCTGTTGTGACAGTGATAAGCAATTTGATACAGAATTTGGAGACAAAAATAGGGAAACTCACTGACCAAGACTGACCAGAGTGGCTCTTTTAGACTCAGGGCTTAAACCAACCAAAATGTAACAGAGCAGAACAGGGCTAGAATAGGTGGACACCACATCAGGCAATACCATTAGCTGCATTGCACACGAATCAGAGCCTTGAATCTAATTCCATCTGCCACAGAAGAACAGTGAGCTTCAAGAGACCATGTGACCCTGCAGAACGCCGATAACTGTCCTTCTGGAACATGTTGTAATGTGAACTTCAGGGCAGCTAGTGAGTGTAAGACTGAAGTATTGTGAGCCATGGTGCATAGCGGTTTGAAGCAAACAGGCTGGACTAGAGCGCCGTTTGCCCCGGCACTGAGACTGATGAACGTGCCGTTCTGCCGAGATGGGCCCATTTATTACAGTCTGACATGACAAATCATTGCACAAGGATACAGGGCCAGTTTGTGCACTCTGCCACCCCACCACAACAAAGCCATTGGTAATTCTAATGACAGTATGTGCAAATGTGAAATTTTTTTATGGTCATGCAAGTATCTCCTTTTTGCAGCCGATTCTGCACCATTAAGTTTAAAAGGAAGGGTTTTGTTTAAGCATAATATTCCGGAAGAGACCCTGCAGTTCCTCAATGACAAAAGGAGCATTTGATCCACTTTACTCAGACTGCATAATATAGGGAAAAAAGAAACGTGGAGAACCACAAATGAATACAAAAAGACACACTTTGTACTTTAATTATATCCTTACATGTCACACATATACATAAAAAACCCTGATTTCTATGAATAGGAACAAACCTGCTGTACACGACAGTTGGGTTATTCATTCTCTAATACTAATGCGCACCTCTCAAATATCCTCTCCACGTACCAGCATTTGATCTGATGGTTTTTTTTTTCATGCTTGCTCCCTGCCTCTCTGAGCTTTGATGTCCGTTTTCATTAAACAGATTGTGTTTCTTTTCTCATAGAGCGGGGTCATGCTTAACAGGGCGTACTCCACGTGCAAAGAGGTGGGTCACTGGTGAAGCGTGTCTGTACAAATTTTAGAGAGATTTTAAATGGGTTTTGTCGTTGAGAAATGGCTGTGTACGTACAAGTACAGCTAATTGTATTTTCAATTAATTCCTTCGGCAAATGATGGTAATGATAAAAGCAGAGGTGACTTTTGGCACTACTCGACTGTGACTTTGTTAATTAGATTCGAGTCATGAGCAAAGCCCAGTATATCTTCTTGTTTTTAAAGATGCTGTGTAATGAATGCAAATTTCAGTTGTTTTCTGTCTCTCGTCAGTTCTTTTTATTCGTTACATGGTCGAAAGTATGTGGACATCCATTTTTAATTAACTGGCTGTACTATTTCAGATACTCCCACTGTCAGCAGAGATATAAAATCAAGCAATACAGCCATGCAATCTGCTTAGACAAATAATTTTCATGCAGTGGGTCGTATCTTTTCTGTTCCAGCATTACAATGCGTTTGCATCACAAAGCGTGATTCGTAAAAAATAAAATAAAATAAAAAGTTTTACTGAGTTTGGCATACAAGAAGTTGACTGTGGTTTTGTACCATGAAATAATGGCAAGAAAACACTGGGTTCCCTTTCGAGGGAACTCGAACTGCATAGAATGACACTTTGGGGGGAAAGCCCCTCAGCGTAGCGCCTCTGAAGCATGAATGAAACTAAGCCAATCTTGATTGGTGTTGCGTCATGACATAACGTGTGACGGCATATGCGGAAGCTACAAAAGGACGCCGGTACACAGTTAGCTTTCTGTTCTTCAGCAAGCGCTCTCTGTTTTTGTATGTCTTATTTGGTGTTGTCTGTCAGTCACAAGCATTTATATACAGAATATATTTAATGCCGAGTGCAAGTTTCAGGAGGTGTGTGCATCCCTGCCCTCGTTACATTACGGATGGGGACACATACCGAATGTGCGTGCATTGTTTGGGAGTGCAGCACGCGCAGGCAGCTCTCGAGGGGGCTGCTTGCGAGGATTGCGTATCTTTGTCAATCCGTGTGCTGCGCTCTCGCCTGGCCATTTTTAATGAGGATGGCCAGGCTCGCGAGCCCAGTGGTGCGGCAACGCTCTTCATGGGGCTCGCAGATGGATCTGACAGGGGATCCTGAGACTGCTGAGGCACGTTCTCGAGATTCCTCTGGCAGTTCTCCCTCCCCGCGGCTTCTTCCGCTCGAGTAGAGAAACCGATGCTTGAGCTGTCTGCCTCCGAGGAGGTGGATGTGCTCAGCATCGAAGGCAGGGATTTTGGGGATGATTCACCACCCCATGTCCCCGCATATGAGGAGCTGGTGGAGGTTGTCTCTCGTGCTGTGGCCCATCTTAATATCAGTTGGCCACATGAGAGGCAGGAAGCGCTTGTGAAAAGCAAGTTGGACGAGTGCTTCCTGCAGCACAGAGAGCAACCTCATCACTGGGGTTTGCCGTTCTTTCCCAATTTACACAACGAGTTGTGTAAATCGTGGAACAGACCACATTCCTTGCGGGTGTCCAACCCCCCCTGTTCTGAATTATAGTATCATTTTGGGGGCGCGAGAGAATGGTTATGGGATGATGCCGAGGGTAGAACAGCTGCTTGCCACTTATTTATCCCCCGAGTTGGCGTCATTCCTGAAAACCCCGGTGCTGCCCACTAAGCCATGCAGGGATACATCATCCTTAGTGGGCAGGGCTTATATGACTGCAGGTCGGCTGGTGCTAGTCTGCACACCATGGGTTGATAAAGGCTGCAGACCACTGTGGTTCTCCCTCACACATCCAGCCCCGCTGGGGTTGGAATGCATAGTGCAGACGTGGCCGAGGCTGCGTCTGAATGCATTTCCCCTGATCGCTCTGCTCCCGGGAGTTCTGGAGAGGTTCCGTCGCGACGGGATCAGTCTACTGCTGGTAACCCCGTTGTGGCCGGCCCGAGTATGGTTCTCCGACATAATATCGCTCCTGGACAGCCCTCCGTGGGAGATTCCCCTCAGGAGGGACCTGCTGACACAGGCAGAGGGCTCAATATTTCACCCTCGGCCGGAATTATGGAAATTGTGGGTCTGGCCGCTGGAAATTGTACAGCTTGAAGTGGAACGTTTTCACCAATTAGTGTAGAGAGCGTGAGGTGGACCCAGTTAACCCTCTCTGGTCTAAGGGGTTTTTGAGGTCCTTGAGATGGTTTGACATGCCCTGACATTTGTGTTTTTTTTCAGTTGCTTATAAACATATTAATGGCAAAATTGCACTCTATTTAGCACAAACAGGGCTACCATAATATGTGAGCAACATGTATGTACATGTTTGTATTTTTGAAGGAATATTGTTTATGCATGGTTATTGAAAAAACGAAAACTTAAAGCCTCTGAAATAAGGCCACAAAACCCATACTAAATATCTGTCCACAAGACTTTTGACTAATGGACGTTGTTGCCTAGAATTTTTGCTTCAAAATGATCTGAAAATCATCCTGCCTAATCATTTACACAAAACAATACATTGATTTAAACTTTTTAAGACACTTTTTGATTGGAAAGGCAATATGCGAGTGGGCGTGATTCTCACCTGAGAGGACAATGGCCTTGCATAAGGAGTGAACATATATATATATATATATATATATATATATATATATATATATATATATACACTCACCGGCCACTTTATTAGGTACACCTGTCCAACTGCTCGTTAACACTTAATTTCTAAGCAGCCAATCACATGGCGGCAACTCAGTGCATTTAGGCATGTAGACATGGTCAAGACAATCTCCTGCAGTTCAAACCGAGCATCAGTATGGGGAAGAAAGGTGATTTGAGTGACTTTGAACGTGGCATGATTGTTGGTGCCAGAAGGGCTGGTCTGAGTATTTCAGAAACTGCTAATCTACTGGGATTTTCACGCACAACCATCTCTAGGGTTTACAGAGAATGGTCCGAAAAAGAAAAAACATCCAGTGAGCGGCAGTTCTGTGGGCGGAAATGCCTTGTTGATGCCAGAGGTCAGAGGAGAATGGCCAGACTGGTTCGAGCTGATAGAAGGGCAACAGTGACTCAAATAACCACCCGTTACAACCAAGGTGGGCAGAAGAGCATCTCTGAACGCACAGTACGTCGAACTTTGAGGCAGATGGGCTACAGCAGCAGAAGACCACACCGGGTGCCACTCCTTTCAGCTAAGAACAGGAAACTGAGGCTACAATTTGCACAAGCTCATCGAAATTGGACAATAGAAGATTGGAAAAACGTTGCCTGGTCTGATGAGTCTCGATTTCTGCTGCGACATTCGGATGGTAGGGTCAGAATTTGGCGTCTACAACATGAAAGCATGGATCCATCCTGCCTTGTATCAACGGTTCAGGCTGGTGGTGGTGGTGTCATGGTGTGGGGAATATTTTCTTGGCACTCTTTGGGCCCCTTGGTACCAATTGAGCATCGTTGCAACGCCACAGCCTACCTGAGTATTGTTGCTGACCATGTCCATCCCTTTATGACCACAATGTACCCAACTTCTGATGGCTACTTTCAGCAGGATAATGCGCCATGTCATAAAGCTGGAATCATCTCAGACTGGTTTCTTGAACATGACAATGAGTTCGCTGTACTCAAATGGCCTCCACAGTCACCAGATCTCAATCCAATAGAGCATCTTTGGGATGTGGTGGAACGGGAGATTTGCATCATGGATGTGCAGCCGACAAATCTGCGGCAACTGTGTGATGGCATCATGTCAATATGGACCAAACTCCCTGAGGAATGCTTCCAGCACCTTGTTGAATCTATGCCACGAAGAATTGAGGCAGTTCTGAAGGCAAAAGGGGGTCCAACCCGTTACTAGCATGGGGTACCTAATAAAGTGGCCGGTGAGTGTATATATATGATTATAAAGATATATTGCTCATGCCTGTGTGACTAGTATTGGCTGAGTTTTGTTTAAGTTTTGAGACGTGCTCCAGAAAAAAAGTTCACGGAGACGGAGAGGCAGAAAACACACCCTGTTTTTTTTCTTTATTTTACAAAAGTACAATGTTTTATTTCGATTGTAAGTGGACCCATAAAAAAGTAGACATTTAACAGTTTATTTTTTCATATTTCTTAAGTGTCTATGACAAAAAATGACGGAGTATTTAAAGTCTATTTTGCTGCTATGTGAAAAAAATCGCGCAAAACGCGCCGGCGCGTTTGCCGACCTCAGAGGGTTAACTGCCCAGTGGCTTCAGTGCTGGAGTTCCTCCAAGACCGCTTCTCGGCTGGTCTTACCCCGTCCACACTCAAGGTGTACGTGGCTGCCATTGCGGCTTTCCAAGCACCTCTGGGTGATGGGAGACAGCAGTTGGTTGTACTTTTCCTCCCTGGGGCTTGGAGGATGAGATCTGTGGCTCGTACCGAACCACTGGAGTCGGCTGAGGCCAAGAACCTTTCCCTAAAAGTGTTTTTTTTTGTTCGCCATTAGTTCTCTGAGGAGGGTAGGAGATCTTCAGACGCTCTCTATATCCAATGGGTACCTGGAGTTTGCTCCAGGCGACATTAAAGTCATACATCCCAGACCAGGCTATTTGCCTAAGGTGCCATCTAATGTGGCACAGCCTACGGTTCTGCAGGCTTTTCATCCTCCACCTCACGTGACGGCGGATGAGGAGAGACTTCATCTGCTCTGCCCTGTTAGAACTCTTAAATTATATATTCAGAGGTCCTCTTCATGGTGGAAGTCAGACCAGTTGCTGGTGTGTTTCTGGTCACACAAGAAGGGGCTTCCCGCTTCCAAGCAGACCATCAGCAACTGGATTGTCCAAGCGATATCCATGGCCTACCAGGTGCACATTTGCCTTCACCTTTGGCCGTGAGGGCTCATTCAACCAGAGGCATGGCGTCCTCTAGAGCCGTCCTCTCGGGGGCCCCGATCCAGGAAGTCTTTTATTAGGTTTTATAGCAGGGCTATTCAATTGGCGGCCCGCGGGCCAAATGCGGCCCGCCAATCATCTCCATCTGGCCCGACGGCACCAACCTCCCTCCTCCTCTTTTCCTGGCGGTACGGCTAATTTAGTTTGATATGCGCTCCGATTGACCCGAGAAACGTTTTACGTGCGAATATTTCAGCAGTTATATGTGTCCCGAATTTATGTCGACTGAACCAGCGATACCAATCATTTGTGAATTAATCATAAACTATCTAAACGCGCTTGCATAACGGTCTAAAACTATTCGGATTCATTCGGATCGCTCCGTCACTGAATCATTTGAAGCGGTTTCTCGGTCAGTACAGTAACAACAAACAGCGCTGTTTTCAGTTATTTCACTAGTTGTTTCAACACGGCCAAGGACAGAGTTGCGTTTACTCCTGGTCCCGGACACTTAATTAATTTATTAAACAGCGTTGCGACAACCAGTGGGAAGCGTTTCAGTCGGACAGAAATCTCTCTGTTACAAACCACAAATCACTCGATGATTTAGTATTAAATCGGATGAAACAACCTCAACATTCACAACAAGACTGATGAGGAAAGCAGGAGAAACATTGTGACATATGAACGAAATTAAAGACTTTAAATCCCCTAATCACCCTTAAAAACATTTAGCCTACCATGAATGTACTGTAGCCTAGTAATTTACCATGTGTTGGGGAGAAATGCAATATTTATATTGAATACTATGTAGTAATAAATAAATATAGTAAATATATATATAGGCCTATATATATAGGCCTATATATATATATATATATATATATATATATATACTATAATATTATAAAGTAGGCTATAATAGTAAATATAGTGATTTATATATTGCATTAGATTTATTGGGTAGAGGAATCTACAATTAATGTTTGTTATGAAATTATGTCAGTTTCTTTGTAAAGATGCTTATTGTTTTTAACTTGTTTAGGCATTTTATACAGTGGGAGTGAGTATCCTGTGGTTATCAAGTCTCACTGTCAGAATATTTTCATTTAAGAATAACAATTATAAATAAAATTATTTCTCACCAACAGCTACGAGTTTGTATAATTGATTTATTTGTTCCAAGGAAAATAGTTGTACACAGCTGTAAATTATCAAGTTTTTATTTATTATGGTTTTATATATCTGCATTCTGTTAGGTGGTACCACATTTCCAAGTAAACACCATTCCATATTTATTGAAATTGTTATGTTTCAATAAATAAGCTAAACCCCAAACCAACCCACCGGCCCACCTCAACTTTTCGATTTGATAATGCGGCCCTCGAATGAAGCTAATTGAATAGCCCTGTTTTATAGTCTGGACATTCCATCTGCACCTGGCAAACTTGTGCTCTCGTCCTAAGTGTGCCTGTGAGCAGCTTCACACTAGGACAGGCAGGGCTCATTGTGGCATAGTGGGTACTCGTTCTCCCAAAGTGTCATTCGACGCAGTCGAGGCGTCCCAATTCAAGGCGTCCCTTCGCCACGCCTTCCCCTGCCTTGAAGAGCTTGCTTTATCACGGAAGCTAACTCGGTTGTGTGCCAGCGTCCTTTTGTAGCTTCCGCATATGCTGTCACACGTTACGCCATGATGCAACACCAATCAAGATTGGCTTAGTTTCATTCATGCTTCAGAGGCGCTACTCTGAGGGGCGTTTCCCCCCAAAGTGTCATTCGATGCAGTTCGAGTTCCATTTCTCAGGGAACAAGGGTCAGTCATAACCCGAGACGTTTTTCTCAGAGCTACACGCAAGAACACAGAGCAATAACAGTGTTGTCCGATTCTAACACTAATTCCCATTTTTAACTTTTTTTCTATATTTAATGAATCAAAAGCATACAGCACAACCAGTAAAGTTGTCATGATTCCTGTCTTGTGTTCACATTGTCTTGTGTGGACTTTTATGTTATGTTCTGTTCTGTGCTATGTTTTGTAGTTTTTCTTGTTGATTAGTTCATGATTGTTCCCAGGTCTTGATCGCCAATCTCCACTTGAGTGTTTATATATATATATATATATATATATATATATATATATATATATATACCCAAGTGTTTCTCATGTTCTTTGTCTGGTGTTATCCTTTTATGGATGTTATGTGTGCACTTGTTGTCAGTTTTGTTTGCCTTCCTTACCCGTGTCTGCATTTGTCTGCATTTATGCCTGGATTTACTTTTTATTATGTTTGTTTTAATAAGCTACATCTGGATCCCACTCTCGTTCCTCTGAAACAGTGTTTCAATTCACCTTTGCAATAGTCTTATTGGTAAAATTTTCCAATGACAATTAATTTGTGAACATTAGTTACAGTATCTACGTTAGTTAACATAAACAAATGATAATACATCTAAAGCATTTTATATTTTTAGTTCATATTAAATTCAATATTTACTACTACATTATTAAAACAAAATCTCTGTTAATATTATTTTATGAACCTGAGCTATCATGAACAAAAAATTAACATAATTAAATTATTATTATTATATCTATTTAATACATAGCATTTGAACTCCATAAATATACATTTTTAATTATTAGAAGGAATGCTTTAGCATTAACAAATTTGAGCATATGCTTCCATCATAATGGAATCTAATAGCAACCGGATACTGCCATATAGTGTATCTAGCCTTTAGATCTTCGCTAGCTAAGAGTGGAGATGTAGAGAGGAGAAAAACAGTCTTGCGAGTGAGGAGGATAAAATCTACTCTGTGCGGCTCAAACAGACAGGAGGAGTCGGCCCATGAGAATCTCCCTCTCTGTACAAACATGCTGAAGCTCAGCACAAAGAAGAGTGTTTTCTGCTTACTAGCCCTGATGGGAGGAAGTCAATCTCTGGACCCTCTCGAGCAGGGCACGGTGGTCCACTCCTGCTTAGCTGAACATTTGTCTGGCGGGCTGATGTATTATTCATCTGGACAGGTTTGCAGCTGGATTAGTCCCTGCCATGGCCTGTTTTCTCTCTGTCCGCAGTGATGTGCTGATGGCTTAATGATGCGACAGGTCTCTGGGAGGTGGTTAATGCATCTGGCGGCCGGTGACACCTGCCAAAAAGAGAATCTCCTGATGGGAAGAGAGCAGCTGCACAGCAGATGCAGGCTAATAAAACATTGCTCTTTACTGGCCTCTGATTGGCCGGCTCACGACAGAGGTGACGGGGGAAACGGCTCTTTGTTTAAGCTTAATCACCAGACAGGATGCTGAGGTGAACAAACTGATGTGTCTTCCTGTCACACACCTACATTTCCCTGATAATGCTAGTTAATGTGGATATTTTATCAGTGACAAGCATTTATTTGCATCATGTATTTTTAATTCAGATTATACTTAAGGGAAAAGTGCATTGCATTTCAGCCTTCAGTTAGTAAAACTCTTAAGGGTTTGTCTACATTTTTAAAGACAAAAATATTTGTGCTTATAAGCGCTGAGTCTCCACGGTCATGTCTGCCAAATAATAGTTCATTGAGTCAGTGAACTGCAAAAGCAGCAAATATGCCCACCTGGAGTAGTAAAATATTCATGTCATACCTGGTGTAATGTGGCATCACTAATGCAGCGTGATGGCAGATGGAATTTTGCTGGGTTGGGTGGCAGCACTACAGAGGGGCCTGTCATATTTAATGGCAGACAGTCCTTATGACAGTTCACATTAGCCGCTGCGGATGCTGAAAATTTTATATGTTTTATATTCCCTTAAGTCAGACTTTACATGAAATATAATCAGGAAATTATACTGGAAAATGAGGTCAAGGCTACAAAAAAAAGAGAGAGAGAGAGCTCTACGGTTTAGTTAAATTGTTGCCGATACTTTTAACATACAAATAGAGAGTAAATGGTATGTACACAGAAACCATAAAATCAGAAGAGACCATAATTACCATTTGCTGGAGAATGTGTGTGTTCAAAATTCTACAGGCAATTGCCTTTGTTCATAATTTAAGACCATTTTAAGCTCTTTGGAGTCATGATTTTATGAAGCTGAGTTTATAATCTGTTTTCTGAGGTGGAGAATTTGGAAATCATTTTGAACTCTAGTGCTATCCTTTCTATATCAGTGGTTCTCAACTTGTTTGTGAAAAAAAAAACGAATTCTGTCTACATCTCGATTTGTATGTGTGTACAGCTGTATATTACATTAGTAAAATATAGGAAAACCTGAGATCACCTACATTGTGGGAACCAGCCAGCGAGGGAAATGTGTTAATAAACATACTAAATTATATTTTTTTGAAAATGTAAACATGCAGAAAATTTTGTGTGATGGGTAGGTTTAGGGGTAGGGTTAGTGTAAGGGACAGAATAAACTGTTTACAGCGTAAAAACCATTGCGTCTGTGGAGAGTCCCCACAAAGATAATGAACCAGACGTGTGTGTGTGTGTGTGTGTGTGTGTGTGTGTTTGTGTGCGTGTGTGTGTGTGTGTGTGTGTGTGTGTGTGTGTTTGTGTGTGTAGTGTCTGTTTTACCCTATTGAAAAAGAAGTACATTTTAGCTTTAGCTTTTATGCTTTTAAAAAGGTGACTTGTTACGGAAATACATTTTTGAAAAGAATATAATTAAGTGCAAACTAAATGAATGTTTTTAGACACGTAATTACATATTAATTGCAATCAAATTTAAATCCATTATAGTTTAAATTTAAGGCTTTTTTACCCACTTAGAGGTTTTTAGGACATCTTATATGTAATTTCATAATTACTTATATTAGCTTTGAAATATGGTTAAAGTGCACTTCCAAATGTACTGACATGTATATTGAATAACACACTACAGTTATGTGTGTTGTGTTGTGCTTTTGCATGTTAGTCAGTATAAGTCATATGTGTACTTCTTTAAAGCACAACAAAAGATTACCAAAACATTTTTTTAAACATTTAATTGTAACTTTTAATGCGAATCGATTCAGACAATTAGAAATTAATTTGACATTATTACAAAGTCCACTTTTTAGAAGTGTACTTACATTTGTTTGTCATGAAAGTGACATGTACTCTCTTTAAGTTCACTTAAGTGGATGGATGGATGGATGGATGATGATTCCGCTGCGGGCACCATCTTCTGGTCAGACGTGGGAATTCATGCGGCGCGACGTCACAGTGCATTATAGGTATACTCTAGCCATTGAGCAAAAATCGGTTGAACACTTGTTATTGCGGTGCATTGTGTGATTGAATGAGTCCACTCGATAACATCCACTATGATTTCGGTCACCACTGCAATAGGCTGATCCCTCAAATAGTGCCATATTTAAGGCTATTGGGGGCGATTTTGGACACAGCCTGAGTGTATGCTATACGGACTCACCTCCTGTTTGCTGTTTGTTCTTTCTCGTGTTGATGCTCACCAGTCATGTAAAAGAAAGTCATGTTTCAGTTTATTTCCCTGGATATCTGTGTATCTGTTGTTTAGATATTGACCTGTTGTTATCCTATGCAGTCTACAAGATTCTTATCTGTGATCCAGTGTAACTGAATACTTACCTGTATATTTACCTGTCTGGTACCACTACTGTTAATAACTTCCTGCACTTGGGCCCTAATGCTATCTTCCCGTTTGGTGTGTTTGTAACCAATTCATTATTCATTATTTTTTTGTATTTTTGTTGTATCTGCAAGCACAGTTTATATACTATGTTTTATGTACTACAGTTTATATACTGGTTTGACATATACTACAAGTGCACATTCAATATGAATGAACACACTTCTTTTCACAATTATCCCCACCAGCATTTTTTTTTTTAAAGTTGTCAGCAAGCGCCAGCATTGATCATTTTCACAAAACTTTCATGGCCCCCAGAATATTTTGCTGTATGAATATCTGACCATACAGTATATCAAAAGAAAGAACAGAGCCTCTGGACAAAAAAATTAATAAAAAATTCAAGCTTCATGCATTATTTTCTTTTGTTTAATCAACTCTTGAATGTAGGTTTCATGTTGTTTCATGTTGAATCAATGTTTTTTTTTTTATTGTAAGATTACGTCCGGCTTTGATTCATAATGATGCTTTAAAAAAACATGTATGGAGTAGATCGAGTCCGTCAACACCCCCAAAGCTTTCACAGTTTTATACCTCTTCCTGTGTTCAACATTTAATTTATGGTAAACTTACGCAGGTTTGATTTATATGTTGTTTAATGTTCGCGTTAGCTTACATGTGCATAACCAATGCTTCTATCTCTTGTTTCTGGTTTTTTTATGCTGCTTGTTTTTGAATCCGGTAATTCTGTATTGTGTTGTTTTATATATATACTGTATATATACTGTATATACTGTATATATATATATATATATACATATATAATTCAATTATTTTAAGTCATACTGTTGCCCATTTGAAAGTTTGTAAAGTCCCATCAATGATAGAATCACTGCTCTATATATATATTTTTTTTTTACCACACACAGCTTTTATTACAAACCAGTGACTCATTGTGATTGAAACTCAAATGCTCTGAGAACTCCTGTTCTTCTGTAGTTCTCTCTCTCTTTCTCATTTCCATTCATTTCAGGTCTTCCCTCTGCTGCTTATTGAAAATTACCATCATGGAAACAACCATTACATTTCAACGATTTTGGTGCACAATAACTATTACGATAAACATGGTGGGAAATGACAGAAACACACCCAGCTCTCAATCCTGCTGTTTTTTTTCTTGTCCTCACTCAAAGAGCTTTCATGGCATGTTCAGCTCAGTAGAAGCAGGACTGAACGGTCCCTGTAATTTTCATCAAGCAAACAAAGGAAAGCAATGGTATATAAATCAGGAGCAGAGTCCCTCTCTGTCTCTCTGAGTAAAATCTGCAAGACATTCTCTCCATCTAACGTTTTGTTTTACCCAAGCTCGCGATGACCCCATATTAAATCCTGGAAAATCTGTATTTGTCTGTCATTCGTTTTAAAGTCCCTCTGTGTGGAGATACCTGATCTTTTGTCTGCGCTTTCCTTCCCAACTGATTCGTCAGCTCAAAGCTTTCCGACTGTTCTCTGAAGAACTTTCCTCAAATATGCAAAGGAAACTCTCTGTTTCCATAGTAGCATATTATGATATTCAGAAAGAACAACCAACCATTTGGGATGCTAAAATTAGGCCAAAGTGTGTGCATGCAGGCGTGTTTTTTTTTCCTACTGTTTTTTTTTTTTTGTATTATTGACTTCAGAATGATAATAAGATTCATCGTCTCTAACTAGACAGAGCAATTAAATTAACTGAAGAAGAAAGCTTATCTACACCCTTATGCTCTGCACAATTGTTTTCCCTCTAATTAGATGGAAAACTTTCTAGACTAGTGAAAATAGATTTGTGGTAAGTTTCTCTGGTGTTTTTTTAGTCCATCTATTTTTTTCTAAACACACATAAATTATAAATGTAGCCAGTGGCACATAGTATAACATTGCACAATAAAATAAAAACAATTTATTTGTACATGTTTATCTTGACTGAAAAAATATAGCCACTTTAGCAGTAAGTAAAAGGACTTTTAAGTCCTCCTTAAAAGGATATATCATGCACAAATCAAATTTGTGTTATTATTTACTCATGTTTTTACCCATACAATTAAAGGATTAGTTCACCCAAAGACCTTTGTTCATCTTCGGAACATGAATTAAGATTTTTTTTTAATGAGATTCGAGAGGTTTCTGGACCATCCATTAGGCAGCAACGTCATTGCAACTTTCAATGGCCAGAAAGGTAGTAAAGACAATGTTAAAATAGTCCATGCAACTACAGTGGTTCTACGTTGTGGCTCTCACTTGAACAGCGTCGGCCAATGGTGAGCGGCGTTCTGCCGTAGAACCTGGAAGCGCTGCATTGTGTTTTACAGATACTTCAGATACTATACAAGATTTTCCAAGGGGTTTTATAATGGTGGTTTTCGATTTATGAGTAAAATAAAGCCTATGGTAAACATATTTTGACGATACTTTCACATTTTGTTCTACAATGTACACTGCACACACTCACAACCAAAACTGTCTTATCTAGTTACTTATTAAAAATGTATGGTTTCAAAAATGAAAATAACTGCTTCAAAATGTGCCTTTTCACTGGGTGTGTGTAATTTACGTTGCAGATCAAAAAATCTAAGCATTGTCAAGTTATGTTTACCACAGGCTTTATTTTACACATAGATCGAAAAAACCCATTTTAAAACCCCATAGGAAAATCTCTAAAGGAACCAGCGGCGAATTCGTCTTCTGGGTTCTGACATCTTACCTGCACCACTCTATAATAGGGGACATACTAAATACAAAGAATTTGTGAAATGTGCATTTGCCAATTATATTTGTCTGCTGATAATTCAATAAAAAATTTTAAGTAATGAAAAATGTTCTAATAAATAAAAAAAATTGTATAAATAACAAGTATTTTCACAAGTGGTCTCAGAATTATTGCTCAGAATTATAGCTTGACCTGCCTTTTCACAATGTAAAATGGTTCAATTTGATTTTGTACAATGCATAGTTTAGATAGCACTGGTATTATGATTGGTGCTAATTACAATAATTGACTTTCTGCATTATAACACCTGGGTGTACAGAGTATAAAAGGTAGATATGCCTTAATTCCTTTGTCCTTGGTCAGCCTTAAGAACCCTTGATTCCAATTATTTTATCATGATAATTTAGCCATTTCATCTCACATATTGTAGGCTCAGTCACAAAAGACATGCAAACAATGCTGAAAATTTCAGTTATGCGTAACACTTCTTTTCATTCATTTTCCTGATGCTCCCTGCTGTCTTGATGTCTTGCACTTCCACATGCTCCATTTCCCTGTATTAAAGAGGGCCGGCTTATCACTGTGTCTGTGAGTCTGTTAGCATTGCATATCTTACATGCAAAGTGATTACAGCAGTGGCAGCACCCAGTCATCCATGAAGACAGCAGCGGTTAGCAGATTTGGCTGCACAGCTCTGGGGCAATGACATTACATGACATGTTGGCAGGCACATGAGAGACAGAAACCATGGAAGCTGTGCATAAGAAGCTACACAAACCCTCAGGGCCACTTCAGATAACCTTCTCACTACCATGGAGTTATAGTTTGGCGTTGTGATGTAGTCCTCCCTCTCATACACCCCAACTGAAATTGTGTCTAAGTTGCCTGGCCTGAAGGAACGGTACCATATCAAATAATGACATGTACAACAAAGTTGCCATTCTATTAAATAGCCAGCAGGGTTTCTAGTGCTGCATGGGTGCATGCCGGATTTCATCTGACGATACGCACAGAGGGGCGACAACACTAAAAAGTTAAAAACATTCAATATATGCTCAAGTTCAATAATCAACTCTGAGAGAAGTTTTATTTTCCCTGAAAATTTGAGCATAAACTAGCATGAATTCTGTGTTGGTCCAAGCTTGTTGATGCTGGTTAGCTATGCTGTTCTCAAGCATGGTTCACCAGTACTCCTGCTTCCAACACTGCACTCTAAAAACTTTTGGGTTGAAAATAACCCAATTTGGATTGTTTTACGCAACCAACTGCTGGGTCAAATATGGACAAACCCAAACGTGGGTTATTTAGACTTACGATACATTGAGAACTGTTATGATTTCATGTAACTATTATGCACTCATAATACTCAACTCTTTGGACCAAACATGACATCAGTGAGATCAACAGTACACCTGAGCAGAACAAAGGTGTCAGTATACTCTTTTTAAACTGTTTAAACCTGAAAACAGCCAAAAGCAATAAAAATGGATAAAGATGTCCATCTATCGCATGTTCTCATGAGAAAAACAATGGCAAATTATAATTGTTTCAGACCGGTTTGCAATTGCATTTGGCCAATTCAATGAAAAGAAACAACTGACTAGAATAGAAGGATTAATTGACATTGCTGGTTGAGACATAATGTGAAATATTCTGAAATATTTGCACGGAATACATTTCTCAGGTCAGTCTGAGAACTCATGCATAAACACTGTGTACTTTACTGCAGCAGACACCATTGTAGTGCTGACATATTTCCAGTTCGGTTCCTATATTGTTTTTTCCTCACACAGCTCAGACCCTTTACACGCTTATTCATTACAGGGAGGCTGCAGTCCTGCAGTTTCACAGGTTTGATTGGACATGACTAGAAAAAAGGGAACCGATCTGCACTCCATCCAACCACTACCTCTCGAACATGTCTTTTTCTGAACTGAGCTTATTTCTCTTCACACACAGTGGAGTTGGAGGTCCAGCACCTTGCTATCTCTGATGATGTCCCATATTAGGGATGTGACAGGTCGAGTGAGATAGTCTGCAAGGAACTTTCCTTCCACATGCACACTTTCTGACTTCATGGAGTTGTGATGAGATAATTGACCTCCATTAAGACCAAGATAAGGCATAACCTAAAGTGGTTTAAAGTGTGTAATTGACCCTTTTGCCTGGACCTTGCCTGTCATTATTCAGACTAGCAGGAAGTCCCTCCTCTTATTTGAATGATAATTGGGTATTTTTTTTTTCTGTTCTGTATATTAATTTATTTAAAAGTTTTGTTCTTAAATAGAAAGACTCCAATAAACCTATTTTATAATGAGCTTTTTTTTATATATCGGTATAAAATTAATTTTGATTTTCTTAGGTGGTATAAAGTTAGGAAATAATTATATAATTAAAATAATAAAATCGTGACAGTAAGGCCTTAAAGGGATAGTCATCCATCATCATTTACTCACCACCATGCCATTCCAAGCCTGTGCAACTTTTTTTCAGCAAAGCACAAAGATATTTTGAGAAATGTCTCAGTTTTTTTAATGTTAACCACAAACTGTTTAGTCACCAACATTTTTCAAAATGTTACCCTGGATCACAAAACCAGTTACAAGTAGCACGTGTCTATTTGTGGCAATAGCCAACAATACATTTTATGGATTTCAAAATTATAGATTTTTCTTTTATGCCAAAACTTATAAGGATATTAATACTGTACATACCAGTAATTCTGCAGAAACGCTGAATTAAAGGCAGCACTCCTCTACCGACTTCTTACCGGCAAGATACACGTAATACACACCGCGTACACCGCGTAGCTGAAGTCTCAAACTGCGAATGCGTTCAGGGTTCAAACTGCACATGCG
This sequence comes from Semotilus atromaculatus, assembly GCA_031834385.1. Classification (NCBI taxonomy): domain Eukaryota; kingdom Metazoa; phylum Chordata; class Actinopteri; order Cypriniformes; family Leuciscidae; genus Semotilus; species Semotilus atromaculatus. Next base: position 11,485,961 of record JAULUF010000038.1, on the reverse strand, counting down.
CTAACAAAAAACGCCAAATTCAATGAAAACTAAACCGATTTAGTCCAATCAACAAAGCATTGTACGTTTTTTAAAAAGCATTTAAGTAACAAATTTGTTAAATCAACTTGTATGCATTTATGATGCATGAACACTTTCAATAAAACTATATCAGTTAATTTTACTGTTTTATGTTTATTTGGAAAACTTTCAGTAAGTTGGCATTTTTACAGTGTAGTCACTACAATGTTATTTCAACTGACAAATGAGGTCTCACTTGGGAGATGGCATCCCCCTGTGCCCTCTACTTCTGCTCCGGCGCGACTGTAGGGAACACCCTGGCCGCCCCGTCGAGCTTCCCCCTTGGCACGGACGTGTTGGCACTCAGCTGGCCCCAGGACCTACACAAATACACGTTTCCCCCAGTGAGCCTACTTGCACAGACTTTGTGCAAGGTCAAGGAGTACAAGGAGCAGTTCTTGATGATTGCGCCTTACTGGCCCACCCGGACCTGTTTTTTTAGACCTGTAGCATCCCTCTCCATTGGACTAGGTACACATCCCCAATGTTAAGACTGGTCATGGCTGAAAAAAAGGGAATTGAGAACCAAAGCACTCTTCTCGTGAAATAAAAAGCAGCTATGACCGTCTCCATGGTAAGCCCTGTCCCTTCCATCCTGTTGGCATGTAGGACTAACATTCTGGGCTTACGTGGGGCGCTGGGTAGGTTACGACTTAGTGAGAGCAGTTGCCAAAAGGTAAGATGCTTGCCAGTGTCTGCACCTCCATCACTCGTAACACACTTCAGTGGTTGTGCCGTTTTCCATAGGGACCCCATTTGTCAGTCAACATAACATTGTAGTGACAGATGGGGAACATCTTGATTACTGATTACTTCCCCTTCGTCAGATCACTACAATGTGAGTCAGAAGTGATTCTGACGAATGACGAATGGGGGGATCGCTTGCGAGAGCCTATCTACTTCGAGTGAAATAAAACGAGCCAATGCATATTGGCATGCGATAATTGCACCAGCTGCTGTGCATCGCGGCGCGAGCATATAATCAGCAGCAGGTGCGTTCGCATCTTTGTCTTTCGCTTCGGAGCCAGATGGTGTATGCTGTTCCTGTCTCCTGCAAAGATATACTAAGTGTCTTCGAGTCTCTGCCGAGAAGAATCTCTGGTTCGTGGTGTTGGTGTGATGGCACTGACAGCGAGGGTCGCGTTCTCTCTGTGTCTTCTCTTAAGAGCATAAACAGCTGTTTTCACAGCTTTGTCGGTTCAGTGGGCGTGACGATTGAGAGTGAGTGCTCACGCTAGGTTGCATTCCTGGTGTGTAGCCACGGCTGTCTCCCTGTGCGTTTCAGCACCTCAGAGCACTTCTAAAAGAGCTAACACGATCTGTCTGCATCTTTTTCAAGATGTCATTCAGATCGTGTGTTTCTGGATGCGGCCAATGTTTGACTCCGGCTGACGGGCATGATCGCTGTATCACGTGCTTGGGCTATAGGCACGCTGAAATGGTGCTCATGGATGACTCATGTTCTCATTGCGGGAACATGACCATCGTGGCGTTACGGTTGAGACTCCGTTACCTCAAAAGAGGTGGAGCCCCTTCGCTTATTCCCCGATGTAGTGCTTCTTCTGCCCAGCAGAAAAAGCCTACTTCGGTTAATAGCCTTGGTGACCTAAGGATCGCAGTGAGAGGTAACCCGCCGAGCCAGTCTCCTCGACCCCTCACTCCTCTGTAACACCTCCCACGGACCCTCCAAGAGGGCCGTCCGCGGCGGTCCCAGTCGTTTATTTTGGAGCTCCACCGGATGATCATATGTCGGTCGCTGCATCGGAGGGTGAGCTACCGACTTCTGGTGTGCCAGCGTTGTCCAAGTCAGACCCAGAGCTCACGGCTATGCTTTCCCGGGCCGCCGCAAGTGTCGGGCTCGAGTGGAACCCTCCACCGTGTCCCGAACCTTCTCGGCTGGACGATTGGTATCTCGGGGCGGCCCGTGCTGGTTCTCAGCACCCCGCCCCAGTGCCCTTCTCTCCGGAAGTGTATGAGGAGGTTACCAGAACATGGGCGGCACCTTTTTCTGCCCGAAACCGTTCTGGTGCCTCTTCCGCCCTCACTACCCTCGATGGCGGAGCAGCTAAGGGTTACGTAGAGATCCCCCCGGGGGAGCAGTCTGTGGCGATGCATCTGTGTCCCAAGGCCGCTACCTCCTGGCGGGGAAATTCGCGCCTCCCCTCCCGGACGTGTAAGTTCTCGTCCGCTCTCGCGGACAAGGCTTACTCAGCCTGTGGAGAAGCTGCCTCCGCCCTGCATGCCATGGCGCTCCTGCAGGTCTACCAGGCCAAGGTGCTCAAGGAATTGCACGAGGGTAGTTCCGACCCAGGGGTTGTGCAGGAACTGCGTACAGCAACGGACCTCGAAAGTCACTGCACGCTCCCTGGGTCGGGCGATGTCCATGTTAGTGGTCCAGGAGCGACACCTGTGGCTGAACCTAGCAGACATGCGTGAGCCCGACAAAGTGCGGTTCCTCAACGCCCCTGTCTGCCAGGCCAGCCTCTTCGGCGACACTGTGGAAAACTTTGCCCAGCAGTTTTCCGCAGCACAGAAGCAGACGGAGGCGATTAAGCACATCCTGCCATGACAACCAGCTGCTGCCTCCACCCAGTTGGCGGCGGCGCCTCCGCCTGCTTGTCGTCGAGGGCGCCCCCCTTGCGGCCGCCTCCGCCCCTGCTCAGCCTAAGCAGCAGCCTCCACCCAGGCAGCAGGCGGCCGGTCGCAAGAGGAATGCCCAGCCCGCCCAGGCCCCCGCTAAATCAAGCGGCAAGCGTAAGGGAAAGCGGCCCTGAGACGGGCGAACCAGTGATAGAGGAAGCTGCTCTTCGGGAGATAGTGTCCGCACCTCTCCTTCCCCCGGAGGAGGACTGAGTGGAGAATCTTTTGTTTCATTTTGTTTCTGTTCTGTGGTACCCACATTTTCAATAAAAGAGCAATTTCTTCCATCTCTGTGTCACAAGAGGGCGCGGATTGCAGTGAGTGACGCTTCCATGCCTTGCCACTTCTTTCCCCCTCTTCCATCGCCAGCGGGCAGCAGTCTGCGGTTCGGGGACGCCACCAAGCCTTCCCAGGCACCCTCTGCCCCACCCTGGAACCAGGTAAGTGTGGTACAACACACTCAGACTCCGCTTCGGGCCGCCTCAGTGCCTCCCGAGCACTCGGCTGTGGAGGTGGAGGTTCTAGGTGACCTACCCTAATCGGTGGTAGACACCATCACTTCTGCCAGAGCCCCCTCAACGAGGCGCCTCTATACTCTGAAGTGGAACCTGTTCGTTGAATGGTGTTCTTCCCACTGGGAAGACCCCCAAAGATGTCCGATCAGAGTCGTGCTTTCCTTCCTGCAAGATGGGTTGGAGCGAAGGCTGTCTCCCTCCACCCTCAAAGTGTATGTTGCCGCTATCGCCGCACATCCTAATGCAGTTGAAGGTAAGTTATTGGGAAAGCATGACCTGATCGTCAGGTTCCTGAGGGGAGCGAGGAGACTGAATCTGCCCTCCTGAATCCCCTCTCCTTACCCTCTTGGGACCTGTCTCTGGTGCTCAGCGCACTGCAGAGACCTCCCTTTGAACCATTGCAGTCAGCTGAGTTAAAGATCCTGTCACTAAAGACAGTGCTCCTGACTGCTCTGGCTTCTATCAAGAGGGTAGGGGACCTGCAAGCATTTTCGGTCAACAAATCATGCCTAGAATTCGGCCGGCCAACTCTCACGTTGTCCTGAGACCCCGGCTCGGATATGTGCAGAAGGTTCCTACCACTCCCTTCAGGGACCAGGTAGTGAGCCTGCAAGCGCTGCCTTCGGAGGAGGCAGACCCAGCCCTACCTTTCTCTGTCCCGTCCGCTCTTTGCGGGTTTACGTGGACAGAACGCAAAGCTTCAGGACCTCAGATCAGCTCTCCGTCTGTTACGGAGGCCAGCAGAAGGGAAAGGCTGTCTCCAAGCAGAGGATGTCCCACTGGATTGGCTTACGAAGCCCAAGGCGTGCCTTGCCCGTTCGGGTTGCGAGCACACTCAACTAGAAGTGTTGCTTCCTCCTGGGCGTTGGCTCAAGGCGTTGGCGCAAGGCGCCTCGCTGATAGATATATGTAGAGCTGTGGGCTGGGTGACACCTAACACGTTCGCTAGATTCTATAGCCTCCGTGTAGAGCCGGTATCTTCCCGTATCCTCGCCCCCAGTGGCGCGAGGGACCCGTTCTTAGTGTCGGCTTGCAACCCCACTCCCGCCCCGTGGGCCGGATCTGTGCGTCTATTGCTCCAGTAGTGTTCCCCAGATATGGCTAACCTCCGTCACCCCTGCAGCAGTCAGACGTTGCGGAACGTCTGACGCCAGGCCTACACTTGTATGCTTGTGGAACCTGTGTTAGGCTGGGTGTCCATATGTAGCGGTCCCTGCGGCGACCCCATATGTGTATTCCTCCACGATCAGCTCCTCTGCAGACGAGCCCATGTCTTTCCCTCGACAGAGTCCGCTTTGTCGTCTCTGCTGGTGTTCTTTCCCCCCTATAAGCATGCTGGAACCACCCCAGAGATTGCCATATGTTGTACTACCCTGCTTGGCTAGTCCATATGTGTATCCGTCACAGTGCCTCCCTCCTGGGTAGGACTTGGCTTCCGCAGCATTCCCTTCCCCAAGGGCACGCTTTCCCAGCATTATCCAATAAGTCACACTGAGTGGGTCTTGCGGAACATCAGTGACTGACCTTCTCTACTTAGAGGTCCTACTTTTGCCCAACACTCGGTCAGGCCAGGAGGCTCAAGCAGAGCGCTGGAAGGGCCAGCAGCCGTGGCATTTTGGTAGATATCCCCATTCGTCAGAATCACTTCTGACTCACGTTGTAGTGATCTGACGAAGGGGAACGTCTCGGTTATGTATGGTAACCCTCGTTCCCTGAGTAGGGAACGGAGACATGAGTCCCCTCACCACAGTTGAGCTTCCGCTGTACGGCCGAGTCAAAGGTCCGGCTACTCAGCGGAAAAACAAAGATGCGAACGCACCTACTGCTGATTATATGCTCGCGCCGTGATGCACAGCAGCTGGTGCAATTATCGCATGCCAATATGCAGTTGCTCGTTTTATTTCACTCGAAGTAGATAGGCTCTCGCAAGCGATCCCCCCATTCGTCATTCGTCAGAATCACTTCTGACTCACTTCTCCATTCCCTACTCGGGGAACGAGGGTTACCATACGTAACCGAGACGTTTCCTGATGGTGGGAACAGATGTGTTATGCTCCCCTGTCACAACCCTGAACCACCGCTGAATGTCCGGGGCCTTCATTTCGGCTCCATAAACCCGTGTGTACGGGGTAGTGGCTCTGCATGCAAATTAAAATTCCATTGGCCGTTTTCCTAAAACTCAGAGGTGATTGGAGCTCCCAAGTGAGACCCCATTTGTCAGTTTGACATAGCATCTCTGTTTACTTCAATCAGGGAATGAGGATTGTTCTTAGTTACACCACATAATATTTTCAGTCATTAAATTGATGTTTTTTTAAGATATTGGCACATATGTTTCTAAGATACTGGCACATATATTTTAATGTATGTTTTTAAAAGATTTTTTTATTATTATTATTTCATTTTTTGTAGACACCCTTGCAGTATATACCCCTGACCCGGATATACAGATAACTACACTCTTAGAAGAAAAGGTTCTATATAGAACCTTAAAAGGTTCTATCTGCGCTATGTATTTGGAACCTCTAAAAGGTTCTATATGGAACCTTTTAGGGGTTCATTCATTATCATTTGTTTTGTCTTTTCCGGATTAAATATTTCAAATTATTGACAAACATCAAGACCCTAAAATGTATTTATGAATGCATGTGAATGATCACAAAATTCAAGATATGGGGGTTAGAAAATTTATATATTTATATCATTTTCTGTTGTTAATCAATATCACACGAAGAGTGCCATTTCAGTTTTTCTCCTCCAAAAATCAGCATGATTAAAATGTGATATTAAGTTACTACAGTTTAATAAACAATAATTTAATTACAACTAAAATGTTGCAGAACAATGTAATATATGAATGAATTATGGCCTATAAAGAACCTTTGTGCCAAAAGAAATCATTAAAGAACCTTTTTAGTATAAAAGGTTCTTTGGAGTTGAGTAAAGAACCCTATGGTTCTATATAGAACCCCAATGAACCCTTTTTTCTAAGAGTGTTGAACCTTTTAGGGGTTCCAAATACGTAGCGCCGATAGAACCTTTTAAGGTTCTATATAGAACCTTTTCTTCTAAGAGTGTAGACTGGCTATTCCATTAACTATTTTATTTTTCACTCTAGACCAGATTGTGGGTGGGGCTAGACATCTACATATAGATGGCTTTACTGTCAGCAAGACACCCTCTCACCCTTGATTTTGTGCATGCATTCACACCTTTGACATTAGCTGACAGATGTGCATGCACAACTGGTGGTTCTGAAATAGATCTGGTTCTTTTGCAAACTTAGCAGTGCAGTGTTGAGAAGTAATCGTGACTCGTTCCTCACAGGAAGGAAATATATATATATATATATATATATATATATATATATATATATATATATATATACACTCACCGGCCACTTTATTAGGTACCCCATGCTAGTAACGGGTTGGACCCCCTTTTGCCTTCAGAACTGCCTCAATTCTTCGTGGCATAGATTCAACAAAGGTGCTGGAAGCATTCCTCAGGGAGTTTGGTCCATATTGACATGATGGCATCACACAGTTGCCGCAGATTTGTCGGCTGCACATCCATGATGCGAATCTCCCGTTCCACCACATCCCAAAGATGCTCTATTGGATTGAGATCTGGTGACTGTGGAGGCCATTTGAGTACAGCGAACTCATTGTCATGTTCAAGAAACCAGTCTGAGATGATTCCAGCTTTATGACATGGCGCATTATCCTGCTGAAAGTAGCCATCAGAAGTTGGGTACATTGTGGTCATAAAGGGATGGACATGGTCAGCAACAATACTCAGGTAGGCTGTGGCGTTGCAACGATGCTCAATTGGTACCAAGGGGCCCAAAGAGTGCCAAGAAAATATTCCCCACACCATGACACCACCACCACCAGCCTGAACCGTTGATACAAGGCAGGATGGATCCATGCTTTCATGTTGTAGACGCCAAATTCTGACCCTACCATCCGAATGTCGCAGCAGAAATCGAGACTCATCAGACCAGGCAACGTTTTTCCAATCTTCTATTGTCCAATTTCGATGAGCTTGTGCAAATTGTAGCCTCAGTTTCCTGTTCTTAGCTGAAAGGAGTGGCACCCGGTGTGGTCTTCTGCTGCTGTAGCCCATCTGCCTCAAAGTTCGACGTACTGTGCGTTCAGAGATGCTCTTCTGCCCACCTTGGTTGTAACGGGTGGTTATTTGAGTCACTGTTGCCCTTCTATCAGCTCGAACCAGTCTGGCCATTCTCCTCTGACCTCTGGCATCAACAAGGCATTTCCGCCCACAGAACTGCCGCTCACTGGATGTTTTTTCTTTTTCGGACCATTCTCTGTAAACCCTAGAGATGGTTGTGCGTGAAAATCCCAGTAGATTAGCAGTTTCTGAAATACTCAGACCAGCCCTTCTGGCACCAACAATCATGCCACGTTCAAAGTCACTCAAATCACCTTTCTTCCCCATACTGATGCTCGGTTTGAACTGCAGGAGATTGTCTTGACCATGTCTACATGCCTAAATGCACTGAGTTGCCGCCATGTGATTGGCTGCTTAGAAATTAAGTGTTAAGGAGCAGTTGGACAGGTGTACCTAATAAAGTGGCCGGTGAGTGTATATATATACCTGTATGTATATATATATATATATATATATATATATATATATATATATATATATAATTTTATTTTGTTGTTGTTGTTTTGTTTTTTTGGGCTACAGAAAAAGAAGAAATATGTGTTGAGATAAAGATATTTTTCATGTTGCAATTCTCAAGAAAGCTGAAACATATACCATTTGATTATACTTGTTTTATTTTATTGTTTTATTGTTTTATTATTGTACTTTTGAAGTTTTGAAGGTTTAGCAAGTTAGCAAAATTAAATCTATTGGTTTTAAATCTCTTTTCTTCCAATTTTTTTGTTGTTTTTTTGTTGTAAATCTACCACAGAAAGAGACCACAAAGAAAATTTGTACTATAATTAAAATACTCTTACTCTTAACCTATGATTTCCAGAACGGCTCATATGAAGACTCTATGAAGTGTATCTCCAAGCTCAGCAGAAGGCTGCTCTCATGATGGCCGGGGCCCATGCAAAGGTTAAGCCTTAATGGGTTTGATTTACTCCATTAAAACACCTTAAGGATGACAAATAGGACCGTATAACACTTCAATCTCATTGTTATCAAGGAAACGTCTGATTTATGCCAGCTCTGTGATGGCTGCCCTAACCCTGACATGTTCCGTAGGTCCAGGAAAATAAATGACTAAGCTAAGAAACCAGAGGCAAATGACCGCAGTTAACGCCTCTCCCAAGTCCCAGCCGCCCGCTGAGGTGATCCATTTGTTAAAGTGGGAAGTGAGGTCAGGCCTGGACGGTCCCAGAGTGCCTGTTGAGGCTCGGCAGATGGTGGCCCAAGTGCAGACCAATTAAAAAAGACCTGTATGTGTGCCGGGAGCAAAAGCATCCATGTTCTGTGTGTGGATATAAGCTCTGGAGGGGAGAGCGACCCTGGAGTGTGGCATTGGAGCCAGATGAGGCCCACATGAGAGAATATCTCCCACCCCTGTCCAGTTTGCTCACATTTATTAGTGTTTCAGTCAACGCTTTTCTTCTGAAAATTCTTATTTCAGCTCCATGAAGTACAGTAAAAGCAGCATTTGTTTTAGGATTTCTTGTTGTTTCATAAGTATGAATGGATGAGTCTATAATGTGGGAGTTGAAATTGTACCTTTAGGTCTTCATTAGCCAGAAAGGAATAAGATTGACTGCAGACTTAGGTGATTTCCTATACACTAAGGTCTTATGCTAAGAGATATCCACTTCATAAGGGTCTAAACTAAACCGTGTTCTATCACAAAAGCCTTTAGGGAAATGGCTGAAGCTCCACATTTTAAGGAGCAGTAAAATGCAAAGCTTTTCCCTCATGGGAGTGTTGCTGCCAAACAACAAGGCACTAACTAGATTTACTCGCATAATTAAATGAAAAAATAGGAGCTAAATGCATGTGTCTGATATATATCTCACAAACTGCTTTGGCCTAAAAACTATTTCAGGCTTTTTCAGGGAGGTGGAGGCTGTAACTGTGATAATTTGCTTTAACAAATGCATTTGTTGAAGGGCATTGAAAGAATTAAACCCTATTCTAGTTCCTTCCATCGCTGTTCTACTTAAACCCAGTGGGAAATTCTCTTCCCATCTTAAGTAGACAGTAGAGCCAGCAGTTATTATATTACACAGTCTCTGCACTGATAGTGATATTAACAGTCTTCCCACTATAGGTTCTTTTTCACAAGCTCCATTTTGCCTGCAAAAGATTTGCATTTGGAGCTCTGAGAAGTTGGGGGTTTTATTTCTCTTTTTGTAAAAGCTCAGGCACAATTGAAAGCAAGCGTAGAAATGAAGCAAAGGACAAGGGGCATTAATCTCTCTATGTAATGTTCATATTGAAAAATTTCTGTGCTCGTAATGCCATGTCCATGGATAAAAGTTCCAAAATAACACCCTCCCGATCTCTCTCTCTCTCTCTCTCTCTCTCTCTCTCTCTCTCTCTCTCTCTCTCTCTCTCTCTCACTTACTCACACACACACACACATGTTGGTGCGACAGCATTATGAGGACTCTCCATAGGCGTAATGGTTTTTATACTGTACAAACTATATATTCTATCCCCTTACACTGCCCCTATCCCTAAACCTACCCATCACAGGAGACATGCTGCATTTTAAATTTTTTAATAAACATTGTTTTTTATGTTTTTTAAGCCATTTGATTTATGAGGACTTTTGAAATGTCCTCATAAACCATGCACCCATAAGTTGTAATACCAGTGTAATACACATGTCATTATACAAATTTGTGTCCTCATAAATAACACACACACACACACACACACACACACACACACACACACACACACACACACACACACACACACACACAGAGTAACTTATGAGTCATATATCATAATTTCTGAGCACTCTAAACATATTATGTCCAAAATAAAAGGGTCAAAACCTCTCTGCTTGGTTGATGGTACATGTTTTTTTTTTCTCTCTTTCTTTTCTTGCAGCAACCCTAGTCTGATATCAGGACGTATAGTGCGCCCAGTCTCAAATCCATTTCACACTCCATGCAAGGCGGTTGCTGGGGTAAATACTCTGATTTGATAAATGGCACTCATTAATAAAAGGTGCCTGCAGCCTTTGAGTAATAGCCCTTTGGTTTCTTTCCCCATGTTGGTTAATCTGCAGAAACAAAGAGGTATTTGTGTCCCATGCTAGTAGAAGCCAAATTGATATTTTAACATGGCGTTCAAGCATTTGGGACTTTGCTTGTGAGTTTTGCCCCTCTGGCTTTATTGGAAGAGGAAAGATCAAAGGAGGAACGTGTACGTTATTTAATTCATTGACTCAGATTACACAGGTCCAGGCCGTGTAGTTTCCTCCTCAGCGGTTTCTGGTTCACAGCATTTCCGTTGAGGGACATGGGGATTGAACTGTTGTAATAAAGCATGGCTCCCCCGTTCATGTCCCATTCAGTCCCATATCTCAGGAGATGTTTGCTTTAATTACATGGTGTACTGCTTATCGCTCGAGACGACTGCACCATACAGCTCCACTTAGAGCCAGGGAAGTATGTAATGCCTTATGGAAAAATCTGCATCACTTGCTGTTTTATACATTAACTAAACTTGATTTAATACTCCCACAGCAGCTTAAAATGATTACAGTCTTTGTCACAGTATTTTTGAGGACTTGTATTCACATTTAGTTTTGTGTGTCTTCAAAGTTGATGAAGAACTTTTGTGAAATTAATATCGACTTTGTGAATACACTTTTCTGGTGTTAATGATTCAGTGGTGCATGCTATCCGGGAAAAAAAAAAACATGTTTGTCTTGCTAATCTTATCTAACATTAATTAGTAGCTAAATGACTATTTATACACTGCTTTAGTAAACTTGATTTTATTCTGGCTCTATTCTGCTATGAAACAGCCACTTTTGACCATCCAATCATTTGACAATTCCTGTCTAAAACTTTTTTTTAACCAATTCTACCTTAGAAACTGTTGCCGTTGGCCATTTTCTCAGACAAGCTTTTGATCTTTTTTTTTTAATGTGTCTGTGTGTTTGGATATTTTTAACTGTAGTATTACAGAAATTATCCAAAAGTATATTAATACTTTGTTGCCTCAAGGTTACTAGAAAGGATACAAGCATTTGTTTTTATTATTATTCTTTTAAGTCATTGAGAAGATAATGGTGTGGATTAAACTATGTGCCAGCCCTTATACCCTAATGATATTGTAAAACACCAGTAAGGACACCTTCATTGTAAATTAAGTTTTGATTGAGGTCAGTGTCAAAATTAACAAAATAGTTCACGGTATCCGAGTTTCGAATTCGAATATGACTTTTCTTTTTTCAGTTGACTGATTAATGTTTGCCTCATTCTAATTTACAATCTCTGCAGTGTTTAATCATGCTACTGCATAAATGAACAATTTCTTTATACAGGTGAAACTCGAAAAATGTGAATATCGTGCAAAAGTTCATGTATTTCAGTAATTCATATTAAAAGGTTAAAAGGTAAAACTAATATGTTTAGTTTATATAACTATGGCCAATATTTCTGTATTTAAAATCCTTTGTTTTATTGATTTCATGTAATATTCTAATTTTCTGAGATTTTGAATTTTGGTTTTTTATAAGCTGTAAGCCATAATCATCTAACTTTTGCACGATATTCAAATTTTTCGAGTTTCACCTGTAAATGTATTTGTATTGTCAAAATTCATTCTCACGTAATAATATTATCCAATCAAGTTTTACTACTTTATGAGCTTTTGACTGAAAACCACACTGTTCACAGAAATAACCAGTTTGTTTCGGGGATGTTCTGTAAAATTGTTCTGAAATACAGTAGCAACAGTAACCAAGAGGATGGAGCTTAATGGATAATATCAAGCCTCACAATAGTTGTATAGACTATGTTGTATAAAATAGTTGGATGTGAGTGAAGTGTTAGCAGAAGTGTTGTAGGCTACATGTATTATCCCACGTGGAGGATGTTGTTCTGTCTTGATGACATGCATGGCTTACCCTGACTCTCAGGCCAGGTTTGGCTTAATGGGTTCAAAAACATGCATTCAGGTGCAACAAAGTCTCCATCTTAGCTTCTGCCCTCTCGCAATAGAGAGTCTGCAGTGCTCATCTATTCTGTTCCCTCAAGCAGCAGAATTAAAATCCGGTTGTGCCAGAGAGCAGCGGAAAGGCTCTGACCTCTGCTTTGTTTGCGAATCATGGCTGGAAATAATTACACGTCTCATCTGATAATTGTTCACTCTCATCCCAACAGAAACATCAAAGACCTGAAGGAATATGTATCATTCGCAATTACCGGACATAAGAATGGGCACTTTTCAAAGGACGGGTTAATAGCGGGACGGTATTATTGCAGACTGCAGGCGAGCGTTCGATATTTCGCTTGGCTCTGTCTCCCATTCAAAAATGTAGGGTCTGGACCAATCAGACACACACTAATTATTCATATTCATTATATTTACTGAATATAAAGGTCTATGAAACTCCCCCAAAACTAACATCACAAATGAAGTTACTATGTCGGTCGGGTGTCCTGTTACAGAGCACCTTAAGACTGATAACAGACTTTTACGACCACAAGGAATGTGGCCACATGCACCACATGAGAGACTATATAGGGCGGCATTCGTCAAACTGACAGTTTTATTGCCCCCCTATGATTGGTTCCCACGGGTGGGGGCCATGGGGGATCCCACTTCCGGTCTGACCATCTGGAGCGTGGGAATTTCCCACGCTAGCCACGCCCCCCATCCCTCCCACTTCCGGAGAGGTACGGAACCCCTCCCATCCGACCCGGTTCCGGAACCCCTCCCATCCGACCGGTACCGGACTATGCACCTGTTACGGGCACCTGTCTTGTTCAATGTAAAACTGTTCAAAATAATGGAAAAACGTTCAAAACAATACATTTGAATCTTTTTAAGAAGGATGACAGAAAACAGATAGGTTTAGTGTTTTTTATTAAAGAAAGGGTTTTCACGTTTACATTTGAAATCTTTTTACTTTCACACATTTGTAAAAATGGTTAAATAGGATTTTCTCAAATTGCATCAAGCAAATAGTTCTATTTTCCATCATACACTTAAAAAAGTTGTACTTTTCACATAACACAGTGCTTAAAACCATTAAGACATTAATATCATTAAGACCAGTACAGGTATTTACCTTCACACATTATTTTGTAAAATGTTAAAACATTAATGAGAAAGTTTAAATTGCGTTTTTCTTAAAGTTATCAAAATGTTCTAGAATTAAAACATCTAAAACACCATATATTTGAAGAAAACTTGTACTTTCACAATTACATAGTGTTTAAAGCCATTAAGACCAGTACAGGTATTTACCTTCACACATTATTTTGTAAAATGTTCCATTTTATATAAACCAGCTGTTTTAAAAGGTGTTTTCTTAAAGTTATCAAAATGTTTTAGTATGAAAACATGTATTTTTTTCACAATTACCTAGTGTTTAAAGTCATTAAGACCAGTACAGGTATTTACCTACACACATTATTTTGTAAAATGTTCCATTTTATATAAACCAATTGTTTTAAAAGGTGTTTTCTTAAAGTTATCAAAATGTTTTAGTATGAAAACATGTATTTTTTTCACAATTACCTAGTGTTTAAAGTCATTAAGACCAGTACAGGTATTTACCTACACACATTATTTTGTAAAATGTTCCATTTTATATAAACCAATTGTTTTAAAAGGTGTTTTCTTAAAGTTATCTTAATGTTTTAGTATGAAAGCATCTAAAACAACATGTATTAAAATTATATCAAACAAATAGGTCTATTTTCTATCATACATTTCACATAACACGTATAGTGCTTAAAACTATTAAGCCCATTTATATAATATCATTAGTGTTCATACACTTAAAACATTAATGAAAAAGTTTAAACAGCATTTCTTAAAGTTATCAAAATGTTTTAGTTCTTAAAACATCTAAAATGTTAAAACGTTAAAAGATCAACATCCAGTTATTTACAGAAAAGTAAAACGAGTTAAGAGTTTTTTTTCATTACAAAAAGATACATTTACACATTATTTGCAAAATGTTACATTTTACATAAAACATCTAAAACACCATATATTTGAAGAAAGGCTGTACTTTCACAATGACAGTGTTTAAAGGTGTATAAAAATGGTGTATAAAGTTTAAATACACGTCTTTAGCGTTCATACATTGTAAAATGTTAAAACATTAATGTGAAAAAAGTTTAAACTGCATTTTCTTAAACTTATCAAAATGTTTTAGTATTAAAACATCTAAAACACCATTTTAAAAATGTTAAAAGGTCAATGTTCAGTCATTTACAGAAAAGTATACAAGTTAAGTGTTTTTTCATTACAAAAAGATACATTTACACATTATTTAAAAGTATTAAAATGTTGTATAAAGTTAAAATACACACATCTTTAGCGTTTTTACACATTTTGTAAAATGTTAAAATGCATTTTCTAAAATGAAAACATCAAACAAATATTAAAGCGTATCAAAACTTTGTGTTAAAAATCACAATATTAAAAATACATACATTTAAAAACTGACTTACGTTTTTTACATCCACGTTTTGTTGAAAGAGAACCAAAACTCTTATTATCCGTCTCCAAAGATTTATCCGGCGATAAATATATATTCAACAGCAGCAGTTTATCCTGAGGTATTAATCCATCGCCAAAGGTAGCCTATATCAAACTCCGAAACTTTAGAAATTTTAATTCCAAAAGTCCTCGTGAGGAGCTCCGCGAAACACGTCCGCACTCTTACATCCCAAAAGTTAGAATGGGATACCTGATGTCCTGACATCAGACAGACCTAGACTCCACCCCTAGACCCACCCACAACACGTGATCAGATGACGCGGGCGTGGGAAAAGACGGCAAGGAATTCCCACGCGTCACAAACACCCATCCATGCCGAACCCCTCCCACAGAGCGTCGGTCGCAGGTGCAGCGTAAATAGGGCCTCGAAACGAGACGAGATACTACTGCTCTTGTATTCAAGTAGAAAGATGACAGCGGCCGCTACAGCACCACGTACTCCGGAGCGGGGCATTGATGTAGCTATGACTGACCTAACTTTAGCACCGAGGAAAAAACACGGGCCGTGTTTAACACGATACCTCCATGAACCTCCTCTGATTCATTATTGTCTGAAAACTCTACAGAGCCCTCGGGTCGTATATCCTGATGAATTAAATCATCATCATGGGTGTTAGCGTGGGATGATGATGATGTGTAGAGTGTTTCTGTGTTTCTTTTTCCAGAGTTTCTCTTTTAAGTGTGCCATTTGGCTGTTTAACATGTGTTGTGAATACTCGTTTAGGTTGTAACACATGCAGGGATGAATTGTAACAGGTAGGTAAAATACACAAAAACTAAGGGTACTCCTAGTGATATGTCACAACAGTATTTTTATTTTAAATTATTGACTGTAACAATAAAATACGGGGGATGTATAAGCATTTTTGTGTGTTTATGCATGCGCGAGTGTACGTTTGTGAGTGCATGTCCGTGCAAAAAAAAAAAATGTCTTAGAATTTTGTCTAGTTTCCAGTCCAAATATCTAAAAATCTTAAATTAAGATGCATTTACTAAAGTAGTAAAATGCCATAAGACATTATGCATTGTTTTCTGGAGATATAAACCAAGATTAAGTGAGTTGAGAGGTGATTTAGCTTTTTAAGCAACAACTCACATAATTTTGGTTTATTTCCAAAACAGATGTTACAACCTTCCCCTCCACCATCACTATTGTTTAACTAGATGTATTAGTAGGTTGTTTTGAAATTAGCAGGAGGTTGACATACCATTCTTTACTAGAAACTACAGTTTTAACTGATATAACTCATACAACATTATCTACAACGGTAGAAGTACTAAGCAAAAAATTATCTTATGTTTTTACTTTCATGCCTCAAAATTAGATTTTCTGCTGTAGCTTCAGGAGGGGTTGCTACACAGACTTAAAAACATCCGTGCGCGATCGTAAAGTAATCCTTAGGAAACTGAAACTGTCACATGACTCCTATCTTATCCCTGATTGGGGAATTGGTAGTGTTACAACTAGCAGTGTGTTACAACCGTCCACAGACCCTCGGGTCATCGTCCCAGGACTTTCTGTACCTTGTTAGGTCAAATGTGAGCTTTTATTCTATGCAAGAGATTTGTAATAGTCTATACTTTAATTAATCTCACTCAAATTCGATCTCTAAACGATATTTAAGCAGACACGCCTAAAACTATGGAATAGAAGTAGTCAAAGACACGAGCGATTTGAACAATTATATACATTTGTGTCTTGCAAAAAGCTGAAGTCTATCCTCTTTAAATAAAAGGTTTAACTCTATTTACGCTTTAATTTCTTTAAAACATTTGGGTGACACGCGGTTATTTCTGTGATTACTTGATTAGTAATATTGCGAGAGGTTTTCTCACGCGTATAAAAACGTCACTTAAAAGATTTTTTAAATGTATGATTGATCCTTTTTAACATTTTCAATGTTTTTCTTCTGACAAACTTACATTTCATATTAATTTTCTGTGGAGGTTAACAGTCGGATAAACACACATTGATTTCAGACATATTGCAAACACGCTCAAGAAAAACCAATATTGCTGTAGGCTAATCTTTGTGACGTCTCACCCACAAACGCAAAGATCCGTGCATAGTTTTACTAAAAGAAATTATTATGGAGGTAATTTTCAAACTGTAATTATACCATATTTTATATATTATGTTTATAGTTCCATGTTGCTTTAAAGTTTTTGTTTGTTTGTTTGTTATTAACTAACACTCATAACATACCGCACAAATTAAAGATACATATGAGCTAAGGTTGTTCTCTAATCCCGAATAAACAGATAATGGAGTGTTTCCAAACTACAATATGTTTGATATCCTCCTACTTATACGTGTAAATAGCCGCGCTTAAATCTCTGGGTGTATTTTACACAGCAACATATTTTGTCATCGCGGTGATGCAAAGTACCAAGCTCTTGTAAAGCCTATGGACTAACTTTAAAACCTAATCTTTATACAGAAATCACACACGTCCAAACAACCATAAAAGATTCAAAAGACCAAATCACTAAGAAAAGAGGGCTGAAAAGCACTGATTATATTAAATACACAAAAGTTTGCAAATTATGGTTTCATTAGTTTTTAGTCATCTTGCTCAGATAGCAGGTTCACATCTTGTTTCTCGGATTGTACGTGTTTTAGGTGAATACTTTTCTTTGAGAGCCGTCAACATTCAGTGGTTATAGGAATAAATGATCATTAAGAATTTAAGTGATAGTTTTTCTGTTTGAGAATGCTTGACTATCTATGACTATCCCTCTATCTATGATGCTGAATCACACAAAGTATTAACACGAAAAGTAAGTGCATGCTGTTTTACACTTAAACTATTACCACAGAATCACTTGAGTTAAATTAAAGCTTGAGTTAAGTTAAAACCAAACGTATCTTCATACCTGTTGTGCCAGACACAAATTGTTCTAAGAAATCTTTTTTGTTTTATAAATACACTTTTCTTATTTATACAAATATCTGGGCTATATAAAGTTAATACACAATGAAACGAGAATAATGCTACCAAATATGTCTGACACAATGTTTTAAGAAAAGGCACTGTTTTAAAATACAGATGTTTTTCTTTTGACAAACCTACAATTCCAATGATCTCACCCCGGTGGTGTTTAACATCCAAGAGCTGAAGAAGCAGTTCTTTATGCAAAAAAGCAAATTAATTTAAAAACAACAACAATACAAATAGTTTAAGTTGACATAAACAAAACATCCCCTGATCATCCCTTAAGTTATAGTAAACATTTACAATGTGTAATTCTGTCAGTTTGACATGACGTACCTGCACCATATTATTGTAAAGCAAACACATTTGAGGGTTAACGTTAAAGTAAAGGATATGGATAAAATTCAAAGATTATGTTTGCACAAAAGTAGACTCTTTACAGAAATGCCACATCAGCTTTGATAGTTTGCATGTGACATTTTATATTTTTTCAATTTTTTTTCACAATTTTTAGAAATTTTTAGGAATTTATGAAAAACACGTACAAATATGGGATAAAGAGTATTAAATTACAGTCGTCTATGAGTGTTTAAGACTAAAATTATATTTCTTTTAGTGGAACCATAAACATAATATATAAAATATGGTATAATTACATGTCGAAGCATACTCACAGCTTGAAAATGACTTCCGTAAAGTTTATTTTAGTAAAGCTATACCTGGGTCATCCCAACACAAAGTTTTACGTTTGTGGGGTGTGATCACACAAAGATTACAACAATATGAGCTTTTCTCGAACATAGCATGTTTGTACTATGTCTGAAACTTACTAATCAACATGCAATCCCTATATGTGGTTGTTAAACGCCTCAGGTAATTCATATTAAATGTAAGTTGGTCAGAAAAAACATTTAAGATGTTAAATACATTTAAAATGTCTGTAAATACAATGTGTTTGTCACAAACACGCCTAAAGCGCTTTTACTCGTGTGAGGAAACCCATAACAACATTACTAATCAATTAATCACAGACATAATGCATGTCATCAGACTGTTTTAAAGAAATTAAAGCATAAATAAAGGTAAATCGTTATTTAAAGAAAATAAAAAGGTAAATCTTTATTTAAAGAAAATAGACTTCTGCTTTTGCAACAACACACAAATGTATTAATGTTCAAAATCTTATAAATGTTCAAAAACTTATATTCCATACTTTGAAGCATCATGGTTTTAGGTCTGTAAACATACAGAATTAAAAAAGAAAAAAACTTTCTCTAACATTTTCTGATAACGTAGTAAAATGTAGGAATACTAAACTTTGTATTTTAACTTTTTACAGCTTTTTAAAAAAAAAGTTTTAAATGTGAAATTTTCTAATATATGTGAAAAACTAAACTTTCTTTGATTAAAAACACAGCCACCCAATACATTGTAGGGGTGTGTTTGTGTGTGCGAGAACTTCTCCTGCGACATAATGTTATTTGTTATAAAACAGTAAAAAAAAAACTTTGGAAATGGACTCTTCCAAACACCCCCACCTCTGCTCGCGATTTGGACTGTTCAAAAACTGTCCGGGGAGTTTGAAAACATCTAATGGAGAGAGAATGCGCAGATGCGCTTGTTCAATGTAAATTATAGTTAAACTCAAGTGTTGTCAACTAAGGATTATGTGTGTGCGTGCAGCTAATTGTAAACACATTTGCATATTTTATTTTATAATACGTTCATCAGAGAGAATTTAGATCACGATCGAGGCATTCCGTCTAAATGTTTACACTTTATAAAATTACCCAAATGTCGCATGAACCTCCCGCGTTATTGATCTGTATGTCATGGTGTGCATGTCGTGTAGACTTCGTCTGTGTCTCAGGGAACATGTACGGACATGTTTTCTCCGTTTCACTGAAGGACCATGTTGTTCAATTTTAACTTTTCTGCTTCGGTGTAATTAAATGGGTACAGGACGTCCTGTTAAAACAATATAGGAAGGATGCAAATGATATGCAAAGGAAGTATATTTATGTATTATATTACATTAAATACGTTTATTTAATACGTGGGTATTTATTAACGTGGTCCGCGAGCAGTCTGTATATTCCCATTTGTTAATCCGCCTCCTCCGTCTTTTCAAGCCAATCCATAACGTGGTAAAAAATAAAATCCAGTATCTCGCTCTGTGAAAACCAAATCGAGAGTGCTCTGTTGTATATTCCATGTAAATCTTCTATCGTTATATATCCACACTGCTCAATCAAATCGTCTTTTCAAGCAAATCCATAACGTGGTAAAAAATAAAATCCAATATCTCGCTCTGTGAAAACCAAATCGAGAGTGCTCTGTTGTATATTCCATGTAAATCTTCTATCTATATCCACACCGGTCAATCTGACTTCACAAATGAAAAATATGTTCCGCTGGTTAATTCTGTTAATCACGATCCATGCAATTTTCGCGGAGCTAAAGTTAAATCCATCATAGCTTAATCAAAGACATCTCTCCGGAGTCTTTGGGTCTGCAGTGTAAATTCCAAGAGATTGCACGTTGAGTTTGTGGCAGGTTCGCGTATCCTGTCACACTATGGGAGGGGTTTGGCGTGGGTGGGGCTGGATGGAGGCCATGTGAAATTCTCCCACGCTCCAAGTGTGCGTGTGTGCGCATGCGCGCGTACACGGATCGTGGGAGCTTTGTATTCTATTTTCCCACGAGCACGTCATCTGACCACGTGTTGTGGGCGGGTCTAGGGGTGGAGTCTAGGTCTGTCTGATGTCAGGACGTCAGGTATCCCATTCTAACTTTTGGGATGTAAGAGTGCGGACGTGTTTCGCGGAGCTCCTCACGAGGACTTTTGGAATTAAAATTTCTAAAGTTTCGGAGTTTGATATAGGCTACCTTTGGCGATGGATTAATACCTCAGGATAAACTGCTGCTGTTGAATATATATTTATCGCCGGATAAATCTTTGGAGACGGATAATAAGAGTTTTGGTTCTCTTTCAACAAACGTGGATGTAAAAAAACGTAAGTCAGTTTTTAAATGTATGTATTTTTAATATTGTGATTTTTAACACAAAGTTTTGATACGCTTTAATATTTGTTTGATGTTTTCATTTTAGAAAATGCATTTTAACATTTTACAAAATGTGTAAAAACGCTAAAGATGTGTGTATTTTAACTTATACAACATTTTAATACTTTTAAATAATGTGTAAATGTATCTTTTTGTAATGAAAAAACACTTAACTTGTATACTTTTCTGTAAATGACTGAACATTGACCTTTTAACATTTTTAAAATGGTGTTTTAGATGTTTTAATACTAAAACATTTTGATAAGTTTAAGAAAATGCAGTTTAAACTTTTTTCACATTAATGTTTTAACATTTTACAATGTATGAACGCTAAAGACGTGTATTTAAACTTTATACACCATTTTTATACACCTTTAAACACTGTCATTGTGAAAGTACAGCCTTTCTTCAAATATATGGTGTTTTAGATGTTTTATGTAAAATGTAACATTTTGCAAATAATGTGTAAATGTATCTTTTTGTAATGAAAAAAAACTCTTAACTAGTTTTACTTTTCTGTAAATAACTGGATGTTGATCTTTTAACGTTTTAACATTTTAGATGTTTTAAGAACTAAAACATTTTGATAACTTTAAGAAATGCTGTTTAAACTTTTTCATTAATGTTTTAAGTGTATGAACACTAATGATATTATATAAATGGGCTTAATAGTTTTAAGCACTATACGTGTTATGTGAAATGTATGATAGAAAATAGACCTATTTGTTTGATATAATTTTAATACATGTTGTTTTAGATGCTTTCATACTAAAACATTAAGATAACTTTAAGAAAACACCTTTTAAAACAATTGGTTTATATAAAATGGAACATTTTACAAAATAATGTGTGTAGGTAAATACCTGTACTGGTCTTAATGACTTTAAACACTAGGTAATTGTGAAAAAAATACATGTTTTCATACTAAAACATTTTGATAACTTTAAGAAAACACCTTTTAAAACAGCTGGTTTATATAAAATGGAACATTTTACAAAATAATGTGTGAAGGTAAATACCTGTACTGGTCTTAATGGCTTTAAACACTATGTAATTGTGAAAGTACAAGTTTTCTTCAAATATATGGTGTTTTAGATGTTTTAATTCTAGAACATTTTGATAACTTTAAGAAAAACGCAATTTAAACTTTCTCATTAATGTTTTAACATTTTACAAAATAATGTGTGAAGGTAAATACCTGTACTGTTCTTAATGATATAAACGGTCTTAATGGTTTTAAGCACTGTGTTATGTGAAAAGTACAACTTTTTTAAATGTATGATGGAAAATAGAACTATTTGCTTGATGCAATTTGAGAAAATCCTATTTAACCATTTTTACAAATGTGTGAAAGTAAAAAGATTTCAAATGTAAACGTGAAAACCCTTTCTTTAATAAAAAACACTAAACCTATCTGTTTTCTGTCATCCTTCTTAAAAAGATTCAAATGTATTGTTTTGAATGTTTTTTCAATTTTTTTGAACAGTTTTACATTGAACAAGACAGGTGCCCGTAACAGGTGCATAGTCCGGTACCGGTCGGATGGGAGGGGTTCCGTACCGGGTCGGATGGCTGGGGTTCCGTACCGTTGGAGAATTCCCGCGGTCACATGATCTCTCCGGAAGTGGGGGTGGTGGGGGTGGGAAGGGGCGGAGCTAGCGTGGGAGAATTCCCACGGTCACATGATCTCTCCGGAAGTGGGGGTTGTGGGGGTGGGAAGGGGCGGAGCTACCGTGGGAAAATTCCCACGCTCCAGATGGTCAGACCGGAAGTGGGTGGGAGGGGTAAAAAGGGGAGGGGCTTAGCGCGGGAACCAATCATAGGGGGGGCAATAAAACTGTCAGTTTGACGAATGCCGCCCTATATAGTCTCTCTCACATGCGCAAGAGAGAGACAATGGAAAGACAGAAACAATCTTTAATACAAACTTTGCTGCATTAGTCATAAACTAACTGATCTATGAATGAACGTAATGCTAATGAATGACTCACCTAATGACTCACACTTTGATGTACATCACCTTCCTTTAGAATGCAGTGTGGATTTGTTATTTCTATCTGAGCATTACTGAACAGAAAAAGGTTGAGGCAGAAGGTATAATCACTGTTAGGACAGATACTTGATAAATCTTGCCCCCAGATGAAACTCCCGCCAGAAAGTCAACTCCTCTCATTGGTGAAGCAAACCATGAGAGGTGGGATCTTCTCGGGGTTTATTTAGAGACAGTCCACCGTGACCTCGCCCTCTTCCTTTTTTCCATCCGACCACAACACTGTTCCTGAGGATACAAGGGGGAATCCCTTCCCCCTTCCCTGGGGGCCCTAGGCCCAGCCGGCCGTGAGCACCATCGGCCATGCTTTCATGCTCCCAAAAGGGAGTCAGACTGCTTTTCTTCAGTCCAGAAACTGCAACTTTACCAACTGAAAAGGACAACCTCAGGAGTGTTGGCACAACGACTTCTCCTAAGGCAGAAGAAGTCCGTCGCAACTCACACCCTTTACTCTGCGTGTCCTCCCCGGACCAGGGCTGGCAGGCCACAGTCTGCACTCCAGCCATGAGAACAGAGTCAAACCAACCATGCAAGTTCATCATATCTTCTTCATCCAACGAAGAAGAAAATGATTGAGACTTCAACATTTGACACTCGCAGAATCATCAACAACTTCAATTTCCAACAACTTTGATAATAGTGTACGCTACTCAGGCACGCAAGTATACTTTTGATTTGATGCTTTGAAAATGAAATGCTGATGTTTCTTCTCATAGTTACCGGAACTTCTCAATAGTTCCGTTTCTGGTTTCGTCCTATCACTCACCTATTTATGTATTCATGTGTGTACGTTGTTTAGTTTATTTATATTTATGATTTAGTTAATAAAACTTGTACATAATATGTATTTGGTTCTGTTTTGTTTGCAATACGGAGTCCCTTTATGATTTCGATTTAGCTACATGCTCAAAGCGCTGTACAATTACAAGCTAAGAAATAATTATTCTTCTGTGGCCATGGAAGGTACCTTTTTCTTTGAATAAATGAATAATCAAAGAGTTCGTTGGACAAACTGATTAATTGATTGTAATATTAATTCAGCCACATCAAGTTAATTCAATTAATTGACCCAAATATTCATAATTAATAAGAACAAGTTATTAGTGATTATTAATATTCCAAAGAGCTGGTTCGTCACAAAAACTAAATCCTACACGTACTGTTTCCGCATCTTGTCTAATCAGGTTAATCCGGTCCCGTCCGACTCTGGGGGGTTTTGATTGTAATTCTTGAAGCGTGGCATCTCATAATCAGTTGATTGGAGGACAAGTGTCATATGAGGATTTAAGGTCATATGTGTTTTAAACAGCTGGGCCATGCGGTCTGTTCATTGTTCTGTTCACTGTTCATGTACAAGTGAGCATTTTTCATTTTTGACATTGTAGCATCTTTCGGAGGGAGCATAAATGGTGCATATAAATCTTTCTTAAAAACACAGATGCTATCTTAAAACCCTTGCTCATGCAGAGCAGTCCTCACTTTAATTGTGTGTGTGTGTGGCCTTTGCTGAGCAAAAATGCGTTGACTATTGGTGGCTATGGCCACTTTTGCATTCTCAAACTATTTTATTTCTTCCTTATCTGGTTACAGTCATGCAAACAGCAAAAACCCAAACTTTCTTTCTCATAATTTCAAGTTTATATCTCACAATTCTGAGTTTTTTTTTCTTTTCTTTTTTCTGGCGGAAACAGGATTGGATAAAATACTCATATCAATGTTTCTGTGTAAACAAACTTATTCGGAAGCAACTAGATGTCAAGTGGTTGTGTCTTTTCACTGCATCCTGTTTAAATCAACACTGTCAAAAAAATTTGCAAAACAATTGACTTTTTTTGGAACAACAGCTTGTTGCCATGGGGTATTTTCCTTAGGGTCCGATTTTCCCCTAAAAGGTTCATAATAGTACCTTAAAGGAGGGGTATGTGATTATCTTTTTTGTCCATTTTTTCAAAATCACTTGAAATCCTATTCATAACCCACTTACAGCCACTGAGTTAGAAGCACTGCAATGAAAATTAAGCAATTTAATCATCTGTGGAACGGGCAGGACTCGAAAAACTCCAGCCAATAATTTTCAAGACCACCTAGAATCATTGGACAGTAAGTCCGTCAATCAAACGGTCGTACCATACCCCCCTCCCCCCATCCCCCTCATGCGAATCAGGGCCAGCGTTGGAGGAAAGAAGGTAGGACCATTTGAGTTGTGTATTTTCAAAATCTGCCGGCCGTTTTGCAAATCACATACCCCACCTTTACCTATTCCTAGTCTAAGTTACTAATATGCACTTTTAGCAGTAGATAAGGTACAAAGATGTTTTTTTAAGGGTACTGGTGTTTTTTTGGGATGGAAGGGATGACTTTGCCATTGAAGAAGTGGAGAAGCTAAATAACAATTAGACGTTCAACCTGAATTATCATAGTAGCGTGACTTTTTTCCCAAAACCAGTTTCTGAATATTTCTAAAATATTTCTAAATATTTCATTGGTCAGGT
Source organism: Semotilus atromaculatus (assembly GCA_031834385.1). Taxonomy (NCBI): domain Eukaryota; kingdom Metazoa; phylum Chordata; class Actinopteri; order Cypriniformes; family Leuciscidae; genus Semotilus; species Semotilus atromaculatus. The sequence goes on along the minus strand of JAULUF010000038.1, from coordinate 11,460,490 downwards.
CAATCACTGTTTCAATCATTGCCTACGCCAAACACTGATCCCCAAACGTACCCATCACTGTAACCTTCAATGAAATTAGCTGCAGGGCAGGATTTCCTCTGAACGGGTTTGAGGGGAAAAATCATGCATCATAGTTACACAAATTGCTTTCACTTATTGATGACATCACACCGCCGGGCGGCAGGCACAGCAGTCGTTGACTGTGTTGTATAGCGTATACGTTAATGTTGGAGAAGAGGCATCAAGATAGGGGTTTGATCCTTTTGGGTAGGTTTAATAATTTTATGCTCAGTTCCGTTGTTAAACACATGTTAAACAGTGTGAATACGTCTACTAAAAACAAGTAGATGTGTTGTCAGCCTATTGAGTCTTGGCAGTTATTGTTGTAACTATATGACTTCTTAAGTGAATGTTATCAGACGGGACACAAATCTGAAATGTATAAAAAAAATCTAATTCCAATAACTATGCTTTGGAGTGTTTAAAGCAGCCAAATGTCCACATACCCTGTTTACGCAGTCTTAGACAGCAATAAAGAGCATTTAGCTGCACTCTATTCAAATGCAGAATGCACACCCTGGCCAGCCTCCAGCTTTACCAGATGAACACTGAATACTTAGGAATGGAGCTCCTCTGTCAGAAGTGATGGACCCAGGAAAGCTGTTGCACAGTGAGGCCTGTTACTGCAGGTCTGAATAATGGATAGAGTTCAGAAGGTCTTGCTGACGGGGACAGGAGAGTCACACAAAGGAACCTACGTAAAGCCTTCCTCTGCCAGACACTAATCCCAGAATAACGGCAAATTTTAGACCCCCTCATGGTTTATTCAGAAACCCGAGATAGGTTAATTTCAGCTCTGCAGAAGGTCTTCTCCAAAGTAAAGGGTAGCGTAAATATGCAATAGTCACTGCCCTTAAATTATGAATACACTTTTGCTCTCAGAGCTGTATATTTTGAGCAATATATAAAACTCAGAGCAATATTTTTGACATTTATATTAATTTATAATATCATATTAGGCTACATTTATAAACTACAAGAACATAATTATATATAGAATGATAGTAGGCAAATTATAATAAGCAAAATATACATTTAAACATAACATTAAAACATGTTCTCTCACATACTAACAGTCAAAAGTTTGGAGTAATTTAGATTTGTTATGTATTTGAAAGAAGTCTCTTATGCTCACTAAGGCTGCATTTATTTGATGAAAAATACTGCAAAAAACAATAATATTGTGAAATATTATTACCATTTAAAATAACTGTTTTTCGCTTTAAATATATTTTATAAGCTGAATTTTTAGCAGCCATTACTCAGTTTTCAGTGTCACATTATCCTTCAGAAATCATTCTAATATGCTGATTTGGTGCTCAGTTATTATTAATTATTATTCATGCTCAGTTAATCATAATGGATATTATTATCAATGTGGAAAACAGTTTTTCCTGCTAACTATTTTAGTGGAAACTGTGATTTAATTTAAATTACATTTTGATATACCAAATTAGAAAAAAAAAAATATTTTTAATTGTAATCATATTTTGCAATATTACTGTTTTTAAAGTATTTTTGATCAAATAATTCCAGCCCTGGTGAGCATAAGAGACTTATTTCAAAAACAAAAACAAAATCTTATTTATTTCAAATTTTTGACCTGTAGTGTACATTAATGTCTCAGAGGTTGCTGCTTTTGTCCACAAGTGCGAGTTAGCTTTCCGTCATTTCACATTAGCTTTCCATCTCATGCACCGGACAATTTCCCCAGTAGGGGAAGGAGGCAGATAGATCGAACTTATACAGTCTCATAAAGATTTCACAGACAAGCTCTATGGGGATTAGATGAATAAAAAGTTCACTCTCTGCTTACTAAGTGAGGTTTTCTTTTTTGGACATTATTAGCGATGGGGCTGAGGAAGTATAATTAAATACAGCCGCACAATACAGCCTCAAACCGCATCAAAGACAATCCACAGTCCCCGGTGTTTAAATTTAAAAGTAAATATGGAAAAATCTTAGCCTCCCTCCAGTCTTTCTGGAGATAGATGAAGTTTTATGAGGAGTTAGATGTTTTTTTTATCGATTGAGGCACAAAGAGAGTTACAGGTCAGTCGTCTAACTTTTTTATCTCTTGATCGGAACATCTCCTGTCAGCTGTTATCTTCAGAATGCTTCGTCCAGGATTTAGAAAAATATGGAATGCTGCTTGAGTACTTTTCTGCATTCAGCGCACACATTCTTTTTGTTTTATTACATGTTTCTGCAGTGCTCCTTATAAAAGGACACAGAAATAAACTTTTGCGCGCTGGATTTACAGAAGTCATAGGCCAAGTTTATACTGCATAGATAACTCTTTACTGTAAATCACAATCCATTCATTATGGTTTCCATCCTGGCTTGCTTACGCTCCAGGCGACCTTCAGTCGTGCAGTAGGCTTTGCTGTGTTTACTTGTTTTCTTCTTTTCCAACTCAAACATCCTAGGGGATGCATCAGCCATGTCCCCGAAAAAGATGAAGGTGTGGTACGGTAGTATTTCACATGCCTTCATTTTATTGCATGTAGCTTTCAAATCAAATATGCACATAGTGATGGCTCTCAGAGACGAGTGTATAATGTTGAGTGTGGAGTGTTCTGTTCCTTTAGCCACTGGATGATTCAGAAATAAATAATTGATGGGTCTTTTGACTGACCCACTGTACCTTTGACATCACACTCCTCTCCCTCGTCATAAAGAAGGTCTACTCCAATAGGTCACTGAACATCATTAGTTTAGATCTCTCATTTCTTTATTTTGGTGCTTTTCCTGTGTTTTGTATTTGTGGTGCTTAGCCTCTTTCAAGATCAAGATTGAAGTCAGTGAATACTGAACCTGTGGATTACCTGTGTTTGTAGCCTTTTGTGTCTTTCTTTTTTTTTTTTTTTGTAATTCAAGTTTTGTAATTGAACAGGCAACTGAGGCAAATAAGAACCTAGTGCTGAATAATTCAAAATATGGTCCATCAAAAGTTTTGTTGCGCAATATCTAGGTGGCACATATTTAAACAAATATAGATGCAGAGATATTTCACCCATAGTCTGTTTTAAGTTGGTTGGGTTTACTTCCCTTCTTGTTGAATTGGATTATTAGAAAAGGCTGTTTAAGACAGAAAGAGCAACGATCCAGTGTCTGAACATATAGTCAGCTTTGTTACTGATCTCAAAATGGTCCATCGAGTTTGTGTTGTTATTGATTTCCTAAAAAGCTGCATTGAGCTCTCAGGGACATGAGGAGTGGATGTGTCTTCTGCAGGTTCTAATGGTGTTCAGTCTCAGAGGAGCACAATGGCACTGGGGATCCAAACCTTATTATTATGTCATTATTATAGGAGTCATATTGATTCCATCAGCGTAGAAATGCAACTTAAGTAAATGGTAGCAGAGATGTTTTTTGGGTATATTATCCTGACATGCTGAGTGAATCTATAGTATTGCCGTGAATTTGTCTGCTTTTTTTAAATTATTTTTTTACTCCCTGATATTTAGTTTGAATTAGATCATACAGAACTTTTTTAGAACTGTTTCTGTCTTCCCTATTTATGTTTCCATAAGGTCTTCCTTGCTGCTCTCGCTCTCACTCAATGTTAGCAGTTGCTCGCCAGCATACTGTGATGTGAAACAGCATGATTCCGTATTTAAGGGTTAGGAAACATGGTTCAGTCTCTTTTTTCTACTTTGAGAAGATTTTTTTTTCTCTTTCCCTAAAGGTTAAACCGATACCTCCACAGTGCTTGAAGGGAAGCGTTTGCGAATTTGAAAAGAGAATCATGCTGGGCTTTGTTGGTTAGTACACTGGAAAAGACAGACTGAAATACCCTCCTCAAAAGAAAATCTGCAGACATTATTACACATGAGAAGTGCAGATAGCAAGTCTTCTGAGAAAAAGCTTTCATGGTGGCTTCTTTCCACATTTCGGCCTTATAGCAGAAGAGATGAAAATGGTCTGTTAATCATTACACTTTTTCAGAGAGGTGACTGAGTCACTTAAAGGTAGCAGACTATTCTTTATCAAGGAGTCTGTATCCTTTCTGTATCCTTTCATCAGTACTGGGACACAATTGGACAACTAGAGCTTGACATATCGCACAATAATAATAAAAAAGTGATACTTTTTTGAAAACTGAACTCATTTTGACAAAATACATATTAAAATGGTTGATACACTGGACAAGCTGTTTAAAGAATGGATGGTTGGCTGGATTTTGATTTGTTAAAGGTACACTATGTAATAATTTTGTATCAAAATATCCAAAAACCACATCCACAGTGTTATATATTTATTTCAATTGTGTACTTACATTTATCCTAAATGTTTCCAAAAATTTGTACATTTAGAGAAATTCACAATTTTAAATTCCCTTGTCACTTGTCGCCTGTCAGTAACGTAATATCCATGTTATCCCTGGTTTCCACTTGTACTGCCATTGTAACCATGGAAATAGACGTGGACAACTGCGTAACTGCTGCTGTTGTTGTTTCGTTCAAACATTATGGACCATGACAAGTTGATTTTGTGACAGAAATAATATGAGGATCAATATCGGCGTGCCGTTTTCGAGATGCCGAGAGCTTGTTTTCACTCACAAGAATGTTTTCACTCATCCATAAACATTATTTCCCATAAACATTATTAGATCCATCGGCATGATGACAAGTTATGTGATTCCGCTTATCACTGCGTCATCAATCTACGCCTTTGTTATTGTAAGAGGTTAGTGACCCTTAGCGGTGAAAAAAAAATACATATTGTAGATTTAAGATTTAAACCCTAGGTTAGGACATCTACTTAAAAGGGCAGTTTTCATTCTGTAAGTGGAAAGATGATGTTGCATTCTTAAGATTTAACATTTAAATGGATAGTTCACCCGAAAATGGAAATCAGTCCATGATTTACTCACCCTGAAGCCATCTTAGCTGTATATGACATTCTTCTTTCAGACGAATACAATCAGAGTATGAAAAAATGTCCTGGCTCTTCCTAGCTTTATAATGGGAGTGAATGGGTGTATGTCTTTGGAAGTCCATCAAAGCGCATCCATCCATGATAAAAGTGCTCCACCAGGCTCCGGGGGTTAATAAAGGCCTTCTGAAGTGAAGCGATGCGTTAGTGTAAAAAAATAATATCCATATTTATAACTTTATCGACTAAAATAACCAGCTTCCGACATATGGCCGTACGCAAAGATTCACGGCGAAACCATTTTTATTTAATTACTAAAGCACGAGGAAGGACAGCCATTTCACCACAGTTAAGAGGTGTTGCTATGATGCAAAGTGAAGTAACTCAAGTGGCTTAATACAGCGCAATACAGTTGTTCAATAAATAATTAAATATATTGTTAATAATAAAAACAATAAACAATCAATTCACCAAGTTATTTAGATAATCATCATAACAGTTCTGATTTAATGGCTTGAAGCATTGTGGTGCATTAATAACTATTTTTAAGTAAATAAATGCTTGTAAAAATATTATTATTTACCTATCCTTTACCTATGTTCCTAGAATGCAACCCTGAATAGTCATTATGTTCTAATCCCTTTTTCCCTGTGAAATAATCGCAAGGTGGAGTTTAGCTATCTTCCCCCCACACCAATAGTCTATTGATTTTGCCCTGGTCTGACTTCAGGGAGGATTTTCTCGTTGAGATAATATAGTAGTGATATCACCTGGAATCTCCTGCCACTGCTAAAGGGCCAAATCCTTATCTCTTCTGACAGGGAGTCTGACTTTGCCAACTCAGAGGAGGCCCGTCGCTCTCCTGACCTACCAAAGGTCTTCACTTTTACTCACAGGATTTATCACAGCTCTGCGGTTCTTAGCGGCTCGCATACAGTTCAGATAATAATGCAGGAGCTGTGCAGTCTAACGGTTATCTAACGATACCAGTCCCACCCAAAAATGCAGTTAATAGAGAGAGACAACAGGCACTTAATGTGAAAGTGCTGTCAGCGCTAGCACCCAATCAGAATTCTATTGCAATTCTTGTTTCCTTGGAAACATTTGAGTATGCAGTAATCCTGGGGTTCTGGGATGGTGTGTGACGTAGAGTTAAAGTGACATGTCTTGTTGGACTCCATAAAGTACCTTTCAGCTGATGAATATTAATAAGGCTTCCTGTATAATGCTGCAGTGTATCCACCGTGGATATCTCTGTAAAGCAGGAGTGAGAACTGGAATGATCCATTACTAATGCACCCGCTGTGCGCCGGACAAAGAGAATTTCTAACATGCTCCAGTCCTTCAGCAAACCCAGAGGTTTCTGAAAGGTCTTCTCTCGCCCGGAGCACCGTGAGCAGGTCACCACCTTGGCCTGAGGTGTTATGAAGACTGAGTCTGAGAACCATTCAACATTTCTTGTCATTATTTATAAATCTAGATGCTACCCATATGCTTCACTGTTTGTTATGAATTCACTGAAGTTGACTGTTGATCAAATATGAAACTGTTTTGCTGTGTAGATTGCAAGGTAATATTATTAATAGTATTCACCCCTCTTAATATTAAGTGCATTCTGGATTTTTTTAGTTTACTGTAACCATCCTGCTGCAAAACATCAGTAAACTTGTTTTATGGGATATATATTTGCATGAATCAGCAAAGCCATGGACATTTCTCTGCATGATGAGCAATAGAGTTAAAAAAAGGCGGAGGAGAAAGAGAGAGGATGTATTTTCTGCCATACAGAGTTCAATAAATGTTCTTTAGAGCTGCTCATGGTAAATGAATCTTAGTGTGAGGTTAAACAGTATCTTTAAGCAATGAATTTACAGGAACGTTGTTATTAAAAAAATTAACATTATGCCATCATTGATTTTTTGTTTTGTTTGTTTAAATAGTTTTAAAACAAAACCATTTCAATGTATGGACAATTTTCTTCCAAATATTGTCTTTTGTGTTCCACAGAATAAAGAGAGCGATATAGAGTTGGAATGACATGACAGCGAGTAAATGATGACCGCATTTTCATTTTTGGGTGAACAATCCCTTTAAGGGACAGATTTACCAAAAAGGGCAAATTAACGTGAGAGCAAAATCCCCCAAAAAGTGCCAATGGGAGTGTAATGTTATGTGGGTGATTTACTGACAATGCACACATTAAAGAACACAGACGCAGCCGGATAATTTCCATAAAGACCAACGCAATCTACCAAGAGCAGCGCCAATTAGTGTCTGGTTTAAAGGTGCCCTAGAATGGTTTTTATTTTTATTGTATAATGTTTTCTGGGTTGCCCTTATAATGTTAGTATGTTTTTTAGATCAAAAATAGTCATAATTTAGAAATAAAAGGCATTTTTCCTAGCCTGATTTTAGCCCTGAGCCCAAACACTCTGTTTGGAGGGGCGTGTCTGCTGTGTGTAACCGGCCTCTGCTGTGATTGGCTGACATGCTTGCATATGAAATAGCTAGTATTACATGTGAAACTCACTCGAATACTTTTACTACGGATATTATAAGTTTTTACTATTACAGCTATCGAGATTAACGAATCGTGAGATGTTTTTAAAGTATTTAGATCTATTCCCATCACATAAAATGTTGCCGTGATGAGCATTGAGCAAACAGATGACAGTGTGTTGATCGCGAGAATAAAGATCTTATCATTGCAACGCAGTTTCTGCACTCTCTCTAATGCTTTCACCAATGCAAACACGATGATGTAAATACAGTATTGAATGATTTTGAGAGAAAGATTACCTGTCTGAACTTGAACAATTACACATTCAGAAAGTGTTGCTTGGTAGCTCGATCGATCGAGGCCAGCTCTGTATTGGCCCAAGTTGAGGAAACAGTCTCGTCGCGTCTTCTGTGAAATGTGTGGAAATTTCCAGAGAAAATAAAATTAACCCATTGTTTCTTCAGAGGCTCGGATGAAGAAACTAAATACCTTTGTGTTCATTTGTACATCCAAACACTGAACAACTGCCATGCTTCGGCTGCACAGTTCTGCCTGTCATTGAACATGGGCTGGCATATGCAAATTTTTGGAGTCGTACATATTAATGATCCCGACTATTGCGTCATAGTCGGTATTATGTTGAGATTCGCCTGTTTTTCAGGGGTGTTTTTCAAAAACGAGATTTAAGTAAGAAGGAGAAAACAATGGTGTTTGAGACTCACTGTTTGTCATGTCCATGTACTGAACTCTTGTTATTTAACTATGCCAAAAATAATTTCAATTTCACATTCTAGGGCACCTTTAAGACATGCTTTTTTGGGGGGGCGTTAAATGATGCCGCAAATATCAATAAATTGACTAGCACAAGCCTTATCATGTTGCATGTTCATTTAAATCCCATAAATTCCTCTCAGAAATGTTGCATGCCCGGCAACATTGCTAAAAAAGGTTGCTCTTTGCAGTCCCGGCGCCATGGGCGGGCATTGGGGGGCCTGGCCCGCCCTGTGAGTCACTAGTGTCCGCCCTGAGCGAGTCTCTCCCTTCACCAATCACGTCAAGTCCCACCAGTCCTTGCTTGTTTGCACAATATATTTTTTTATTAATAGGGTACTGTTATCAAACGTTATTTTTGAATATACATAACTCCTGAATAAAAATACAAATGTGTTTGGTCTGATTTTTTTAAAATTGTAAACGGATTGATTGGTTTGTCGATAGTGAACGCGGAAATGCATGTGATAGCGGTCTTATCTTTGAGTCATTCATTCAAACATTTCGTTCAAACAGCATAGAGAAATGCACATTTACGGATTACATGCAGAGAGCAGTCTATAGTCTGTTTTCTTTCGTTTTGAATTGTTCTGTTTAAAAGTAGACATGTCTGTGAGGCGAGTAGGCTTCCTTATACACTGAGTTTCGGTTAATTTATGAGACGAGCTCCAGTTCACGCTCCGGCGCCTCCGTTTCGTCATTATCGTCTGCTATTTACTTCTTATTTATTAAATCCAGGCATTTGGTTGATGAAACATTGATTAAAATTAAGATACAATTAATACAAAACAAAATTCACTTTAAAGAAAGGTTGTGCTTTCTGTTTGATGTGTCTGTGAAAGTTTTAAAGCATCTTTTAGTGCTGCTTTCACAGCGCTCACATCCGTAACATTGTTTTTTCCTCACAAATGCGAACACGAAAAATAAAATGAAATGAACATTTTATGCTCTCTGGAGACTACTGTTAGCCTACTCATAATTTGTATTCTGAATACGTAATACGTTGTATTCAGGTACTTTGAATGAGTGTTTATGCTTTCGAGGTTTTTAAATAAGCTTGATATGTGTTTGGGAAGATGTTTATGTTTTGTTGACATGTCGAGTGTTTTCGGTATTATATTTCTTTTTTTTGGCTAAACAGCACAAGACTTTAATTAAGTAACGTTATAGGCATTCTGTTTGTGCTGCGTGATTTAAAGAAAAGTGCGCTCTTGCCCACACGATCAGCATGGTGATCTGGTGTTTTCTCCTAAATAAAAGCTCAAGGGTTTATTTCTTACAAGTGAAGAAATTAGGACAAAAGTATTGTAATTTTCCTATTCTATAGCGTAATATAAAATACAATGTAATGTAGACTGAGACTATATCATAACTAACAATATGTTTGAGCCCTCTTTAGCTACAAGTCAATGCTTTTTCTTTGTTCAATATGCACAGTTCATGGGTCGAAGCCGGTTGAAGCTCTTAATTTTGAGCTCTCAATGTGCACCAGATTGATGCATTTAAACTTAAAATGTACAAAATTTTCTTTACATTTCTCAAAAATGGCAATTTATTATTTTTTTTAAATAATAATTCACAGCACCCACTTGATCACAATTACTTCCAGCGGCCCTGAAAACACCTCTAAAAATACTTTAAAAAAATGTTTTATGACGGACGAAATTTGCGGAGGCAGTGTGTAAACGTAATTGACACAACTTGAGGTCGTAGCCTATTTTATATGTGAGAATTTCGGACTGAGTGTGCAAGATCGAACCTTTAGCGTCAGTAGCCTATTATATAATTATTATGCTCTATCGATCATTACATAGTATCATAATCGATTCATGTTATTATGCAATGAGGTTGTTTTCATTTGTGCCCCCTTGAAAAAAATTAATGCCCATCCGTGAATTTGTGTCTGGCGCCGGGTCTGGCTCTTTGTATCATCACCTTAAGTCTGTAATATGCACAATCTAAATGTCTATTCACAGAGTATCATGGGTTGCTTATATTCTGGGAATGCAGCACAAAGGCAGTAACTGCGGGCATCTAGCTGAGCTTGCAAGCCCGTACATCAGCAGTTGACATCAATGTTGAGAAGCCATTACAGAGGCAGAGGAGATTTACATCTGTCTGTGTGTATGAGTGTGCTTTTTTATTGAGTGTCCCGCCCATCCTGGACACTGCCTATGAATTGCAGAGGTTTGTCAGTAAACCTGTCAGGGGCTAAATTTTCAGTTAGGGTGCTGGAATGGCTCACTGTGCACTCCATCTGACGAATTCAGACATTTTATTTCCTCGTCCTATAGAGAGATGGTTCTGATCAGATAGGGCATCCATCATAAGAGAGTACAGACGGCAGACTGCCACACAAAAGCACTCAGCGGAGTTACGAGGCAAAAACATGGCAAAATTCCCTTTGAGTCTGCTGCCTTTTTTTTTTTTTTTTTTGTCAAACAAATCAAACAGACCCTCACCTGGATTGAGATCCGTCATCGCTGGAGTGTGAACTGAGAGTGTCTCAGTGGGGGAAATCACTGCAGGACTTTCTGCAGAAATAATCAATCTCTCTCAGAGCTTTTCCTCTGCCTTAACAGCCACATTTGCTGCATTAAATGTTCTGCTCTGTGCTGTAACAGCCTAATTCAAACATATAACTGCCCTATTCGCTGCACTAACTATTACATGCTGTGTCTTAACAGCCAATAGGGTTTTAAGTTAAAGCAGCCAGATGCTCTCAATTTGTCTCTCTCTTTTGTCTTTTTTTTTCTTCCTTCCTTCATTTCTTCCAATCTGTCTTCAGGCACATCTGACTGCTCAGAGGGCCATTTTTGATTGGAACTCTGCCCATTATGCAGGAAGTCAGTTTATTATTTGCTGTACTAGAAGAGAATTGACTTGAAATCTTTGGAGTGGGTAATCGGGTCTCACATGCTCTTCAATCCAGCCGTGTTGCACACAACATTCATTTATCAGCACCCTTTTTTTCTTTGCGCTTGGCAGCAGTTCAACCCTATGTGGTCTATCACAGTCTGCCTGGTCCTACCCTGTCATACAGCAAATTCAAATGACCTTTTCACTTTAGCTTGACAGGTTGATGGATGGTCTTACAGGCAAATTATGTGGAAAGCAGGGGTGTAGCATCTATTATAACTTTTAGAAATGTTAAAGTATGGGAAATAGACAATTTAGTTTAAAATCTCCATTTTGCTTCAGAAGAAGAAAAATATAGTCCTAAATGCATTGTTTTATGAATAATAGAGAAAAAATAACTTGTAAGCTAATAAGCTTCATACTTTATTAATGAAAACTTTTCATCACATTATCCTCATGCTGCATTATGGTTTATTTGTAATCATGATTATTTTGCTCAAAATTATATTCGCTAAGGTTGCTGTCATTTGAGAAATTTGTTTTTACATTACATCCGAATTATTGCACTTTCACATAAAAGCACAAATCAAGAGAACGTAAACACATGCATGGTTTATTTATTTATTTAGTTTTATTAATTATTATATGCTATTTATAAATGAATGCTCTCTACATTATGAAAACTACAAACAAAAAAAGAAACCTCTCTCAAAAAATTAAAACAGTGAAATTCCTAATAGTAATTAGCCTGGATGCCAGCCGAACTTAGCCACAACATTTGAGGATGGGAAGTTCGGTCTGGACTTGATCCGTTGTGAAGCAAGAATGCCCGAACTAAAGCTGTTCGGACCAATCAAATTGTCAGGGCGGGCTTTATACGATGATGGACAGATGATCAACAGTAACGTGATCATCCACGTCACCAAAGAGCGCTTGGGTTGAATTCGTTTACAACAAAGAATGGCTGCCGCTGGAGAATTTAGATGTGTAGATTCAGCCATCGTGTCTGTGATAGAAGATGTAGACAGCGCATTCATTTTAAAAGAGGAACAGAGAACCGCGATCAAGTAATTTGTTGATCGGAAAGATTTTTTTTTCTGTCCTTCCTACGGGATTCGGTCTATCCAATTGAGTGTATTTTTCTTTTCCTTTCCTGGTTCGGTTGAAATACGCCCAATGGAGCAGTATCAGACTCATATTCTGACTAGAATCTGAGTATGACGACGTCAGGCTAAATAGTAATTCGGTAACACTTTATTTTAAATGTTTAAATGTTAAATGTGTTCAATTTTAAACAGTAAACCATGCATAATTACATGCAACTAACCCTCAACCAAATCCTAATCCTACCCTAACCCTATAGTAAGTACATGTTGTTAACTAATATTACTCAGTACTTAAATGTATAATTACACTGTAACAATGACACCTTAAAATAAAGTGTAACCAGTAATTCCAATTAATCCAAATGACATAAATGTTTTTCTATAAAAATAACAGCTTAAAAGACTTTGTATTGTCACACTGAAGTTGCTTTAGAGAATTTATTCTGCAGATTCAATCACAAGCATAGTTTAGATTCATGTTTGGATTTATTACAGGTCATCACTGAGAAGGTTTGATGAGAGATTTGATCGCAGGAAACCCAAGCGGCTTGTGAATGAATGATACTTTCATTTGAGCAGAATATCTCATGGAGATCGCTGAACTCCAGTTTACTTGTTTGTCGTATTTTCAGATCATCTGCTTCTGTAGTGTAGAGAGAGCATGTGTGCATGGTTGACATGCTGCAAATATTAAATAAAACATGAGGCAGAAAATGTATCCTCTTAACAGAAAAGCGTTGATTGGGGGATTTAAGCTCATGCCATCTGGCAACCACAAGCATAAAAGCTCTTAGTAGAGGCTTGAACAGTTGTAATATTTTGTCTCCTAATTTTTTCCCAACAAAATAGAGATTTTGGTAAATATATAAATATATATTTAGTCTCGTCTTTTGTCATCAACAAAATTGAATGTTAATATAGTCACAGTTATCGTTTAATGACCTTGCTGTCGTCTCGTCTTAGTGATGGGAAAAAGTTAATTGACATTTTTATTTTTTTCATACCCAAAAGGTGGTGCAATGGTGCATGATTAAGATTAAGATAGTGCAGCAGTTAAGCATGACTCCCTACTCTTTGTCTGTGATTATCCACACAAAATAATCCTGACAGTGTAATGAGCACATTTGTGTTTTACTGGATGACACCAACTGTTTTCATAGATATGACGACAGCTGATTCAGCCCACGTTGAACAGAGTGCATCACGAGGGCTCATAGCTGATTCTGAATAAAAAAATACCTAGTAAATGACCAGAATGCATTTCCTCCACAAGCAAATCATAAACAAGTCTGTTCAACTGGTCTGGATAACATTTCCAAGGGAAGTAGGGGAGTTTAATGCTTGTCTGAGGACTTCCTTCATTTCCATGATACGGGCAATTTGCATGTGAGAGTTTCACTGGCAGACATTTACTAAATTCTAGCTCCTCAGAAGCCAAAGATGAGAAGAAAACTTGATGAGAGACTCACTGCTCTGTCCAAAGACTTTAGACTTAATGCTGCTGATTTTCTCCAATGTGGTAATAATGTTACAGTTAACTGTGATGCACTATTAAGTAAGACTGTACACTAAATCTGTTTAAAAATCATCTGGGTTATAGCACTTTGCAAATGTATTGATACATCTATACATGTATACAGTCACAGTCTTCAAAAGGAATACTGTATATCATCATCATCTCCTGCCTTGATGTTCATAATAACAGCATTTGAAGCCTTTTGAAACTTTGACAGTTGCTCTCTGCCAAGGCAGTGGTTGACGAGTATATCCAGAAAAAAAAAGAAAAAAAAAATAATAAAGGAGTTGCTGCATCTCAGTGGGGGAAATAATGAGCTACAGTTCTTCCTATCAGCATGAATCTGTCAGGCAGCTCAGATCGCTGTCACTCACTCATCAAAAAAAAAACCCTGTGGTTTGTTCATAGGGTATTGTCCCTTGGGTTCTACACAGTCTGTCTGTATTTGGCTGTTGGCTGATTTATGTTTCACTTTCTTGGTGTCCAGGTATCAGCCCAGGGCAGAGGAGTGGGTCTGTCCCATCAGTAACAGCCCATCATGGGCCTCTTCAATCAGAACTGACCAAATTCCTTTTCAATTTTTTAATTTATTTTTGCTTCATCGGAATGGGATGACAATTGATGACTTTTGTTGCATTAGCTATGTCAACACACACAAAAAAATCATTGACATAATTTGGATATGTTAAAGGGTCGAAAAATAAAAAGTACCCTTGGTACCTTCACGGTCAAAAATTACGACATAGGAAATGAATGGGAAATATGAAAAAAATACGAAAACTCAGAGAATATATTGGTGGTAAAAACTTCAAATCAGCCATGATGCACAAAAAAAGGTTCAAAAAAACAAAATCACCTAGTAACCATATCAGGTCAAACCCCAAATCTATAGGAAAAAAAAATATATATATATATTTAACTTTTTTTCCATGATACCATAAAGGAGCAGTATGTAAGAAATTTATTTCAATTAATCATACATTTTCCCTGATATGTCACTAGACATTAAGAAATCATGTTCATTTCAAATACTTATATCACTGACAACAGTAGTCCGGCCAGGATATTGTCATTTAAAAAGTGAAGTTGCAGCCCTCAACTGATGTTGATGTTGTCATGTTGTGTTTTGGTCTGATGCTCCACTCTCCACCGATCCACCAATCACGAAGTCTGTAGTGTTGCAGCATTCGGGTTGCCAGCTCTGCTCTAGTTACCACAGCTGCAGCTAATAACGTGTCGTAATCGGATCCTGCAGCATTTCTGGCAACCTTGAGTCAGTAATTTGAAAGTGATTGCAGTACCAGTTTTGGCCACAATCTTACATACTGCTCCTTTAATTGTTTAATTAACATTAATGAGACAGGCAGCCAATGAAGACCTACAGTAATGAAAGGATCTAAAATAATCTTACACATCAGATGTTTTCCCCCAACAGTTAGCCAAATGTTAATTTAAGACATAACAGATAATGTTTGCATGAATACTCGTTAAGACAGATATTTTGAAATACTGTAATTCTGAATATACATGTATATCTGGATTGCGCGCTGTCTGAGAGGCTTCTTTGAACGCAGGCTTAGTGTCAGTGCAATTAAGATTGTTTTGTTTACAACAGCATGGGTTTGAAAATCACATTTCATTGGTTTAGACTCATGCCATAGAGAATTCGCTATGAATATTCACAAAGTTGGAATGTTGCACTTTAAAATGATACAAAACTTGTGCTGAGAGGAAGGACCAGTCGTTGAGAAATATTTTTTTTCCATGCATTATTAAAACAAAGGAATGGAGGATCTGTCCTTTGAATGAGATGTTGAACCAAGGTCCTGACTCTCTGTGGTCATTAAAAATCCCAGGATGTCCTTCGGAAAAAGAGTAGGGGTTTAACCCTGGCATCCTGGCCAAATTTGCCCATTGGCCTCTGTCCATCATGGCCTCCTAATCATCCTCATATACCGATTGCCTTCATCACTGTCTCCTCTCCACCAAAAAACTGGTGTGTGGTGGGCGTTCTGGCACAGGAGATTCCCCCTTCCATAAGAAAAGTGTTTTGAGTACCTAGAAAAGCGCTATATAAATGTAACAAATTATTTTTAATTACTCTTCTCAGAAAATGTAAAAATGTTGCACTTGTTTTGCCTGTAACTTGTAATTAGCCTGTGCGCATTCCGATTCATTGTGCCAGCACGGGTCACAAATTAAATGTATTTGTAAATGAAAATATAGTTCATCAATTTTTTATAAATATTGCCTTATTTTAAATAATAATCAAAAAATTTATTGAACAAAAATATATTACATTGGCCTCTGAAATTCATATGGGAAGCAGAGAGGGGGGAATAAGATGGCATGGCACATTAAAAAATAGCCATGCTTAGAGCAGTAGGACGTCTTCTGATCTTGCTACGGCTAATTGAATCACAGCATTTGCTTGCTTTACTGATGTTGTTCTAGGCAAGGACATGTGCATGTTGGTGAAACGCTGTGTGTTCATTTTAGCCATCTTTTACAGCTTTGATACATATCATTAAATGGTAGCAAGTGACTGTATTTATGAATAAATCACTGAGTCATTCAACTGATTCCTTCAGGAATAAAACAAGGCACTCTCTTTATTACTGTGCCATTGAATCACTAATTTAACCAACTTGTTAAAAATAATCCTCATTCATTTGAAGCAAAAAAGTGATTTATAAATGAGTTATTTAATCTCTTATAATTTAGATTGGCATTTCTCCTAAATGTATGCAAATGCAGAACATCACTTTCTTTAGACAGTTATTTAGATCTTAAGGGAACATGATGTACCTGACAAAGGAACATATAAAACTCTAATACAGCCGACCTTTGGCTTTTTCTTCAGTCCACAGTACAGCACCTGCTTCTGCACTGCAGACTTTCTCTAACATGTGCTTCTGTAGCACTGCTACAGTACTTGCTTTGCATTTGATATGCTGGATTAGGCTGTGATCCATTAAATTCCATCCATGACCGAGCTGTGTGAAAAAGGTGAGACACGTCTTCAGCTGAAGGACTTGTGATGAAGGACTCTCCGGGTCTCTGAGAGAGTCATGAGAGACAATGATGAGGCTGCTGGAGGAGGGATTTAAACTCACTCTGTATCCAAAGCAACAGACAGTCTTTCTCACTACGCCTCTGGTAGGCACACGTCCGGTCTAGTATTCAGACATTTGTGCGTGTTTGTCTCTATGTGTGTGTGTGTAGGTGGTTGTGTAGGTGGGTTGGTAAAAAGTGCAGCGGTCAACTTCCATTGAGCCAGTAGGTCAGGTAAAAAAAACTCTTGACATTCCTACGAGAGCATTTTATAATGTATCATGCACCTCAATAAGAACATTTGCTTGTATTTTTGAAGCCCAAAGTCACTTCAAAAGGGCAGACAGAGAGTTCACATAAGAGCAGGAAACAATGTCATGTCTCCTGTGGATTTTCTTGCGATTACAGGCAGCAATAACTAGCCTCAGTATAATTCATGTATTTTTAACTTTTTATTTTGCAATACACTGTCTCTGTACTCTGTAATGTTGTGGGTGTTTCCATCAATGATGTTTGCTTTTAGAATCATGTAGTATTAAGATATATTTGTAATAATCACACAGACAAGAATAAAATACAATTCAGCATAATATATGTGTGTGTGTGTGTGTGTGTGTGTGTGTGTGTGTGTGTGTGTGTGTGTGTGTGTGTGTGTGTGCACGCGTGTGTGTGTGCGCGTGTATGTGTGTGCGTCCAAGAGTGGGCAGACAATCTGTTTGTGTGTGTCTGTTAGGGGTGGCACGGTACATGAAAAAACATCCGAACCGTTCGGTTCGCTTGTCTCGGTTCGGTACGTGTGTGCGTCGCACGGTTCGTTCGACGCATGCGCAATGTAACCTCGTGCCCGTGACCTCAGACAGTGCGTTTACTTTTCGCGCGAAATAAGAGATTTGTGGACATACATATGAGGCTTGTTCGACTTGAACCGGCGCTGCACAGACCGATCGACGAATAACATAAAAGTACCGCGATAGCAACGGCTCCGTATGCTTTTCAATCACTCTCGCAGTCGCAGTACTTTGATGTCATAAACCGATTGGTCTGTGCAGCGCTGCAGGTCACGTCACGTATAGAAATGGCTAGTGGGAGAGATAAGGAAGGCTAACAGGAGTTGGAGGATGCACCAGCGTCGTATAAGTCCGGTGTGTGGGAACATTTTGGATTTCATGTTACCTATGATATTTAAATATATACAGTGACAGTAAGTTTAGATAAGAACTCCAGTCGTGTTTCCAAATACTGCACTTTAATTTCAAGTGAAAAAAATTTATCCTCACTCTCAGGGAATAGAAGCATTGTTGATACTGTTTTTGTGTTGAGGTTGAACTTATGTTTCACTTTATGATTATGGCCTTTGCTATTGTTATAGCCTCATTATAGGCAATTATTTGTAACGTATTTTGACTTATTTAAAAGATAGTGCTTTAAGAGTTCCTCTCTTTTTCTTTTAAAAGATAAACATTTTGTAACAGCTACACTGAAGTTGACAGTTTTATAAATGCAAGTTAATTTTAATCTTTGTGTGCTAAAAATGCACATAAGTTCCTGTAGAGATAGCAACACACATTCTCCTTTTTTGCCAAATAAATGTCTTCTCTCTTGCTGTATCAAAATGTCACCTAGCTTTCCTCAGAGATGGTCTCAATAATGTGCTTAAAGTCAAGTCAAATTCAGTTTGTGCATGATTACATGATATACATTTTTTTTTAAATACTGTATCCTGAATTGTGGATAATTAAGCTATAGCATATATCATATGCTGAAGTACATTTCTGGAGTGTTAAAGATTAAAAGAAAAAATAACAACAAGAACCGTACAGAACCGAAAACCGTGACCCTAAAACCGTGATACGAACCGAACCGTGGGTTTTGTGAACCGTGCCACCCCTAGTGTCTGTGTGTGTGCCGTGTGTGTGCCGTGTGTGCGTCCAAGAGTAGGCAGACAATCTGTGTGTGTGTGTGTGTATATATGTACTCACCGGCCACTTTATTGGGTACACCTTGCTGGTACCGGGATGGAAACCCTTTAGACTTCAGAACTGCCTTAATTCTTTATGGCATAGATTCCACATGGAGCTTTAAACATTCCTCAGAGATTTTGGTCCGTATTGTCTTTATAGCATCTTATCTGCTGCACATCCATGATGCAAATCTCCTGTTCCACCACATCCCAAAGGTGCTCTTTTAAATTGAGATCTGGTGACTGTGGACGCCACTTGACTATTAGTGAACTCATTGTCATGTTCAATAAAACTGTTTGCGATGATTCGAGCTTTGTGACATGCCACGTTATCCTGCTGGAAGTAACCATCAGAAGATGGGTACACTGTGGTCATAAAGGGATGGACATGGTAAGCAACAATACTCAGGTAGGCTGTGGTGTTTAAACGATTCTCAATTGGTGAAGGGCCCCAAAGAGTGCCAAGAAAAATATCCTCCACACCATTACACCACCACCTCCAGCCTGAACCGTTGATACAAGGCAGCATGGATCCATGTTTTTATGTTGTTTACGCAAAATTCTGACCCTACTATCTGAATGTTGCAGCAGAATTAAGACTCAGGCAACGTTTTTCCAATCTTCCATTGTCCAATTTTAGTGAGCCCCTGTGAATTGTAGCCTCTGAATCCTGTTCTTTGCTGACAGAAGTGGCACCTGGTGTGATGATCTGCTGTAGCTATTTCAAGGTTTGACGTGTTGTGCGTTTAGAGATGCTCTTCTGCAGACCTCAGTTGTAATGAATGGTTATTTGAGTTACTGTTGCCTTTCTATCAGCTTGAACCAGTGTCCCCATTCTCCTCTAACCTCTGGCATCAACAAAGAATTTTCGCCCACAGAACTGCCACTTGGTGAATATTTTCTCTTTTTCAGACCATTATCTGTAAAACTCTAGAGATGGTTGTGCGTGAAAATCTCAGTAGATTAGCAGTTTCATTAGCAGACCATGGCTGCATCTGGAATTGCATACTCTCTTGAGGATTTACTCATTTTGAATAAGTAATTACTTCACGACCGCTAAAAAAGTGCACGAAGTATGAATGTAATCCGAACTTACTACATTCACCATGTTGTCATTATCATATGACCTACCAGCGTCAGTTACGTCGCTTCAGTATTCATAAATCATAAAACCATAAATAAGCATTCATAAATCCTCTTAAAATAACATTTATTTAATGCTAGTTATTGATACAATATAATAAAACATGTAACATTATAAATGGAATTCACATGGTTTTTATATAGAATATTGGATCTTGTTGAACTTGGCAACTTTGTTTTTCAAAATGGTAAAAGAAAATCAAGATTAGTATAAGTAATGAAATGATCCAAAATATGGAATTTAGACAACTTAACTCTTATTAACATTAACATTGCGACTTTAAAGCCCAATGTTAATGCACAGTCAACTTTTCCTCTCCATTGTCCTTTCCATTGCTTTATATAACCATACTCCGCTGGCTCCATGGCAACTGGTGTGAATTAAGTCTGAAGTCATTATGAAAGTAATTAGCGAGAGTGTGTGTGTGCGCGGGTGGAGCTGGAAGCCCTCTGTTTCGTTCTGTCTCATCGTCTTCTAAGACTGCTGTCAGATGAGTGCAGATGGGTCCAGGTTCTGCCATCTGTTGAGGGACATAGGTGTGCATGAAAAAAACATTCATTTAAAAAAAATTGAGTGCGAAGCACTGATTCAAGCAGTGGCTTTAACTCACCCTGCGTATTTAACTGAAATGCTTGTTGTTAGAATGTGCCTAGAAGATGACAGTTCTTCATGCCGTGAAATAGGCTGTTGTGACACGAAAATGTAAATGTGCTTACGTGATTTGCATTTAGAAAAAAAATCCATCTCCATAGATGATTAGAGATGATTCATTTCATTACGACACTTTCTTAGAGAGTGGTGTCTTTTATTGGGCAGGTTTCAGAGAGACATGGCAGTGTTTGCTTTTCCAAATGGAAGTCTGATCAGGAATAGCTTATCTCTGGACTATTAGCTTTGTCAATATTTGCTGAGGTAAATAATTAATGGATTGCGATCATTCTCCATCTCCTCATCTACAAATAAAAAATCCCTCTTGGTTTAGAGGGGATCTTTTATGAATCATTTTCTGCCATGCATGTGGTTAAGTTGCGGCATTAACATAGCACATTGGTGTCAAATAAAAGTGTCCTCGAAAATATTTTAAAAAATGTAGTTTAAAACATATATGCTGAGTTTGTAATCCTGTTGCTTTCATATGTAAAAAAAACAAAAAAAAAAAACACTTTAGTTTAAACTTTAGTTTAAAAGACTGTAGCTATTAGTGTGGTGTAACCATCAAGTAAAAATTATTTTCCTTACACCTCGTACATCAATATGCAGAAATGAAGGAAGTAGTCGCCTGATGTACTCTTGCACACACACACAGCGGCTCCTCAGCCTCCAATAGACTTATGAAGAAGGGCTGGAAAGGTCAGTCGCTGATAATGAGCTATGTCTAGCCCATTGTCTCAGAGCACCAGGTCCGTCTTCCTGATGAAACTGTGCAGCTGAGAGACAAAGATTACATTCCTTCCACATTCACCTTTGTGTTTAAATTAACTGCTACATTCCATAAGTAGATTCCCAACAAGCCTATTTGTTTTCAAGGCCGGAGGCACTAGGTGACTAATTAGCACTACTGTAATTTAGACACTTAAATTCTGAATGTAGAACTCTGCGTTTATTGTTTTCTTCCTCTAAATGCACACTGCATATATTCTTACTGAAAATAATATGGTAAGGTGGAGTAATTTTGTTTCCCACATTCGTCTTTAGATTTCCATGAATGTTCCCATGCAGATTTGTAAAGGTAATCGGGAAATCTCTGGGTTGATCTATTGCTTTCATCGCACCCTGATACTAACCTTCCTTTAGTAAACACTATACTTATTCTATTTTCCTTTCTCTCGTTCACCCACACACAAAACACACTCTCGGTTCCACCGGCTGCTCTTTACCTCTACATGTGCACCTTGTGGAAATCCTCTGTTGTTCTTTCTGACTGGCCCTGTTATTTATCACTCAGATTCATTTGCGAGCCCTGAAGTGTGTGTGTGTGTGTTAACCGAGCGAGGGAAGGTTGATGTGTGTTCGCACATGCAAGGATGCGTGTGCGCGCTGATGGAACGAGACAGGGCTTGTTGCGGTCTCTGTTGGCTGTGCTCGCTTCCTCTCATTCCCTAATCCCTCAGTGTTACAGTCATCTCTGTGCATCGAGCCCCTCAGAACTGTCAATATCCAGACCAGAAAATCTCACTTCTTGATCTCTGCTCTCTTACTGCTGTAGACAGACTTATAAGCCCTGCCGATGTGCTTAGCATGAAGATACACTGCTTGCCACTGAACCCCCCCCCACCAAGCTTGATGCAAGGCATGATGCATAAGGACAAATAACAGTATGTGGAGAAAAAAAATAGCCGGTACTAAAGAGACAGAATGCTGGCACCGGACACCATAAGGAATTACTACGTATCATACTATGAGTCATCAGCTTCTTTTTGTGCAAATATTTCAGACTCTGATATCATCTTTCATCTATTTATTTTTATTTATTTATTTGAATGTATTGCTGTGTGGGAATTAAAATGAAAGTTCAAAATTTGTTGATGGGCAAATGCAGTCTTTTGGCAAAGGAGTCTTTGAAATTTTTTATGCACCTTTCCTTGAATATAACGACAGCTATGCTACCTTTAAAAGGTTTGTGCGTGGTAAGATTTTTAAATGTTTTTGAAAGAAGTGTCTTATTCAAGGCTGCATTTATTTGATTAAAAAGTAATGGATGAAAATTGGATTCAATGGTATTTGATGGCTAGCACAATGCTTTATACTAGAAACGTTGTTATTATCTTGTATCTGACAGTTATATTTGTTGACAGTATTGATACATTGCAGTACTTTTGCATCAGTGCAGTTATGCATCTGTAACCCATGTGGTCTGTCCTGCCACGCTACAGATAAAGGAACCGGACCTCTATTCTGCCCTACAAAGCAAAAAGGCAGTAACTACGCAGAGTGCAGAACAGAGAAAAATGACTTTAAAGTTATCCTGTCATCCAGCCTAAGTAGTTGTAGGTAGATTATTGGACATGTGACTGTTTTGTTACTTTATATTAGCTTATTCTTTGTACATATAAATCCTCATATTTAATTTGATATTTTACCCCTATTTTGCAGTTACTGTATTATTGGTTTGTATTACTTACCAAAAACGTGGCACCATACCAAGGAAAAAGGCAGTAACTACAGATTCTCCAAAAACTATTTTGCCACAACTTGGGCTCTGGGTGTTGTTAGATAGGCTACACTGTATTTGAAATAATTGGAACCATTTGGACAACATTTTCAAAAAATTTGTGTAGCGAAACGGGCGTGTTACGGATATGTGGTGTACATTTTTAGTAATCAAAAATCATGTCTAATTAATTGAAATCATGAAACTTTTATTATAAACTATTATTAAACTTATACAATAAAATACTATACAAAATTATTATATATTATTTATTATTTTAATAAAAAATATTGTTTATTTTAATCATATGAAATTAAACAAACATTTTTGGTCAAACAACATGCGCTGCACAATGAGCTTTACTGTTAAAATTAAAACATTAAAGAAAAATTGTGTTTATTCCTTTAAAAATTAAGTTTTAATCTTAATTTATTTGTATTAGTGTTAGTAGTATTATTACATTGAGACGTTTCTAAATTCTACTGTACAACAGTAATATATTTCTGTCAAGTTAAACCGAACTTTTATTTTGACGGGTTGCCGTGAAGACCTTTGAGATTCTGTGTTTATGACATGACGATAGTTTTTCTCAAATTAAGCGGATAAATGCTCACAAAGTGACTTTAAGAGCGGATCTAGTTTGG
The DNA here is from genome assembly GCA_031834385.1 of Semotilus atromaculatus. NCBI lineage: Eukaryota > Metazoa > Chordata > Actinopteri > Cypriniformes > Leuciscidae > Semotilus > Semotilus atromaculatus. The sequence goes on along the minus strand of JAULUF010000038.1, from coordinate 11,436,841 downwards.
TAGGGGAACAATTAGGGGAAACACTGTATCTCAAACAAAATTTGTGTGAAGTTAGAAGGGTGAAATCGCAAATGTTAAAACCGTCCCGTGAGGATGCCGCGAAATCAGCTGTGTGTTTACCATGGCAACAGTAACTACACTGCGCAGCAACACGGTTATTTTTTGTTAGGTAAAACATAACAAGAATACAGTAATGGATGTTACTGTACTCTTGCTTTGTTTCACTCGGGCTTTTTGCAGTTACTGTACAAACGACTATCATTTTTCTCCAAAACGACACACATTTGAGATAAGATGTTTTGTCACATAACAAAGGATGCCTTGAATGTCATGAAAATGATAATAACTCATTTTTGACCAAAAATGCAGTTACTGCCTTTTTGCTTTGTAGGGCAGTATTGGAGTCTGGACTGAGGCCTGCCACTGCAGGCAGCCTGGGAGCATCATACCTTATCTTTGTTCTCTGTTTGTTTTCCCCTCTCTCTCTCTTGCATGTTTACATCACACTTCTCCTCTGAAGTCTCTCCATCCCAGCAGAAAACCATTGCAGATTGATGCCAGTGTTGTACGTGGTGTGAATTTGGACAGCGTGAAGCCCAGCAGAGATGAACAGAGATCTCATCCAGCTTTCTTGACAACTCAATGGATCATTCCCCTCAGTTGTCACTGGGTCAGATTTCCATTCAAAACACCTTGACACATTTGATAATGTGACAAATGGGTCTCTTTGTCTGGAAGCAATATCATCAGTATCATCCTCTCTGCGGTTATTTGTGCAATGAGCCAGCAAATGAAATTAACAGAAAGCAAATTAAAATGAGTGAAACTGATGGAAATTGGAAGTAATCCCAAGACAAAGGTCTCAATTTTTATGCTTTCTCAAAGACTCTCTGATCAGATGGTGCACAAATAAACAAACATGTCTGGATGAAATGAATAAATGAATAGACAAATATATGTTTAAAGACTTCATCACATTCATGTTTGTTTGTTCTGTGACAGCAAATACCAGCTTCTGGATAATCAACAAAACAAGCTCTCAACACACAGTTTGAGCTGGGCAATAACAATCAGGAAACTGAGACGCTGCATTTTAACACCATTGCAAATATTTATGGGCCAACACGGAATTGAAATGATGCAGAATTATATTTGCTTTCTATCAGTACAGTATTTGTTTTAACAGGCGATGTTTAGCTTGTAGAAGAGGAATGATGCAGTATCATCATGCACTTGCATTAGCTCTCAGATACTGACAAGAGAAGACAACCAATGGGGCACTGTTTACACCTGGTATTAAGATGCGTTTTCATCAATCCAATCAAGTCAAAGTGCACAAGATAAATACAGTTGTAAATGGGGTCTAAAACGTTCTGAGCTTGTCCACTTTTGACCACTTCCAGAGGACGAAAACACATATTTGACTGCATTGCTACTGTAGTGTAGACACTCATGTGGTTGAATGTGTTAGAAAAGGCACAAAACAGCCTACCTGTCGCCCACTGACCTAACACGTGAACGTTATGGGATGAGTTTTGAGAAAGCGCACCAAAACAAACAATTTTATCTTTGTTATGTTGTTCCAAAACTGAGAATTGATCAAAATTACCATGTGTATTATTTCCATTTGCTCTCTTTCTCACTCGCTCATAAGCAGTGTAATGGCTTCATTCGTTCATTAGTATTTTGTGCGCCACATTTGGCGACAAAATCCTAACACAAGTCATCACAGGAAACACATTCGAAATGCATGTTAAGGGTCCTTGCTTTAGATTTGACTTGCCTCTCGTTCAGTCAAGGACGACTTACCCCATTGAATAGTTCACACAAAAAATTATTTACTCACTCTCATGTTGTTCCAAACCAGAATCCCTTTCTTTTTTTATTTGCAGAACACATGAAATTATGAAATGTTACAGTATGTCCATATAATGAAAGTCAAATGTTGTTTTGATCTTATTGTTCTTCCAAATATCAACTATCCCTTTTATGACTGATTAATGGAAATTATTCAATGTAAACGGCCCAATGAGGTTGACTGAGGTCAGAGAGACACTGATCTGAAAGTTGCACATTTTCACGCCGTACCTTTAATTAAGGTTTAGCGGTCATAACAGCTACCCGTACATCTGCATTAAAGAGTATCTTCACTCAGCCCTGAAGTAAGGAGTTTCCCGCTGGCAATAAAAACTGTTAAGATTGTGTCCTTGACTCAAGCTCTTCAGCAAGGTCCAGCAGAGATCATTACCCAACCCTAGGGACAGGAGTGTGATTAATGGTTATTAAGGTCCAAACAACATCCGAGGTCAGCCGTGAAGCGGAGCAATGTAAGAAGTGCCAGACAGATCACTCTTTTGTCTCAAAGAGGTGTGGAGACCGAGAGAGAGAGCGAGAGAGAGAGTGCGTGTGCGTGTGTGTGACTATACACATCTGCTCAAGATTGTATGAGTGTCTCCATGTGCGTATGTGGGTCCCGCCTCGGCCCTTTGATCTCCTCGTGCACCTTAAGTGGATCCATAATACCTTATTTCTGATTAAGTTACAAATATGCAAAATTGAGTTGCGGTCTTTGTAGTCTGCACTACAAAGCCCAGACCATTTATCATAGCTTTCAGCAAAATCAGTGACAGCAATAAGTCTGATAGAGAGTGGGCTCGATCTATTTTCATGTTCATTTGAATAGGCTACAGCACTCAGAGCATTCCTCTTAGATTAATGAGGAATTTATCTTGAGTCAGGTTGCTGGTCATATACAATATTATAGAGCTTGTTTCTATAGTTTGCTTGTGTGATAGTTTAACATAAGAAGTGGAGTTAATAAAGTTGCATTCACAAAAAAATATAGTCTCAGTTGTGAGATATAAGGCCACATTGCAAAAAAAAATTTCACAATTACAAGATAAAAAGTCATAATGCTATTTTTATAACAATCTCAACATTATTTGTGCTATTGTAATTGTACCAACTTATGTGCCACCTCTGCAATGCAAAGATGAATTTTGTGCCGTTATTGTGAAATAGGAAGTCGCATTGTGAGATTTAGAATCACATTTGAGATATAAAGTCGCAATTTTGAGAAAGTCACAATTGTGTGATAAGAAGAAACATTATGAGAATAATGAAAATAAAGGGAGTAAATTTTACATAAGTGGTTTCAACAACCAAATGCATTTACACTTGTCCAGTTTCGTCTGGAATGCAGCCCAGATCTCTGAAGTGGTTTCAGCGATCGGATTCAAATCTGTCTCTAATGCGTTTTCGGAGGGCATGTACACCTGTTTTTTTTTCACGCTCAGATAGCTATCCGATCAAAGAAAACGCATAAAGTGGCCAGGTGTGGCGAAACATCTACCTGTGAGTTGCCGGGGAAAGTGCAAATTGCCTTCTGAAGGTTACACGGTTGTTGATGGGCCCTGTTTCTCATGACATTTTCTTTTTACTTGTTCTGTAGACTTGCTCTTTATTTATTGTTTTTTACACTGTAGTGTACATACAACCAGTAAAACATGTCCTGTTCTGTATACATGGTTATTATTTATTTATTCATGTTGTACCAGTCCAATATGACTGTCAGTTGAAATGAACCTTATTTTGTAAGAAAACTTGTTTTATGAAACTCTTTTGATGCGGTTTCCCATACCTTTGCAGTTTTACATATGTTTAAAAATATTGAAAGTAATATCGATATCGCAATATTCATTATCGATATCGCAATATCACTTTTTTGTCAATATCGTGCACCCATTAAAATTGCAATTGTGAGAATTTCACAATTGTGAGATCTAAAATCACACTGCAAAATGTAAAACCCCATTGTGATTTGAAGTAACATTGTGAGATGTAAAGTCACATTGTGAAATATAAAATCAAAACAAAGTTCTGAGATTTAAAGCCACATTATCAATAAAAAATGATACTGCGGCTAAAACATTGAGAAACAAACCAAAACAGTAATACAAACTTGATATTTCCTTGGTTGGAGTGCATACAGTATATACCATGTTACTGCTGTACAGAGAGATACAGAACATCAGAAAGAGAGAGGAAGTAGGTGCAAAAGTCAGCCCGCGAGACTCCGTGGTTTGAGTCGACAGCTCTGTAGGTGCTGTCTTACACGTCAACAGAAATCTGCAAGGAAGAGTAGAAGTTCTAGGAGCTGAATGTGAACATCATGTTTGAATTAGCACATTTCAAACCTTCCATCCAGGCTTGGACCGTGGCCTTTGCTGTAGAACTGTCCTCAGATTAGTTTTTTCTTTAATTGGACCGGGCAGCAGGCAGAACCTGAGTGGTTTTCGTGTTCTTTCGGCTGCAGACATGTCGGTTGCGTCGGATGGAGGTGGTTGAATTTCTGAATGGCGTCAAAATTCTTCTTCACAATTTCATTTTGGGTCTCTCTTCTCTAGCTCATTCTCGGATGCTTTCACACAGCCTCTCTCACTTTCCCATTTCCCAGTTTCAGTCTGATGTGTGAGCTTGAAAATTGCTGCTATATTTATCAGCATTATCTGCTATATTTAGCATCATTACATATGAGCACTTAGTGTAGGAACACTGTCGATCACAAACCCTCTTTTCCATGCAGACTCTCTCTCTTTCTCTTTAGTCTCTCTTTCAGCTTAGTCAACAGCTTATTTTCTACTGTTCAAACCTGTAATTCAAAAGCCTGTGATGCTAAAGACTGACTCTTTACTCTTTAACAAAAATTCCTACATTTTGATTAGGTCCCAAAATGAAGCGTAATTACGCCATTCTTTTGTCCATGTGTGATTAAAAAAGAGTATTCTCTTAGAGAGCGGTGCAACGATGGGTAATTAACATTAGCCAAAATGAGGAGGATGGAATATGCCTTTGAATGACCTCACCAGCTCCTCCACATTTAATTATCTGATGAGAGCAAATGATTGTAAGCATGAGGTCTAATCTGGGGGCATTAATCCCATAAAGCCTCATTGACATGCAGGCATTTGATGATACAAGATTGCCTTTCATGATAGCGTTGTCACCTGCTGACTTGAGTGAGAGTGAACACACATTCATATACAAAAAAAAAAAGACACCTAGGCCTATATCACTATACACGCTCTCCCACTCGTTTCTCCACATACTGACATGCTCACACACTTGCATTCACATCATTGAGGCAAAAGAATGCAAACATTCCTACTGTCGGCGTCCGGCAGAGATGATGATTTTTTTATCATACAGTTTTGATCTGCATTTTCTCATGTGGCATATACGTGTGTGTGTGTCTGCAGTCGCACCCAGTGGAAATGCAAAATGATGTTATCATCTCTCCAGGTCTATCATTGGCCTGGAAATTGTATTTAAACATCATAAACTGAAAAAAAAAAAAAAAAAACTATTCAAAGAGGTGATAATCAGAGCATTCAATCTGAGCTGCAATTTCAGCCTCTTCTCCAATGAAGCGACGGCCGCTTCACTTTGTAATGGAGGGCCATAATGAATTAAGATTCATCGCTGGATAAATTGCCGTGAATAGTCTTCAAAAGGTCTCCGAGATGAGATATAAGCTGTCGTCTCTGGCCACCTGCTAACATTCCTGGCTCATGAGAAAGCGCCAGTGATTCACTCAGGATTGCAGGCATTATGGAGGTCCAAACCAATAACTGCTTAGAGTTCACACATTTCTATGAAATGAGCTTATGGAAGCAGAGAAATAAGGGCAGGGGAGAGAGATTGTGAAAGAGAGGGAGGAGGAGAGCGAGTGAGTATCTGTTTTACTTTTAGCTGACTTCTACCCACACAAGCCATGCGGTAATGATCATAAATACTTGTTTTATGCACACAGTAGTTTATATCGATCTGTCCACATAGATCGCCTTCACTGCTCTGGCTGACTCAACGAAAGAATCCATATTCAAACAAATCCATATTCAGCAGCAAAAGTGACGGTTTTATTAGCTCTGAAGGTCTCCTTTATTATTCTGCTTTGCAAGTGATATGGTAAAAGAAAAGGCTGCAAGGAGAAAGTGCTTCTCTGTGTGAAGTTCAAAGCTGCAAACGGCACATAAAAACAGGAAGAAACCACATAAACCGTGCCCAGTCTGTCTGATACGCCAATGAAAAGCTCCAAGCCGCCTGTCTTCTCAGGAGAGCGTTTTGTTTATTTATTCTGATTTCATGTTTGTATGTGGGTGTGAACCCTGTGAGAAGGAGCATATAGGCGAACAATGTCAAGCTTGCTTGGATGGAAAGCTAAATGGTGTTTGTTGCAGCCGACATTGTTAGACACCGTTTTAAAAGGCTGATTGTATTTACGGTGACAGGTGCACAGCTCGAAAACGTATTCATTTCCTGGGGCAATTGTTTCTTTGAACGATCTGCGTGTTGACGTTAAGCTTGTTTGTTGTCTCACTGTGAATCATATTACTGGGCTTTAAAAAATAGTCACAGTGAATTTCAAATATTATATAAAGAAGAGTAAGAGAACTATTGAGTCAACTATTGAGTTTAAAAGCAGCAGCACTCCCATAAGGAGTCACAATCACTTTTGTTTGGGATGGAAAGCTATAATTAAAGTAGCGCTGTAATCAACCAAAGAAAATCTTGGTCGACTGAAGTCCTGAAATTTTAGACAAAAAAATCGACTAAAAATTACGTTAGGAAAAAAAACGGTAAATTAATAGTGCACAGCTGTGCACTGTGCGCAGTACTTGGTTGCCTTGTTGTCCGCTTAAATGAATTATAAAAAAAACATGAAAACTAGTAGGCTATTTGCAGTATATTAAATCATTTTTGACCTAGTTATTTTGCACTGAAATGAGTCTGTCGTTGCATCACGTGCACCTACGCCTACGTAGCCTACTATTGTCAACTAGTGATATCATCACAAGAACTTTTGAGGAATATGCAACATAATTTAGACAACTGTTTTTGTCATATGTATTATAATAACTGACAGACACTATGTGCAGACTATTAACTTTTTAAAAAATGCTGCCACACTGCCGATGTCTTTGTTGACATATTAGAAGAGGACTGACTATGAATTAAACGCCTCACAATTAAATTAATAATATTCAGCAAACCTTCTAGTAGCCTACTTTCTTCAATCTGTCTCTCTTCCCCAGTGGGTTGGGCTAATCCAAAAGAAGTGGGGTGTTCTGAAGACAGAATGTTACCTGTGAAACAGGGGTGCTCTGAAAACACCCCCATTAGCAATTAGTGCGAAATGAACGCGGCAAAACTGATGAAATGAACGCGGCAAAAAATCTACCAATCAGAATTTTGGTCGAGCCAGAACATATCGACCAATAGTCGACTAATCGACTGGGAGATTGCAGCCCTAAATATAAGACCTGAAAGGATATGGGTCATGTTGCTGCCATGAGATTTGATCAAGTGTTTATGTTTTCTTTCAGAGCTGTGATAATTATTTCACACGTTCAAATGTGCAAATATTTTCATGTCTATTTTACCCAAATACACTCTTTAAAATAAAAATGGCAAAAGGGGGGTTTCTGTAGAGATGCCATTGAAGAACCATTTTGAGTTCATCAAAGAACCTTTCAGTGAACAGTTCTTAAAAAGAACCTTTTTTATTTTAAGGAAGATTTTATTATTCAGTTCAATGGATGTGAAAGGTGCATGGAACCATAGAGGCCAATTAACACAGAACCTTTTATTTTTAAGAATGTACTAAAATTATTTACTGTTTTTTTTTTTTTTTTACATAAAAACAAATATTTTGTAATCTTAATCACATTGACCACACAATCTCATATTTATTGATTTTACCACATTACTAATAAGAATATAGTGTATTCCAGTAATGCATTGTGCTCATATTAAGAGTACATATATAAGCTAAATGATGTTTCATTAAAAGTTCGGGAGGAGCACGTTCAAATAATCAACCCAATTAACTTGTCATCAACAATCATCATGACTATCCCGTCAGCATGAAAGGAAGTATATATAGGCACTCAGTCAACTCACCTTCATTCCTTGACAGTTTTTCATCCCTCCACCACCACCGACTCCTCACTCTTGGCTTGTTCCTTCCACAGCCAGGAATATGGGGGGAGTACTCTGGGTTCGGGCCAAATACCGAGCCTGGAGCCCTCTCCTCGGACAGCACGCCAAATATGCATACAATTTATTCTATCAGACTTATTTGTAAGTGTGAACTTGTGAATAGGCCTTTGTCTAGGACAAGTACAATTTGAAACACTGTAGATGGTATCAGACATTCCATTCATGGGATTCATGGAATAGTGCCATTAAGCTTTAAAATCATAGTGTTTCTGAACACCCTGATGAAGGCCTAATGCTCAAGCCGTCCATATTAATTAGCTTCAGTAAATGGCATTTACGTCCAACTTGAGTGTTTTGACATGCTCTATCTTGAACTAACGTTTCATCCATTTTACACAGTAAGAAGTAATGAAAAGCTTCTCTTCAGAGCTGAAATACCTGGGAGTTTGTACCGGAGAGTGAGGAGCAGTAGTGTATGCATTTGATTGCTCTCGAGCAGGACTATTTCAAAGAACAGGGTTTATGCAGTGGCTTTTCTGAAAAGTTGTACAAGCAACTGTTTGAAAACCCTTCGGTAGAGTTGGTACACAACAAAATAAACAAAACCTTTTGAAAACGTTTTTTATTGGCATGAGAAAGAACTAAAAGTGCTTTGAAGGTATCTAAGTATTTTCTGCCTGAACAAACCGCAGTGTGTGTTTCCACACTTATATCGTTCATTATCAAAGAGATGAAATGTCTGCCGTCCTGTCACCTTTCTCAGTGACATTCACTAGATACATTTCACATCTAATCGCTCTTCTTAATATCTGCCTTATTAATAGCAGGCAATTTATTTCACCATCAAAAATATTAAATGAAAACCTTTAGCTTTGGATGTTTTTTATAACTTATCATGTGAAATGTACTTAATGATTCATCAACAATGGGAAATAACCTGTCACTACAATACAGTAGGTTCATTTAACTGCATTTCAATCTATTCAATTCTGGTTGGTATAATTTCAAAATCCGTATGATTGACTTCTTTGCTTCACAGGATGTCAATGTGGTGCTTTGCTGCTGTTTATGCATCTCATTATAGAAGAGATTGTTCATTATGTGTCAAATCCTGAAAAGAATATGAGGGAAAACAAATTAGACTTTGTCGTGTATGTGTGTGTGTGTGTGTGTGTGTGTGTGTGTGTGTGTGTGTGTGTGTGTGTGTGTGTGTGTGTCACCATTGGTAGACGGTTAGCTCTGTGTACAGCACTTGAATTTAATGCATTTATGGATATATTTACAGTATTCAAATTATTCCGAAGCTTCCAGGAAGGCAGTATATAGATTTTAAGCATGTAGAATTTCTTCAGACTCTTTTTTATAAACTGTTCAACATATAACGAATTCAACATATTAGTTCAACATATAACATATAACGAGTTCAACATATAACGAATAGTAACACTCAAAATGTAACAATCTACTCAAATTTACTGAAATCATATTCTTTTAATTCAGCAAAGAGGTCAAGCCGTGACGTATTGATCTTCTACTGGTCACCCGTCTTCATGTGATCCGAATTCGCTGTCAGATTTCACCAAACGTGAACTTTGCAATGCAGCGAAATGCTAATTTTTTTGCATGAGCTGCATGGCATTTCCGGTCTGACGCATTGGCATGTGTTTGAATGGAAGTCAACGGAACAAAAAGTGCAGTGTGACAGCCCCTTTGTTATCTGATTACATTCACCTTTTGTCCAATTAATTACCTCATTACCTCTCCTTGTGTATTTGAGCCATTAGTCCTTCTCAGTGTGTCGTCTTGCTTTAACATTGCATGTCAGGTAAGTGTTAATAATTCCTGTTCCCGTATTCTCCTGAGTATCAGTTAAAGTCTATATATTGAATTATCTATTGTTGTGTTTAGTGACCAGCAAAATGTAACAGCAGAACACTGCACTCCTGCAGTGTAAAATTTCCTCAGTTATAGTGTTTTGTTACAATATTGTCTACAGCCGGGGTGCCCAATCCTGTTCCTGGAGATCTACCTTCCTGCAAAGTTTAGCTCCAACCCTGATTAAACGCAGCTAATTAAGATCTACGGAGCACTTGATAATTATAGACAGGTGCTTTGGATCAGGGTTGGATCTGATTTCTGCAGGTATGTAGATCTGCAGGAATAGGTGGGTTTACAGTAATGCTATATTATAAACATGGTTGTTTCTCACGATTCTAATATGTGACTACTGTATCTATGGTTATTTTTATTCAAAAATGTATTTTAAGCCTTCAATCTCAGTCCAAGTTCATGGTGTCCTCCTGCTGTCATGACAAAGCTTGGAAACCTCTTGGCCATATTTTACAGATAACTAAAGCGTGCTATGATTGGAATAAATAATGTATTTTGAACACTGCTTTTATAAATATTTTGTTAATATTTATTGCAATAAAAAAGCACTTATGTAGTGTAGGCGGAACAGTAGTTCATAAGAAAACTACAAAAAGCCCTGGTTATTAATAGTGATGGTAGAGCACCATTTTATTAGCTTACATATAAAAGATAAAACGTGTACTGCAGATAAAACCATAGGAAATGTCTTTCAATCTAAAATGATAATAAAAAAAAAAGATATGTCTTTGAGTTAATGCTGTTTTCAGTGAGATTCAGTCTTTCAACCACACATTCCAGTCTTTGAAAGCTCAAGTTCTTCATTCATAACAGCTGCGTTTAGAACTGAATACTTTTCATGACTGAGAAAAGTATTTGGTTGTTATTAAACAGTTTATAAATTTCCCACACCGAATGACTGTCCAGGAAAATATTATTTCATTCTTTCAGTTATGTTTATGAAATAACTCATGTCAGCTGGTAAAGGCAGAGAATCTTACTGAGAAAGTAAAACTTTACTACAAATTTAACCCTTGCAAACACAGTTAATTTGTTTTTCATGTTTTTGAAAAGTCTCATGCTCACCAAGGCTGCATTTATTTGATCAGACATGCAGTAAAAAATAATTATCGGGATTGCTTGAGGAATAGCCTAAGTTCAAAAGAAATGTATTCATTTGAAATAGAAACATTTGGTAACATTAAAAATGCATTTACTGTCCCTCAAATTGACAAAGAATTAAAGTATTGATTATTAAAAAAAAAAATTAAAAAAAATCTTAATCTTACTTAAACCTTTAGTAATATAGATATACATTACTAACCCTATCTAACATTCTACTAAATACTTTAATGAGAGTTAGTTGGCATGAAGTTGCAAAGTTACTTTATTTAGTAGAATGTCTAAAGTGGACCATCGAAATAAAGTGTGACCAGATATTTTTAAGAATATCGGTAACCAAACAGTTGAAGGGCCCCATTGACTTCCATAAAATAAAAAAATACTATGGATCTAAATGGGGTCCATCAACTGTTTAGTTACTGACATTCTTCAAAATATAATCCTTTGTGTTCAGCAGATGAAAGACATTTAGGTTTGGAACAACTTGCGTGTGAGTAAATGATGACATAATTTTCATTTTTGGGTGAACTATCCCTTTAATTAACTAAAAGAACTCCACAGACACGGTGTAATCACTGTGGGAAAATCTCAGAGTAAAACTGGGATTTGTGAAAAATATGATACACTGGTGTTTTGCCAGATGAGAAGTTTATCATCTTTTTACTCTGAATTCATTTTATAAGTGTATCCTATATCTCTTTTAATTCCTTTTATAACTTTAAATTGTCCTTGCTCTCCTTGCCTTTAAGGCCCCGTTTACACGGAGGGAAAATGCAGATATTTCCCTGCGGTTTGGCCTCTCGTTTACACGAAAACCCCATTTTTATCACAGAAAACGATTATTTCTAAAAACTCCGGCCAAAGTGGAGATTTCTGAAAATATCATTTCTGGGGAATATTCGTTTCTCTAAATACCCGGCTATGTGTAAACGTAGCCTAATTGTCTACCACCTGTAAACTGTTAACCCTTTATAGGGCACTCATTGAAATACTTGGAAATTATATATTTCAACCCTTGAGTGTTTTTGGTGGTTCATACAATACTTTTTTGAACTTTTATGACTTACAAATGTTTTTTATTGTATTTATTTTTTATGTTGCAAATCAAGGTCAATGAAGTCACCATAATATGGTGTCTATGGTCATTTCATATGGTCTATGATCATTCCTGCTGCAGTACATGCAGGTCTGGAGGTTGGTGTAGACCAGGGGTCTCCAACCCTGCTCCTAGAGAGCTACAGTCCTGTAGATTTCAGCTCCAACCCCAATCAAACACTTGATAATGCTTGATAATTACAGTCAGGTGTGTTGGAACAGGGTTGAACCTTAAGTCTGCAGGACTGTAGCCCTCCAGGAGCAGGGTTGGAGATCCCTGGTGTAGACAGGGGCATGGAAAGGGGCCATGTCAAACCATGTTAAACATATTTCAATATTTATGGCTTGATAATTTAAATAAAATCTATAAATGCCATTTAAGTATAATAAAAGCTGTTATAAAGTCATAAAACTGACCAAAATTACACACATTTCACTATTTATTTGATCATTTCAATAAATGGTTTAATTGTCCCACTTGATCACTGTATAATGTTATACAAACATGTGGCAACATTCAATGCACTATTAAATAGTATTGTTCTACATTATAATGCATTATTTAAAAAAAAAAAAAAAAAAAATCATATTTGTGGGAGTAGGCAGGGGCATAAATCCATACTTCACAAATTCTGGAATAATGCTGAAGTTTGAAATGCCCAGGGCAACTCCTGATTGGTCAGATGCCATGGTGTCACTATCTGTGACGTAGTCTGATGTCCGTTGATTGGCTGGGAGATATCCATGTGCATATACTAGCTCACGGAGAGGCATGTAAACCCCATTGTGAAAGATCGATTAAATTACCAAATGGTTCTTCGCTTTTCCACAGGTGTAGCATGTGCAATCATTGTTTATAGTTCATACGTGCATAAACAACATTGTTTTAACCCTTTCCAATAATGATCCGTAAAGCTTAACTGAATTTTACAAAATTAAATTTAAAATGCTTTATTCTGAAAAAGGGATGTTTATTTTATATTTTTGCTGAGTAAATATATGGCTGCCATCCCAAAGGGTTTGGCGTTCAGTACCAGGGCTGCTGAGGGTGTCTGTGGTGCTTCTGAGCAAAGCACTTTGCCTAAAATTGCTCCTGAAGGAACGTTTATGCAATTGGCTTACTGTCTCTTTGGATAAAACTGTCCGCAATATGACAAATTTAATTTAAGCTGGTACAAGCGTGGGCTGATGGTTGTCTGAGACTTGAGGCCAAATACAAAGATTAAAGAGGGAAACATTAAGACACTGCTCTTTATTATGTTACAACATCAATTGTAACAGCTTTATATCAGTCTCTGGTTTTCCAAGAACAACAAATGAAGGGAAACATCTTGAGTCCTAAATTGTGTGACTGCATATAGCTGTTGGCAATAGGCAGGTCTCAGTAGCCGTATGTGACCTGCCAAAACATTGTTGAGATGCAGTAATACTACAGTTTTTGGACGAGCAGCATTTTGAGAGTGTTGATATAGCAGTCGATCAGCAATGGGACTTTTTCATCTTATCTTTCTGCAAGTTGTATTGAGTTAAGTTGAACTTTTTAAGTATTAACTTTTTATTTATTGAACTGTTGTATAAAAGCTATATCACAGAATAATGGCACATTTTTACTCTGATATTTGTGGATAGAGCCAAACTGCTCTTGCTAGTTCTAACATGACGTTTTCAAATTAGTAATGGAGGCTCTTGAACTTGAACATCAAGTGACATGTTTATTTGATGTCTTTTTTATGTCTGGAACACTGATTGTGCGGTTTTGTGCAATAACCAGTTATAAAGAAGACAAGATGTTCGCTTCAATCACGCTAGAAACAGTCTGTCACACCACAATAAAGAGTGTCAAACATCAGTTTATTGTTTAAATTGCATAACTGAACAAATTGGTTACTTAATCGATCTTTCACAATGGCGTTTACATGCCTCTCCGTGAGCTTGTATATGCACATGGATATCTCCCAGCCAATTGACTTTGTTTAATCAAAACTTGAATTTTGGTGTTTTATTTTTGCTGTTTTTTTCCCACACACCTGTGAGCCCTGGTTTTGGGTATCTCTGTTCTATTGGTTAGATGAACATTTTCATAATTTCAAGAATGGCAGTGTAGATTTGAAATATGTTTTGCAGATTGTTACTTTTACAGCAGGGCCATTGTCAGTGGTGAAGAACCCATAACATCTTTGTCCTTGGTTCTGTGAATTTAAGCGAAGCCGTCCGTTACACAGTGGGAATTACAGCACTGTTGCTTCCGAACAATCCACAAAACAATCTTCTGAAACCATCGTGGTCCAAACCCCACAGCTAGGCTCTCCTTCTCCCTCTCCCTCTGTAATCTCAGGATAAATGCTGGTGTGTTCACTACAGGAGGCAAAAAAGATAGCTAAAGGAGAGTATTCATTTCCAGCAAGGTCTGGATAGAAAATGTCATTGCAATTCAGAATCCCACAAAGAAGCGGCTTTGCCTGGCATATTCACAGTAATTTAGTCTGAGCTCAGCATTGATGAGCTGCGAGTTTTCCCGCCTGCAGACTGCCACATCATACAGGGTCCTTCAGGATTTTTATATTCACAATGTTTGGTGTGGTCACGTAGATGCATTTGGTACTTACAGTTGTCAGAATGTGATTATAATGGTCTCTTCACAAAGGAACATAAGATTTCCAAGATTTCCATGAGGCTTTTAGAAAATCCATTTATGTGATTTTATACATTTCATCAGACTGACTTAAAAGGCTTTATGTGTGGACAAGCCCTCCAGATGTATTTGGCTATTCATTTATGAGTATTCTCAACAAATATTTACCCAGCTAAATAAACCCTCTATCTGATGCTAAGGATATAAATAATGTAAAATGTTTTGCCCATAGCAAACTTCTCAATGCAAATAAACACCATGGTCGTGCAGCAAGAACTGAGCCAATGATCGCTAGGGATGATTGAGCTCAACGGAATGCTTTACACACGTGTGTGAACACACAATGAGTCTTGGGGAGTCACATTGTCTGGGTCGACTCCCCCATGTTTTCCATTCATGTGCCGACTGCCATCCGTCAGTCTTGACATATTCAATTAGGTGCAGTGATTGTACTTAAACAGACCTTGAAAGGTTTGTTTTCCCCCAGCGGATGTCAAGGATAATTGCGCGAGTGCGTGAGGAGCTTCATGCGAATTGATGAGCGTCCCACGTGCGGATCTACAATGTTTTTTTTCTTCTGAAGCTACAGATATTCCTGTACAGTGTGCAGAGGAAGTTGTGTACACTGGCCGCGCTAACACATAGGGGCTGTAATTGAGTGTGGCAGGCAGATATTTGCTGACAGAGGTGGGAAACTGGAGCGTAACACAAGTGTCCTGCAGCCGTCACGGCAGACTGTGTATTGTCTGGCGCTCCACTGTGTGTAATCATAGCTGTGGTTGTTTTTTCCTCACTGCCGTGGGGTCCTTCATACTGCAAAAGGCCTGTCCGGTCTGGCCAATAGACCGTGATCAGCATCTCTCCCACTCGCAAAGCCACGCAGCAGGACTGAATGGAGCGTTAAGAAACAAAATAGCTGGCCAAGCTGAGGTCGCGGTGGCAACACTGCCATATATTCTCTATTCTCTCTCTCTCTCTTTTGCACCTCTAGCTTGTTTTTGTCTGTTTTTCTTTGTGTAGGGATAGATTTAATTTTCTCAATTTGCACAGTAATCACTCTCTGAACAGTTGCATTTGTAGATGCATCCCTTTTTAAAGCATATTTGTCTTTGGCCATTCCATTGTGTCTCCCACCTTTTTTTTGTCTTTTTTTTTTTTGTCATTCCACAAGTATTTAGATTTTTAAGTGATCCAAACTCCATTTGGAGTTAGATTATTCTGAAACTGGCATAATGAAACAGGGTGTCCTTAAGACAAATTTATTCAAGGCAAAGTTGCAGTCATATTTACTGTTGTTCCGCAATTTTCTTTTGCAGGTGAAATCCAGGTGAAATTTCTGTAGGGTTGCGTGATGTTGAAAGATTTCCCCATGCGCATTTTGCAACTGGTTCTCCACAGATCCACCATGTTGGCCAACAGAAAGTTCCTTGGTTTGAAAGTATGAGCTGCTTTGTACATCGCTTCAGTATTTACAATGGACCCTTTTTGCCTGCGAAATTTCACAAAAACTGTGCTTATGTTTCCGTACCTTAAGGCAGTGTTCAAGGGGTAAACAAAAACGATACACGATTTATTAATTCAGTTATACATTTTAGTTATGTATGTTTAAAGCAACAATTTAACTAATTTATTCAATTTTATATTACCGTTTTTTTCTGCTTTTTTAAAGAAAATGAGATGAGTCATGATGATTTTGTTGACAGCCCAGTTTAATTGCATGGATACAAATAACATTCTTCTCTCGCAGAATATACATGCGTAAAAATGTATGTTTAAAGGGGGTTTGTCATATTAGGAGATCCTTGGCATCAATTCTTGGCAATTGTTTGGGCAGCCCACCAAGTAGAGTTTAAAATCTCCATTTCTGTTTTAAAAAAAAAAAAATTATATAGTAATCTTCTGATGCATAAAACAAAGTGTTGCAAACATGCTAACTAACCTTAATGCATCATGTGTGCTACTTTGCAACCTGTACAAGGTCACATAATGCTCTGTGTAACTGTACAATACTGTATCTTTCCAGGCTCTTTGATGCTGTAGTCTATGTCATCAGATTGCCTGTCATCCTGTCATCCTGTCCCACATCACATTACTGAGAATATGTTTTTCACGCCATTCTTATCTGTGTCTTGCCATTGCGGATTATTTTTTAATTATGTCATAATCCCCCCATAAAGGAGATTTGATTGGGGCGTAACAGGCAGATGTGACCTCATTACTTACGGGACGCAGGCCCTGCAGTCTCTCTCTGTTATCATGGAGATGACGCAACAGTGACATGATTATGGCACGGGAGTTTACTAAGATGCTAACAGAGTTTTATACCCCGGGGCTTTATTTGGCAGTCTCTCGCCTCACATCTAACTGTCTCTTGCGTGTGCAGTGCCAAATGTTGCTTTTTGACAGCACCACATGTAATATTTCACGCCTGCTTTGGATTATTGCCTGCTTGTTGTGCAGGTCAGAGTTTGCTCTCAAATTAAAAATAAAAAAAGAAGGAAAATTAGACAAGCATGTGGATGGACTCCTTTTCTTTTCTTTTTTTCTTTTCCAGAAATTAATTCAGTTTTCAACAGATGTTTGAGACTTGGCACTGAACAGGATCTTCATGGGCTGTTGGCAGTGATTAAGACAAATTCCAGTTTTCAGCTGCTGATTATTTTACAAGGACGTTGCTGGCGTGTACAGTATATTTCATGATCTTGGATCTTTAGAGGGGTTTATAAGGGTTAAATTGTGCCTGAATTTCAGCATTCAAAATAAAGAAAGAAATGATTGGCAGTTTGTCTTTTTTTATTCAGCTCACATTCTTGACTCCATTTAGCAAGTGTACTTACTCCAAAAACCACTTGCGTTAAGTAGGGATGCACAATATTAGTACTGTATTGGTTATCAGTCGTTATTTATTTATCTGTGGCTAGTATTGGATATTAAATTATGCATGCTCATCTAGATTAACTGCAAGTGAGTATTAACACTATTAAATGTTATCTTAAGCAAATCTGAAAATGAATGATCATCACTTTTCATACTGTACATCATACTGTTGTGATATCGCTTGAATTGATTTTAGTTTTTAGTGTTTTAATGTATGGTTATTGACATTTATTTGTTGTCAGCCATAACATGCATTATTTCATAATAAATACGTTGTTTCACAAGGGTATAAACATATACAAGTATTCGTTAGGGATGGTTTAGGATGTTCACATCATATCTTGTGACAGAATTACAACCATAATAGTGTTCCCGTACATTCAAATGTTTTCCACCCGTGGTATCTCATTACATTTGGAACAGATCAATCTAAAAACAATGATGGATCTTTAAGTTACAGTCTATGTGATACTAACAAATTTATACACTAGGAGAAATAACAAATAAGCATTTTACCTCACTGACTGTGCACCGAGCACTCCTTGAATATTAAATTGGATATAAATGTAAATTTGAATACAAAACATATTATCAAACACGCTTCGTTAGATGCCTTTCCTAAGGTGTAAAGTAAACAACTTTGCAGATGAGAAATGATAATTAAGTATTGTGAAGGGAAATTTCTATGTTGTTTCAGTGGAATAAAAAAAAGACTTTGGTTTGAATGTGGTGATTATAACTGCGGTTACATAATTGTGTTTATTTATGCATTTATTTTTTGCACAGTGCTTTGTTTGAGAGTGAAAGTGAATTGCATGTTAATGGGTGTAAAATAAACCCACATTGCAATGTGGAGTGAAAGAGGTTGCTATTTTGCCTTTATAATGAACCTGGCTGGTCGCCTTCCCATTTAAAGGGATTTAAATCCAGGAAAAGTGAATGTATTGTCTCCCCATCCTCTACAACAAATAATAAAATAGTTGCAGTTTATGCTGACAAAGGATTGCTTTGTGTGGTAAAAACAAATGCTGAGCTACGTGAGGGCACTACGAAAACTGTCTGGCAAGTGGCAAAAAATATGTATTACTACTGTACACTCTCTCTGTTTTTCTTTCTCATTTCTCTGTCTCTCCTCCCCCTCGTGCTCTCACTTATCTCTTCTCTTATCTCCCAAAAAAAAAAAACATTCAGCTGCTGCTTTATTCATTAATCATCTTTTTTTTTATACTCCTATGCCCTCAAAACATAAAAATTGATGGTGTATTCCTACACCTTTCTGACCTGTGTGACCCGCCTATAAAGTATCTCAGAATTAATATTTATAGGTGCAGCTGCTTTGACCTTTGCAAAATTCTTCATAGAAAGGTAAAAGGCTTGAAGCTTCAATATGTTAATCTTAGAGCAGCACTCAATCTCTTAAGTTTCACTGTGCTATATCAAAGTTTTTGATAAAAATATCCTCTAATGACAGCAACTCTATACGTATCTCTATAGGAATCTATCGATCAGTCTTTAGAAACCAGCAAGTAATAACCCTTCTTTTTTTCTTTTCTTTTTTTACATGCAATTTCCCATGAACACTCTAGTACCCCCCAGTGGCATCTTGGGGGTCCTGAGACCCCAGTTTGAATACCTTTGATTTATATGTATAAATGTTTTAGGTATTTTGAAATTGCTTTAAACAATTGCAATTTTGCTGTTTAAAATAAAGCACATATGCTAGCAGAGGTTTTCATATTACATATCATCATTGCTAAATCATGCCATTAAGATGCTTTCAACGCGCAACTGATGGATGTTAAAGTTGCTGTTTGAATAGCATTGTGGTTCTGCAAAATTGGAAAACACTTGAATTGAATATTATGACTATATTCATTATTCAGGTGATGGTATTCTTTTATATGAAGTGTTTAAATGTACCTGCTTCAACTGTCATTATCAGGCAATTCATTAATTTACTATTTTAATTATGTGATTTTCTTTTTTTTATTTCGGGTTGTTTGTTTAAAAAGCAGGCCTTGCTTTGAAGCATAAATTGGAGTTATGTTTTCTCAGGTCTATTGTGCGTCTGCGTTTTGTTGCATTATGCATTGTCACCCAGGCACTATTTATACATGTAGAATAATGTTGTAATTAGTGAAAGATGAATGCAGCTGTTAATGATTTGACAAACATGCAGGCTTATAACCCCTCGTCAGAGTGAACAAGATGGTTTATGGAGGTTTTTCACAAATAGATTGATCCTCACAGCTCTAGCACATTCGTTGCTTCCCCCTTGTTCCTCTCTGTGTGCAGGGGAGGGGAAACGGTCGACTGCTGGAAAGCTAGCACCCCTCTCTATGGGAATATTTGGCTAGTTTTGAAAGGTCAGGCACTCTGGCTCAAACCCCAGCCGTGGCAAGTCTCTGCTGACCTGGCCTCCTCCTCCAAACCGCTTGACTTTCCGCTTAGTGCCTCGTGCTCTGAATGCTCTTCTCGCCTGAAGAACAATGGTTTATTCTGCTTTCTTGGAGGTGCTGATTGCAGCTTTCTACATTCTGCTTTCCAGATGACTTCTATTTGTCCTGTTCCAGCTCCATCTGTTGGCCTGTATGGAGCTATACTTGCTAATTAAGTCATTATTTAGAAAGACAGTCCAATATTGGACTTCTTTTTAATAGCCTTTTTAAAAAAATATATATAACCCATTCGGTTGTAGATAAAAAAGGCCTGTTGTTTAGACTTTGGACTTAATGTCTTGTTTTCCGCTGTTGTTGTTTTGTGGGTTTTTTTATATCAACAGTGTTGTTCTTAGGGTCTATTTGAGTCTTTTAATGTAATCCTCCGTCTCCAGGACTCGAAAGCCCAAAATTAATGTTTGCGCTCATCCCTCGCTTGTTTATCAGCAGAGCGGAACAATGGGATTTCAAGGTGCTCTGTCAATGGAAT
Source organism: Semotilus atromaculatus (assembly GCA_031834385.1). NCBI lineage: Eukaryota > Metazoa > Chordata > Actinopteri > Cypriniformes > Leuciscidae > Semotilus > Semotilus atromaculatus. The sequence continues at coordinate 11,416,317 of JAULUF010000038.1, read as the reverse complement.
TTGTATTGCTGCTTTATTTTCTGTTTGTTTTGTGTCTGTCATATGCTATATTGAAGACAAAGGACTTTATTGGATGTGCAACGCTGCATCCAGTGCTAGTTATTGTCTCTTGGAGTGGTGGGAGCTGCTCTTGCTCACTGTACACTGGATTTCTCAGCTGAGAGTTCTGTGAGGACTTTTTGTGCAGACTGTTTATAGTTATGTGTAGTGAAAGAACATTAGCAACCGTGAAGTGTGCCAGGCCTGTAGTTTGAGCTGCTGTCTTAAGCCTCTGCTGGTGGAGTGAACCAGTAATTCTGAGCTGATTTAGATCAATAGTTCTAGTTTAAAATTGTTTTGAGATGGTTGGTGCTGGCCAATATTACTTTTTCTTTCAGCATTTCAAATTTCAGGTGCGCCAGATTACAAGGAACAGATCGAACATCGTTCCAAAGAAAACTTGACTACACAAACCCTTGAAGTTTTACTGTAAAGATGACATATTATGCTTTTTCTTCTTCAACTTTCTTTAGTTTGTAATGTTGCTATTTGAGCATGAAAAATCACAAGGCTATATCTATAAGCACAGTTTCTGAACTCCCTGAAACGTCTCGATTGTAGTCTTCATAGGAATCATTCATTGTGCCCGCCCAGGGCTTATACAAAAAAAGTGGCGAGCCCTGGTTGAGTTATGTTATTAGTTAATTGAAACTCACTGTTGTAGTAAGGGGTGTGACATTTCCGAAACGCGCTCGAAGCAGTTGACCAATCACAACAAACTGGTCCAGTCAACCAATGAGAGGACATTGTGCTTTTCGAAAGGAGGGGCTTCATAGAGACAGGAACTAAACAGAGTATAACTAACAGGAGCTGCATATTAAGGTGATTAATAATAATAATAATAATAATAATAACACACAATTTACAATATACAGTAGTCATTAAAATGAGCCAGACTAGAATAAAGATTAAATATGCATTCACTTGCAACAATAACATAGTTTGTGCCAACCACAATGTGATTTGCGCAGTAAATTATTGCCTGCTGAGAGTATTTAACCTTCAAAATTCAAGAGACATTTGGAAATCAAACATTAAAAGTATAATAACTAAATTATTAGGGCTGTAACACCAAACCCACGATTCGGTTGGTATCACGATTTTTGACCCACGATTCGGTTCGTATCGCGATTCTATCACGGGGGCGGGGCTTGAGGGGGCGGGGCTTGGGGTGAAAAAAATTAGATTTTGAGAGAAAAAAAATATACCGGTATTTTTATTAAATAACATTTGAAAAACCTGTATAATCTGAACACCAAATAACAATATTAACTATGC